>RDEW01000035.1:386901-643178 GCA_011109175.1 Dicyema japonicum
CATTAAATCCTCTTACTCTGTACATTCTCTCGTCAAGACACTTGTGGATAGCAAAAACAAACCAGAAGTGTTCGCATTCAGATTGTTTAGTGAATCTTTTCGAGGGCTTTCCAGAAAACATATGTGCTAGAATACGGATTAAAACTAGAGACTTTGTTTTTTTTAGATTTCGTCAATTTTTTAAATAATCAATAACAGATAATTCTTCCTTTAACATATAATATGGTTATTTAAATACAAAATGAAATTAATCAAGAATGTTTTCAGTAATGCTAATCAATAAATATTGTTGTTATATTTTATTATTGTTTTATTGATTCAATATGACAAATTAGCCCCGGGGCGTCATGTGATGATTCGTGGCTAGTTGGTTGAAGAATCTGATTGATCGTCTTTTCCTCCTCTCTTCCTACTAGAGTGGCGTCAGGTGATCCACCTGCCTAGGTGACGCCCAGTGCCAGGCCGGCACGAAAAAAAATCATTTGCTCTTCCCCACTCCACTGGATGGGTTTCCACAACTGCAAGTATGGACGTCTTTTACCCTTTATGTTGATTCGTCTTTTACCCTTTCTGTAGAAGTGAAACTGGATACACTTAATTAGTTGTTTGCTTTAACTTCTTTCTCGGTGTATCCAGGGTTAATAAATAAATTAATTAAAATGATTTTTGAAGCATCTTGAGTCAACTCCATCCCATGTCAAAACCATAACGTCTATAATATGGAGACCTGCTTTATAGGATGGAAAATTCCGTGCTACTTTTTTGTGTGAAAGGAAAAAAACCGCCTATATTAAGAGGGATATTTAGTAAACATTGTGTTCCCAAATGAGACATTTGAGGAGGGAAAAGGCGTAGTTAGATGAGGCAATAATGGTGTATAGAAGGAAACTCTATACCCATGAAAGTCGGTGTAAGAAAAGAAGAGAAAATAATCTGTTTAAATTTAATCGCCTATTATCCATAGCTTTAAAGGGAACTCTAGATTGTCTTACACTGTAGTATAGTAGGCAGAGCCTAATGAGAAAAGGGCTCAGCGGTTTCAAAAATTAGAATTGAACTCCTGAGGAGGGTGGTGAACAAGCGAGTGAGGAAGGTTGCTTAAATGTTAACTTTTTCGTTAAATAAAGCTGAGTTATTATTAAAAAGATAAATAAAAAACTAAATTAATATTCCAATAATTAATTTTGTTATATTTTATCTTATTCTCAACATATAAAAGTAATCAACAAAACCAGTATTCTCCGCCATTGTACGTTTGTCTAGTTTAACTACATTACATACCAATATTTTTTCTACAACCATTCAATAAATTAATGAATTGTTTGAATTTATTACTGAAATTTCCATCTTTAATACTTTTTGTTGCCTCTGTAATACAGTCATTTTGTATATTTTTGTGTTCTATTAATGAAACCAATAATAATATTCCTACAAATTAATAATAAAAATACCAAATAGAGCAATCATTATTATTTATCATCATTACTACTTTTATATTAATCATATTTCCATTACGTATGGATTATGTTTTCCATCTACTATATTAGAGTAACAATACCAACCCATATTTTGACCAAATAGAATTCTAAGTTAGGCATTGATATCTGATCATTTTTTATTCTCAAAAATTCACATATGTAAAGTTTCCCGAGTCCATCAAAAGGAAGACGTGAGATTATATCAACTTAAGGAGAAAATACTACATGTCTTAGAGCTACACCATAAAACCACGAATTCTAGGCAGACACTGCATTCAACCATGTAAGACGATGGGTATTCGTGGACCTTTAAAGTTCATTTAGCTTTTATCACAAAGGATTTCATCCCAGTACATTTGGAAATAAAGTTCTTAGGAACACAAATTCGTTTTCTGTCTACTGCTGCAAAACCGATTCAATCACAAAGTCCAGACTCAATTCATGGCAGGAACATAAAATTGAGTTGGCCAAGGCATGGTAGCTTACAAGTGATGATAGTCAGCATGGAATGGCAAAATCGCAAAATCGGTAGAAGACACAAACCTTATCGGATCCAAGAAGGACATTCTTACATTCCTTTGGATATTCGAACAATCCTCAAAAATTGAAAATATATTTTTCAAATTAATGGACAAATTTGGTAATATTTTTTAATTAAAAAACACAAAAAATTAACCAAAAATGATCCCCCGACATAATCGACATTGCCTCTCACGATCGTAACAGATATAATCTTGAGAAGCCATTGAATCTCATGTGCGTCGTTGCCTTTTGTGTTTCCAGGAATCCCAACTTCTTGACGAAATGAAGTGATTTCCCACTTATCATCAAGTCCATCAGGTTATTGGAATAATTTAAAAGATTTTATTATCCCGATTGATTTACTTTGAGACGTTTCTGATAAATAGTAGGCACGATGGAGTACCATAGACGGAGGATAGATCACATAATAATTTGACCTTTTCTTTCTAATAATTTCCTTAGAGATGTTGGGATTATAAAATTAACACCGTTGCATTTTAAGAAGATAATTGGTATAACAAAAGCAGATGAGACTTCCAATGGTAAAAGTCCATCCAAGGAATAAACCAGTGACGCTAATTGAAGGAAGAAAGGAGCAGAAAACAAGATGAGAACCTTCGACCAAGTAGCCATCGGAGGGAAACAAAACGAAGAAAAGTGTTATAGATATGATATCTTTCAGAAATGGATCTGTGAATCGACACCTCCAGAAGGCTGTTAGAGGAACACCCGATGTATGAGGGCGTAATCAGTGAGTATCGTTAAGTGATGATATAATGTCCATTTTCACCATGAAGTGATGGGCTGGGTTCTCATCAACATCGGAGCGTAGTTTCATCAAACTTCCGAAAGAATACCCACTAGTTGGTTATTATTATTAAAAACCAAAAATTACCGACAAACTAAATAACTACATAGCCGTCAGGTGATTCCGGTCGCTTCGAATAGCCATCTCATTTTTGCTCGGTGTTTTTCCCGGGTTCCAACGCATTTCCGGATTGGACGTGGGATTCTGACTTTTTTGGGTGTTAGTAAGATTTTCCTCACTAATTCCTTAAATGGTGTAGGGTTTGGTGGTGTCTGGGAAAACCTTTACAGAGCCTTACTGGCCATTTTTTGGAATGTATTAATTTTTTACATATTCGCGTTTGATAGTTTGGTTCCCCATGCAGCACATTCGTAAGTTAGAGGCGGTTGAATATACTGCACGTAGAGCGAGTCCAAATTTGAGTTGCAACACCAATTATATTGTCCAAGGAGTGTTTTAACAAAATTTAGCTTTCGTTGTNATGTTACGCACAGTATCGTGAACAAGTTGGTCATGGGGATTGAGTTTCCATTTATGGTTACACATGGAGCGGAATCGTCAATATACTGTTGTGAAAATTGTTGTATAAGACTTTTTGTGACTTGTATGTAGAATGTTCTTAACGAGCCAACAGTTCAGATCGTCCAATGAAGCTTGTATCTGGTATACAGCAGTATGAACGCACTGGTCTTTGACTGCGACGATTATATCATCAGCATATGTCGAAAACAGAGTATCGTCACTGGTAATGGAGGGAATATCAATTAAGAATAAGTTGAACAGGTGTGGTGACAGTGGAGATCCTTAAGAGACCCCATTTGGAAAGAACTTGGTCATTGACCTAGTTTTGAGTTTTAGGCCATCCTTGATGAAAATTTGTAAGGCATGTAACAGATTTTGAATCTTGTATAGTTGATTAACTGCAACAAAATCAAAAATATATGATAATGTTTTAGTTAGAAATTAATTATTTAAATACTAATTATTTTAATAATTTAAATAATATAGCGTGCATCTTTTTGGTGGAGCTGGTAAGAAAATTAATGTAAAATAAAAAGAACTAATTGTCCNTGGAAGGAACTTGGTCACTTACCTAGTTTTTCCAGCAGTTACTGTTTCTTTTCTTCCATTTAGGAAATTAGCAATCTAGATTTTCAGGTAGTTTGGGATTTTTGACGTAAAGATCTTCCTTATCAAAAATTTTCTTGGGACAGCGTCGAAATCTTTTTTTAAATATATGGAGCATATCAATAATTTCTGATGAGGTTTGCGTTTTAGGTTATCCTTGATGAAATGTGTAAGACATGTAAGATTCATTTCTGTGGAGTGCCCTTTTCTGAATCCGTGTTGAAAAGGTGCATCAGGAAGGTATGGTTTGATTAGTTAAGAATCAGGTTAGATAAGGGAAGAATACGGTTTTCTAGTGTTTGGTATTGTGGACCACCAAAAACAAGAGAACATCAAAATTTAACTAAAAATAATAAATTTTGTTATACTTAAAAATTAATGTGATAATAAAATAATTGTCTCCAATAGAAACAAATGTCGAAGGAAGCTAAAGTTTTGATAGTGTGCAGCATAGGGCATGGTAAATGATGAGTATGACTAATACAGGTAAGAATTTCTCTATGTTTGACAACTCAAAATGTAAACTAATTGTGGAGGCTGAATGCTGCTCAGAAAAGCTTGAAAGTGATCCCATTGAACTAATATCAAACCCTAATTTTTCCCAAGAATTGGCATGGGAGGTGTCTAGACACGAATTACATCAACTTAGGTTATTAAATGTAATCATCCAGTAGATCCTCTCGGATTCCCCTTAAATTAGTCTTTTTTGTGTTAAAGGGTGCCGAAAAAATTGAATTTGGTTACATTCCTTTAGACATTCGAACAATAAAAGAACTGCCTCCACCGCCTGAACATACATGGCGAAAATTAGTGGTCCCTCACAGACTTGGAAAGCATAGTAAATCCCATTCAGTGGGGCCTCAGGTAAGTGTGAGTTTGTATAGTGAAATTGTTGGGCAAGTAAACAACAAATGCGGTTGTAGTAAATGTTAAATGTAGACAATATACTGAAAGTGGAATTGGATAGTAAAAATGGGTTCTTTCAAATTGGGAAACATGCTAGTTGTTGTCGTATATTTGTGCTTTCAGTTACGGTTCTCTCAGCCTCAAATTTAGCCAGAGTTAGAGTCTTCATAATTTAGTTAATTCCGAGTGATTCTCAGCTTGAATGTGATGAATTTTCGTTTTACTACGAAATGCTAGGAAATAAAGTTCAATCGGACACGTTTTGGAATATAGTTGACCCTGGGTTCTCACCAGAGCGTGCCTCCCTTCGTCTGCGTTCCAGTCTTCCAATGCTACAGCGCTATTTCCAACAAGTTTGGTCCTCAATAGAGGTATCGTGTAAAGTAACTAAAAGGTCAAACTACTGTGTGGGGGGAGTAGAGTTATGGCTTCTGGAAAAGTGTCGTTGAGTGAGTTTGTCCGAGAAAAACTAGATGATGACGTGAACGCATCAGCCAGTGTGGATTGTATTGTACTATTTGTTATCATCAAAGTTAAATAATGGAACTACAGAGGAAGGACAGTCTTCAGTAAGATTGGTCCTCTCTATCCGTCTGGAGGAGGAATCTCAACCATTAGAAGAATCTTCACCACAGCCAATAACTACTCCTATGATTCCAGTCGAAAATACAAAAAAAGAACCATTGCCTAATGGAGATGAATGCCACCACTTTAGCTTTACAATCAACATTTCATCAGTGGAAATGAACTTTTGTGGAGAATATACATAAAGTAGTGACTATGTACACGTGTAGATATGATTATATGTTTTTTGGAGCAGGAATTCCATTCACAACAATGCCAGCCATAAATGTGGAGACTCAACGGAAGGTTGGAATTAGTAATGGAACCTGCACATATGATTTTGCCACAACTTGGAATAATCTGACTAATACTCTCTGCAGTGTACCACTTAGAATTGAAATATGGATGGTGGATGAGGATATTAGTGGACGACTGCATGATGTTTGTGATATATCATTGGGAGAGTTGGTCAAACCAGTCACTCCTGTCCAGATCAAAGTTAATCATGTGCTTTAAATTAAGAATTCTGTTGGATCTGTTGGGGAAAGGAGATTTTGTTCATTCGAGGCACAAAGTGGAATGAAAAATAAAATACAGATTAATATATGTCTTGACAATTGGGGGATCCTTAAAGAAGGAAAAATGGACTCTGTTGGGACGACACAACTCGAGAGACAAGCAACATTGGAGTTGGAATTATGGAGAGCTCGTAAAGAAGAAGAACATGAACAGGAATTGGCCAAATTACGGGCAAACTATTTATCTCAGTTGACGGAAGAGTGGAAGACGAGACATTCTGAAAGAGAGGCTCTTGTTAAACGAAAGGTTGACGAATATGACAAACTCACCAATGCTCTTCGGGTCACACTCGCACAATTCACTCAACGGGAGGAAGACTTAAATAAAAGAGAACATAATGTATGATGAATAATTAACAAAGCTAAAACTGGAGAAAGCTCAATTTGAGGGCATGAGAGCTCATCATGAGACTGAGACACGTGCTAAATTACGTCAGACACAAATGGAACACCAAACACAACTACAGCGTGAACAGTAGTTTAATATTTCACTATTAAAGGAATCTACGCCACAATTTGGAGTGTCAAATGAGCACTTTGCAAGCCAGTTTGTCTGACTCACGTGCAAATGAAAAAATGGATAAATCAGAGAGGGATACTTCAAAAATATTGGAGAAACTTGCAATTGAAAGGGACGAATGGAAAAGAAAATTTGATCATGAACAGAAAATAAAGAATCACTACAAACAGAGTTGGGGGAAAGCTTTAGGAGAGTTGGCAACACTGAGGGCTGCTCATGAAGCCGATATGCTTGCCCAACTCAAAAAGAAGGACATTCAACTAAAAAAACTAAAATCTCACAAGAATTTATCAAATCAGGCAGACTACTTTACTGCAGCCAAGACAGAACTGAAAACAGAAATAGCGAATAAACAGTTAGAGAGTGAATCTATTGTGAGCATACCAGAGACACCCAAAGACTACAAGTATGAAGATCACATTGCTAGATTGATAGAAGAAAGAGACAGTCTATTAAGAACGGGGGTGTATAGTAATGAAGATAAGATTATTGTCGAATTGGATAGGGAAATTAGAGAGTCTGTAAATGCCCATAATAATTGATTATCTTAAATATTTCATAATGTTGTATTTTACTATATGGTTCCCCTTTTCCTGATTACTCCAACTGTGGTTTTCCATGTACAACAAATAACCCCTTTCCTTTGTAAGTTTTTTTCTTTACCAGGATTACTTAGCCGAGAACATTTTTTTCTCTTTAAACCAAGTGATCCTGGGATGATTGACTATATAAATAGAGGAAAAAGAAAGTTCGCTCATTCCAAAATTACTTTCATCGGGCGACACTTTTCTCATCTAACATGAGAAAATCTTTTTTTATTTCTGAGGACATCCAAGAGAATCACGGTCCACCCAAAATGCCTTGTCGTCATAAAACTGAACATCAACATTGTAAAGGGGTTAATAATCGAACTCCGCAAATTATTATGCAAGCACAGGATTACTCGTTCATCCTCTTCAGTTGTATGGTAGGGGGTGGAGGAGGACTCATCTTCTTTTTCAAGAATGGGATCTCTTACAGTTTGAACACCAAATACAAAAGTATTCCGCCTGGATAGACTGGAATCTCTGTACTGAAGAACATAATCACAATTATATACATGTACATACCCTCTTCCGTTTCTCTCGTTTATTTAAAGTTAACGGATCAATTTCAAAGAACTTATTATCTGAGCGTGAAAAGTCCGGCTTGGTTAAGAATCAATTGGCAGAAGAGTAAATTATTAATAGAAAGTCTGTATAGCCTAATGTTAAACCTTGTATTAACATCATAAAGAACCAATGACACCTAGTCCTGTATAAGGAAAACCTTCTCGTATGTCCATCTTCTGGTCATCTGCGAAAATGATAGTAAAACTAATTCTCTGTATGATTCCCACTATTTTACCTTCAAGAGAAACCTATTAACTACAAATCTACAATAGGATCCATTTCTGAGGGTCTACAATGTAAACAAGGCAACCAAAAATATTTAGTATGCTTGATCGTTATACATAAGGGATTTGACTATGTCACAGAGGAGATCCTTACGTGAAATGTCTTTGACTCAGATATACTACAAAAGTCAAGAGATAGCTTGCAAACCTTTTTAACGGAGGCAGTGGAAGTGTCGTATCATAAAGTACCTGTTTAAAAATTCATACCTAACGGTGTACTACAAAGATCACTCCTTGTCCCCCATTCTATTTAACTTACTCTTGAGTGACCTATCAGCCCAATCCATAATTTTGATATATGCGAATGATACAATTTTTGCATCAAAATTGGGGGAAATTAACCTAAAGAAGACTTCCGATCAACAGCCAAAAAAACTATACAAAATTTTTAGACTCGGTTGTCAAGATAACGAGTGGGCAGGTGGATTTGCTGCCCAGTTCGACTCTCAACAGTACACATGTAGGACGTATCTTACATAACCCCCTCCAATTTTTATGCTCAAAATCATCCCGCGCTCAGAGAAGCTGCGTTGTACCCCACAGGGAAAGGATAATAAATCTGGTTGAGGCTGTTGAGATCACTTAATAATAATACCTACAGCACGGTAACACCAAACTAACTAATCACGTGATCCCAGCACGCTCTAGCAGAGACCTCAACTTGGCCCTATGCTCATCCCTCGACCCACAAAAGCATGCATCGACCGAATAACTGAATCTTCCTAGTCACAAAGGCACGTTCCTCTGTTCTTACAAATTAAGGATTCCAGAGGGATTTCTAATTAATGTAATTAAATTAACTATTTGTGTTATTTGGTTAATAATAAATAATAAATAAAATATCAAGTAAATGAGTTCCTACAATGTGAATGTCGGAGTTCTTGGACATGTTGATTCTGGAAAGACGAGTCTTTGCAAATCTCTGAGCACTAAAGCAAGCACAGCAGCCTTTGACAAGAACCCTCAAAGCAAGGAGCGTGGAATAACGCTCGATCTCGGTTTCTCCATGTTCACAGTACCAGGGGAACCACACTCTCAGCAGTTTACTCTTGTAGACTGTCCAGGCCACTCTTCACTACTAAAAACAATTATTTGTGGTTTCCTTTCTAATCCATTATTTTAAGGAGCTTCAATAATCGACATTTGTCTACTTGTTGTTGATGTCAACAAAGGAGTCCAAGTTCAGACAGCTGAGTGTCTCATCCTTGCAGAAATTGCATGTCCTAAACTGATCGTCGTCATCAACAAAATCGACACTCTTTCACAGCCACATGACGTGCCGATCTCAGCGGTATTACCTTTCCCCAACTCCAACAGATGAAAACGAAAATATCAAGAATTTTGAAGAAAACCAAATTTAAGGACCCCCCAATGATTTCCGTCTCGGCCTTCTGCGCAATCGGACTTGAAGATTTGATCTCCTGTATCAGTTCCATAGCTGAGCCCACTCCACGGAACATGAAAGAGGACTTTTTAATGGCGATAGACCATTGTTTTGCCGTTAAAGGAAGGGGGACAGTGCTCACTGGAACCGTCCTCTCTGGGTCACGGAAAACTGGACAAGTTTGCTAGCCATTTTAGCTCAGTCAGTGCATCTGTCTTCAATAAAGTCTGATCGGAAAATAATATCAATTCAATCTTTTGGAGTGTCAATAAACGAAATATTTAGAGTTAACCACGTGATTTACTCTTAGGGGGATCGAGCTGCCATCTGCCTCACCAATTTGACACCAAGTAGTATAGAAAGAGGTCTCGTTTGCTGGCCTTCTTCGTTTATTGAACACAGTCGGTATTTTATATGTGCCATCCTCCCTCTCACATATTATAAAAGACCTCTGATTGAGAAAGCACATCTCCACGTGGCTGTTATCAACCAAATTCATCCAGCCACCTTGTATTTCTTCAGTTCTTCTCAGAAGGGGCACTTCAGCTTTGATGTTAATTATGGGTATATGGAAGAAGTGACTCCGGGGGAAAAAATATTCTGCCTCATGGATTTTGGAAAACCGACTCCCCTTTATCAGTCAGCCTTTCTGATTGTGTTCAACTTTGAGTCTGGACATGACTTGAAATGCCGCATTGCTCTCAGTGGGAATGTGTTATATGGATGTGGAGACACTGTTGATCCACGACTCCGTGTTTTGAGGAAGAAGACAAAGTCTGGAGTGGCCGAACGTGTTTGTGATGATCACCAAACGATTATTTGCAGAGATCTCTTCAAGGCAAAGTCAGAACATATGGACTTGTTCAAGTCTTTTAAGGGAAGACTCTCAACTGGGGAGACTGGCTTTGTAGAAGTCCCCTTGGGATGACTGGGAAGGTCAAAGTTAGATTTGGTAAGAGTATTGTGTTGAGTGTAGAAAGTCTTTCCCCTTCTACTATTGATAGAATAAATTCCACGAGGAAGAAACCCAAATGGAAGAAGAATGGTGAAACTGAGGTTATTGATCCTTCTGAGTTGGTGGAATTTACTGTTGAATATTATAAGAGAGTTTTCGTGGATGATAAGAACTTTTATCAGATTTAATAATTTTATTGTTAAAGACCAATTACTAGAAATATTAATTAGATTATAAATTTTATAATAGAATAAATCACACTCGAACGTTGAATGACCCCAATGTGAACAGATTATTCCATATATGTGAAAAAGACATAATCGAGGCCAATAAGCATCGACATTATTGAATAAAGATGGAGACTATTTGGGCACGTGATTAGAATGGACATAAACGCCCTGAAAATATAATAATGGACAATTACTTTAACAATGAGAACAAACCATCGTTCAGAGGAAGGTCTAGAGTCATTCTTCCTGTGACTCTTAAAAGGATCTTAATAGAATTGGAAGAAAGCTTAAATCTGCAAAGACCTAAAAGATCACAAAGCAGAGGCCGATGGAGATGCCTAGTGAAACAAATTTTGAAACGGGTGACACAAACGGGACCTTAGTTAATATAACGTTCTTTGGTTCTGTGAAAGTGCTTCTAATAACAATAATTAAATCACACTTTTTAATAACTATTTTTGGGTTCTACCATCGCATGAACTCACTACGATGATTAGAATTTATATACAAACGAATGCATACGTTTTTACTCCAAATGAGCTTTTGACAGTTTATGAAAATTAGAGTGACTGGGGTTATGGGGAATACTTACTTAGGCGAATTTATACGAAAATTTATTTTCATTAAAAATGGTAGTAAAATTGTAACATTATTTTCACTTTTTTGTAAATCTTTATTCCTTTCAGACCATAATTCAATAAATCTTTCAATTGAACTACTCTCGCCTATTGGTAGACACCGGAAAACCATAATAAACTACAAACGTGCCAAAAAATGCTTAGTTTTTAGCGGAAAAATTAAAATCACTCGATGCCTCCGTGAAAATTTTGAATGAGGTTATCTTCAATTTAGACAAAACTCACATTCTAAGAGACCTCATTAGTGACAATAATCTCTAAGGAAATTATAGAAAAGATTCATAAGCCGAATCCCTGTGGATGAACTATCCAACCTAAATAGTGAAATTACAAAGTTAATCAACAAAAGGAATTTGGAATGATGGGACAATTTCATCACTAAAATTGACCACCGGACATAACTAAAGGATTTATGGGGAACATATGTG
Organism: Dicyema japonicum; assembly: GCA_011109175.1. Lineage (NCBI taxonomy): Eukaryota > Metazoa > Dicyemida > Rhombozoa > Dicyemidae > Dicyema > Dicyema japonicum. The sequence continues at coordinate 398,476 of RDEW01000035.1, forward strand.
CTATTCAATCGAAACAAAATAGAATAGACAGGAATCTATCGCCGTGAGATTTCGCTTATCAGATCATAATGGACCACTACAAACAAGTAAAATCAACATGAACAAATGCTCCCCTCCATGTGAATTTAACAATGTTCTCACTCCTCATGGAAATCCTATTGTAATCAGCACGACTGATAAAACCTTATCAAAAACTCAAAAAACTCTCCAGCAAAGGATTAGACGGAATCTGCATTCTCCATTTAAAGCACCTGAATTTTTACAACGTGAATGTCATACCCACAGGCAGAACACATATTTTATTTTAAGCAAAGAACAGTTATAATAGCTAATCGAGGGAGGATCACGGAATACTCTTCATTTGTTTGTTTTCTTTTTTTTGGGTGTATGTCCTTTTAGACTATCCAGTTTCGCAGTGAATGTACACTGATGACGGCGTCACTCGTCAAGTCCTTTTTAGCATCGTAGATGCGTGGAACCTTCCACCAGGTAAACAGCAGCGAGAATCGGACACGTGACCTAAGACACCTAACCATTAAGCCACCCGACTATGCACTTACAGTATTTCCAAATGTATGAATGGCCTCTTTAGATGTTGCTTTCTTGATTTAGGAGTGTCACTTATTCTTCTCTCCCTAAGAGGGCATTCCCAAATACTTCAAGTTCGTGGTTGAAGCCTCCGGGGCCTTGAGAATGCGAAACAAGGACATGTATAATCCTATTGAGGTTGGGAGAACTCGAAATTGATGATCTCTTATTATGTGGGGATCAGTTCTAGGCCAAGTCATCCAGTTGAGGTATCAACCAACACATCGTTTGTTGAGTCGTTCATAGTGCTATTGTCAAAGTCGATTCCGAGATATAACAGAGTTGGGTCTAATATATCTCCTGCTAGTCTTTTAATGACAAAGGAGTAAAGTTGTGGACTTTACTAGATTTGAAATTTTTTTTGCTAAGTACGTGTTTGTATATTGAACGGGTGGGGGCAGTGAGCGGAACGATTTCCCAGAATTGAATCGCAGAGTATAATGTTTGAAACATGTTTATTTTAAGAATTACATGAGGAGAAACAAAACCTATGACAATGGAGGCGTATTCTTTCGTTTTTAATAAAAAGCGAGTGTGGGAGAAAACATGATGTGGTGAATTTTATATGGTAGTTTACTAAAGAGCAGTCTGTTGATTATTTTTGTTATAAGCGACATAAACTAAAAACAAAATAGCATGTGTGAGGTCCTTGAGATGTCTGAGACGGAGAGCATCAAGCCTCCCACCGCTATTTGAGATGAAAAGAAAATCTTATATATTATAAAGAATTTCAAGTAGGTTAACCATCTAGTGTGATTTGTCCAAAAATGTGAGAATTTGTTGGTCGTTGAGGGACATGGTGCCATTTAATGAGCGTTGTGTGTATCTCTTTAGACAGTTTTCAGTATAATAATTTAATCGTAAAAAATCAACATGTCCACATGGATTCCACTTTATAATAGTTTGCACATATTGTCAGAGACTGTTGATGCTTGGTCTTACATGTTTTGGGATTGTAGGAGTGTTGAGAATATATTTTAGATATTTTCATTTACAATCCATGTGAAAGACTCCTTCTCCACTTCCTGGAAATATGTTAAAGAATCAAAATAGGCTGAAAATTTGAAAGTCTGGCTTTTCAATATAAGCAATCTATGGTGGATTCGTGAATCTCATCGAGAATCCTAATACGAAGTTGTTGTAAAGATCTCAAATTAGAGATGAGCTTACCACTAGTAGGAAGGAGAGATATGGTTTTTTCTATACAAGACATAATGCTGTGTATTGGATCACTAATTTTTGTTTATTTTTTCAAATTTTATCAGGTATTTTTTATTTCGCTTAAATAAATGTTTAATTTATCCAATTTCAGTAGTGTTTGTGTCAAAATTCTATTAATGTGATAAACATTTACTATAAAATATCTATTATCAATAGCCTCCGGACTAAACACTCCACAACAACATACCTTACGTCCCCGTGCCAGTTCATTGTGGAGGATTCAATTCACTAAAACACCAACGAACAGTCTTGGTCTCTGTTGATATAACAAAGGCTTTCGACACAGTCTCAAGAAAACTCCTTACTTAGAAAATTTACGATACATGCATCCACCAAAACATAAAACTATGGATTGCCTACTTATTAAGAGGGAGATATGGACAAGAGTTTTCCAATAATATAAAGTCAAAATCCTGTCTCATACCAAATAAACTCCCTCGAGGATCCATACTATCGCCTGCCTTTTTTAATATTAACATAAACGACATGCCACTGTAATGAAAACTGACTAATCCTCTTCTATGCCGGCGATATCATTCTTTCCTCCATGGACAAAAGCATTCAATCACCGACTCAGTCCGCTCAACAAATGCTTGACATGCTCAAACATTTGCTCTCGAAGCGGATAATCGACGCATCAGCAGCAAAGTCCTTGTCACACTGTTTACCACCTACAAAGACAGCTCTGGTATCGAACCAAAACTCTTTATGAAGAACGAAGCTATCTCTATTAACAAAACACCGAAGATTCTAGGAGTAACCTTTATCCGGCATGTTGAGAACATAGTAACTTCTGCTCTGAAGAAAGTGAGAATTTTAAAAGTGCTCACAAAAACACATAGAGACCAAACCGGTGGCCTTGCCACGATTTATTAACAATTTATCCGACTGACGATGACGTATGCAAGTCCTTCGTGGGGAATGAAGATTTCATTGAAACTATCCGCAATCGAGAAAACCTTAATAAGGATAATTGGACCAGAACACAAAATCCAGCCATTGAAAATCTCTTAATCGAATTACAACGGAAACTCTTAAAGGAGGCTAGTTTACCGAGCTGCCCTCTATTCTATACACTGTCGAAATATCTACAATCATACAGAAATTTTGAGCCGATGCTATTTCCAATGAGAAGAGCTGTTCAGGATTCTCGACCCCACCGGACTCGTCCTTTTCCTTGTCGCTCTGGGATCACTTAGTTAGTTGAGAACTTTTTATTTCTTTCTCTTTTACCCAGTGATCCTGGAGGTAATAACAATTAATAACCTCATTTTACAAATATTTTCCCATTAAAAGTATCAACATTAAAATGACAAAGTAAATCTGCAAATAGTGTAGCTCTTATAAGTTAAAAGGTATATTATGCTATTATTGGATGAAATATTTTCTATAAGCAATTGAACAATCATACATGCCCAAAGCATGTAAGAAACAAGCATCAACAGACTCATGCATGCAGTATGCGCAAACTTTTTAAAAACTTAAAGTTAATAGCTCCAACTATATTTGGAGACACTGAGCACGGATTGAGAGTTAACTCTTATGATCCCAATGTTGTGAGTAATAGGTTAACAATTATACTTTAATAATCATTAAAGTATAAGTTAAACATCCATAAATCCTGTGTGGAAATCATACTTTTCCTCAGAAGCTTTAACTGCCAACTGATCTTTATTCCCTCTCTCCTCATACGAATCAGTCATCTCTACCCACTTCAAATGTAATGCCCTCGTAATGAATAATTACCATTTTTAATAAAAATATTTTGAAACATAAGTATTTTTTAGTTAGTTTTACAAATCAGCATTTGTAAACAATTTAAAATATTGATTTTTGGTTATTAAAATTACTAAAGGGGTAATTAAAAAAAAACTTCACTTTTAAGGAAAGCCATATTAGCTTTAGTTTGCTCAGCAGGACAAACAATTTATTTAAATTCTTTTTCAAGGCGAAAGTAAGTAAATTGGTTAAAAAGTTCCCCTCCTCAATCGGATTCCTTTGCAGGGATAAGAGATACAGGTTTGTAGCGAAACTGTCGTGTTTCAAGCCACGTACCTAAAAATAAAGTACTTTTTTATTATACCGTTTCTGACATAACTATAAGTTCGACAACCGCTTTTATCGCACACCCATGTTGTATTCTCCCGCTAATGGAGAAGGGTCAGCAAATGTCTTTTAAGGCATTTCTTTTCTTTCGGGAAGATTCCAACCTCCTAAAGGAAGGCAACTGACTCCATTTTCAGAATTTGGTAGTTCGTAGTCCTTCAGCTTTGAATATTTTCGTATAACAACTATATCACTCATCCCCACAAGCAGGTAAAAATAATAATAATAACAGCCTTTTTCATGGAGCCTTGGTATTAGCTCCGCATAGACAGGACACACATTTTTATTTAAGTAAAGAACAGTTAATTTTAACTAATCGTAGAATCAAGGAATGATCTTCACTTCTTTTTTCTTTTTCTTGTGAGTGAGTCCTATTTTGACAATCCAGTTCCGCAGAGAGTCCACTGATGACGGCGTCACTCGTCAAGCCTTTTTAGCATCGTAGATGCGTGGAACTATCCACCAGGTGAACAGCAGCGAGAATCGAACGCGTGACCTAAGTCACTTTAGCCCGACAACTAACCACTATGCCACCCGGCTAAGTCACTTTAGCCCGACACCAAGCCGGCAAAAAATTAAAATTTTATTTAAAAAAAATTTTATAATAATATTTACAAATTCGGCATTGTTTATTTTTTTTTATTTTTAGATTTAATATTCAAAAAAAATTTCATTAATTCATTTAGAGCAGAGCTTTTCAAAAAATAATTCTCGCGGCACACTAATCGTAAAAAAAATAATCCACGGCACACATTAAAAAAAAAAATTAAATTTTTAAGATGTGTAAAACTAAGTACTAAAATTGGTAATTTAATGCCCAAATTTTTATTAATAAAAAAATGAAATCTTAATTATTATTGTTTTTGCATATATCATCAATATCAGGTCGAATGGTTGACAAAGCCACCCGCATTTCAGCATCAATGTTTCTCAAACTTTCACGTTTGTTATATTTCATATTATGCAGCGTAGAAAAACCTGTTTCGCATAAATAGATCGTAGAAAACTGTAAAATTATGGTCAGTGCTTGTTTTGATAAACTGGGATATATGTTTCGAATATATATCCAGAATTCTCCAATGTCTAACTCCGTCATCATTAATTTTAAGGATCGATCATTAAACAGTGCAATAAGTTCTTCATTTTCTTTAACAGATAAGTGTTTTGATTCTGACACAAGAAAAGGATTTCGTATCTAAAAAATATTTAAAAAATAATAACCCAATCGAATTTTTCAATTTCTAAGTCTGGAAAATAAGCATCCATTTTGTTTTCCAAAATTATTAAATATTCATTAATCAGTCCCTGTATCGATCACCATTATATCCTTATTATAATTAAAAAATAAAATAAACCAATATCCGTGGATTCATCAAGTTGTAATGAAAACCGTGTTTCTTTAATTTTTTGTTCATATTTAAGACCAAACATAGTCCGAGGAATAATACGACAAGCAGGGATTATTAAGTTTTCGCCAATAGTGTGAGGTTTTAGTTGTTTTGCTATCAATTCTGAGATCAGGTATGAACATTTCAATGATTCTTTTGTGTTTAAAAAAGTTTCACTGAACATTATTTGACTAGATCTACGATTCATAGTAAAAACTAAAAATACTAGTGTTGTTTTTTTCAAATGGATAAAATAATTCACAGATTTTTCGGAATAGTCCGGATGCTGGGAAGTAAAATATCTTTTTAGTTTGCTAGGAACCATAGCATCATTTGCCAAGACTTCCATGTAAATTAAACATTTAGGTAGTTTATTTTTATCTTTGCATATAAATCCAAATGACAAATAAGAATCTTTATAAGAACGACGAACTGATTTACCCATAAGCACGTTGATGTCCACGTTATTAAAAAATTAATAAATAATGGTTAACCAATGTAAATGTCATTTAATATATAATAAAAAATGATTATTTTAATTTTAGTAATTATTTTAATTTGTTTATCTTTTTAAATTAATTAGGTCAAAAAATGTATATAAATTTATTCAAATTTGTATTTGGCAGGCGGCACACTAGAAATTGTCTCGCGGCACACTTAGTGTGCCGTGGCACACCGTTTGACAACCTCTGGTTTTGAGCCTTATTTCGTGGAGCATGTATGGAAAAAGAACCGAGATTGCTCTTTCGTATGGTAGTGAAAACATTGGGAGACCATAGACGTTGGATGGCTCGATTGATTGCGGGAACTTGGTTCATCTAACTGTCTGAAGTTTTTTCTGTCTTGATCGATGATCCCGGGGTTCTAAAAAATAAAATAAATAAATTACAGTTATGATAACTAATCGTAGAGGGACAACAAAAAAATGCTCTTCACTTCTTTTTTCTTTTTGTTGAGTCTATGTCCTTTATAGACGATCCGCAGTGAAATGTTCATTGATGATGGCGTCACTCATCAACAAAAGCATCGTAGATGCATGGAACCTTCAACCGAAATGTACAGCAGGAGGATTCGAGCTAGGGGCCATCAACTTCTTGCCCAGCAGTCGTTACACTGTGCCAAAAATCGCCAATTAATATTTATAACTCATTATAAATTGTGTTCTTTAATAAAATTAGTACAATAAAATAAATATTTAAAATAATAAATAAAACCAATAAATATTCAATAGTATTAATCATTAATCTCTTGTGTGTTTGTATGGGCATAAAATTTAAAGGAATCGGTGGATTTCGATTTTGGTTAACATTGCTAATTCAATTTTGTAGTTCCTTCCATAGAAGAAGAAACGTAGGTTTTGTCTAGAAAACCTGCCAGTTAATGTACTCGTTGGTATATTCAGCTACCTGCAAATTCCTGATCTTATTGTAGTGGAAAGGATATGGCATAACTTACCTCAGGATGATTTTTTGTGGAAACAGTTATTTTTTGCTTATTGATTTTAGAATCTGTTATAACTTTTTTGGATACTTGGGGGACGATGATTCCCAACCTTCCAGAAAGGTCTTCATTCAACTTTGCCACAGTACTGATTTACTTCAAAAAAACCCAAATGCTGTATCATTTTTGTTCACGGAAGGGTTTACGTTTCCTGTTTTCACGGAATCTCCTTAAAGATGACGCCGAGAGTATAGCCCGATTCCTCCTCAAGTCATCAATTAGTGGTTTTCCCAAGCTCTGGCTTCTTATGCAACGGTTTGATTAGCTAATTTATCAAGTCCTGACATTCTTGACAGTTTCATGAAGCAACTCGATTTGACTGGTCAGCTACTTCCCAGTGCAATGAGAGACTTTTTCTCAGGACTTAAATTTCCCATAGGTTGTAACGGGTGGCTCAATGACCTAATTTGTAAATTTGCGGCTCGTTTTTGCAGCTGTAATCAGTCCTTGGGTCTTTCTGAAGGTATTTTGATTATAATTTCAAGATAAAATATTTATTGCCTGTTATTCCTTGATAATCCTTTCGATTGAACTGGGAAATCCGCATAAACGCTTTAAGATGACCAAGGAAGACTTTGTAAGGAATACAAAATATGCGGTCCCTGAGATTGGGACAGGTCTACTCTGCTTTTTATATGACGACATATTCAAAAACGGTGATGTAATCTGTCGTGTCTCTCGATAGCTCTTAACTATGGACTCAATTAAAGTAATATTTATTGAGGCCTTAAACCAAATGTTTCTAATTTTAAATTACTTAATGTATAAATTATTAAACACACGAGGAGTCCAACGATTGTTTCATACCTCTACAATATTTATTACAAATTACCGATATTACCTTTCCCAGGGAAATAGTCTAAAAGTTAGGTTATATAATTACTGGGAGTATATATTTGGTTTTATTATTCTAAATAATAATATTATTCAAACATTGTATCGTTTAGTGTAAAAGTATAGTCTATGCAACATGAGTATTGTCATTGACTGATCCAAGTGGGACATTTCTCTATTGTATACTTGGGTCAGTGTCTCCACAACAGAATGACATATAGTATCATTAAGTTTGTAGTCATCATTTATAAGCTGTCATGTCAAATAATCCAAACCTGTGTCTCCTCTATTCTCACAATCAATTGAAACATGTCAAGGAGTCTATTGGAAAGACACAATTCGTAGTGCATCCGTTCAATAACCTCACTCAGTCCCTCCTTGTTTAGGTCTATCATATAACAACAAACTACAGTTTAGATCGAATCCTTTAAATTTACAATTTATAGCACAGAGGATTAAAATTAACTTCAATATTTGACTCTTTTTAATATAAATAAAGTCTTTCGATAGTTCTGCATGTTTTATAACCTCATGGGCAATTTCCGATACAGATATTAGCATGAAACTCTCGATCAGTTCAGTAATCACTCTAAACTCCGGTTCCCTGTCATATTCCTCAAATATGTGGACCATTCTTTCCATAGGAACTGATGGGATATCCTGGATTAGTTTGAGAATTTGATTTTTCAGTTTTTCAGAGGACCATCCACAATTGTTATTTTGGTCATCCATAATTTCCTCAGAGAGTTCTGAAATTGTCGTCATACTGCATTCGAATTCTTCCCCAGAATGACAAACCAATTCAGTAATTCTGTTATTACAGCCTTCATAAATATATTTTGACAAATTATCATCATTTTCCATGAAATTAGAGCCATTAATCAAAGTGTTAACAAAATCCAAGCTATCTTGAAATGGTGTTTCGTTATCCTCATTAGGTATGCAAATGGGAAGGAGTAGACCATTGTGATTGGATAAATCAGGACAAATAGTATTGATGTACAGAATTAAGGAATCCCTCTCATTCTCTAGGGAAACAACTAGATTTCGTAGATAACAACTCAATTCTTCGTCATCGAGCTCTGAGAGTTCCAATGATGAGAACATTAGCAACTCTATTTCGTCGAGATTCTTCAAATCATATACAATTTTCTAGGGAAGTAAAATTAACCAACCTTCAGGGAATTATAGTCATTTTTGGACAGAGAATCTCCTATTTTCGATTTAAACTCAGATATCTGGCATCCGGCCAGGAAATAATTACTCTTAAATTGCTCAATTCGAATGTCCTCTGAGTATTTTTCAAAAATCTACTCTCATAAATAAGCAATACCCTATCTGTGTACATTTCCAGTTCTGACTCTGACATTTTTATACCAACCTAAATTAACTAACGTTTTAAAAACTTTTCCCTGAAAATTTGAATATTATTACTATTATATTTTTAATATATTAAATATCTAATGTATTAATATTAATATATTAATTATCCAATAATTTATGATAATAACAAGAATGTGCTGTTATAGAGTTACCTCTTATCTTAATAACTTACTCTCAATACATAGCAACATTTGGGAAACAATTGTTATGTGAGGGGATCAAAAGGAGATAATCATGTCCTGGGTTAACCGTTACTGCACTCAAATAGTTCCAAATGTTCTAATTATATATTTTTGAATTAATATAACGGATTCTTCTTATTTTGGGGACATCTGAGTGCTCGGTAGAATATAGTGATAAGAAATCCTATAAGAGATAACTAATAACCAAATATAATATTATAATAATTAGTCAACAACACTTCCTAGAATCCACCTTCTTAGATCCAATCATTTCAGATCCACTTACAGTCCTGGAAAGCCCACCAGCGTCCACCGAATGCTTTATTTCTCTAGCAATTGTCTCAAAGACTAAGTCAATGTTTTCCCCACTTTTAGCAGAAGATTCAACATACTTCATTCCATTGGCCTTTGCCAATTGTTCGCCTTCTTCAGTAGTAACTAATCGGTCCTCAATATCAGTCTTGTTAGCCACCAGAATTTTCCTAACTCCAGGCCACCCAAGGTTCTCTACTTCCTTGAACCAAACGTTCTCCACGTTAGTGAAACTATCCTATTCGATAAATATATATATCTAACCACATTCGATATATCATAGACTACAATTATTCCATGAGCACCTCTATAGTAGCTCGAGGTAATGGATCTAAACCTTTCCTGTCCAGCTGTATCCCACTAAAATAAATGTGTCTTAGGTGTACAATTTGTAATTTGGCTATGCTCTCGTCCACGTGGATTGTTTTGATTTTCTAAAGTAATAACAAGTTTATACAAAATCGACTCCGATGGTGCTTGCATAGGCATCCGTGAATTTGTTCCCCTGTGTTACATTATGAGCAATACCATGAATGAAGAGAGAATAGAAGACTTACCTACCCCAGATTCCCCAACTAATAAAAGCTTAAAAAGACAATCACTAATTAATTTATAAAATAATACTATTGAGCACACATCAAACCGCAATTATTAAATGTATTATTTAGTATTTAATAAATTGAACAATTATTACAGATGAATTAGACAATTATTTTAATGTTTTAGGCATAAATTATAATATTTAATAGTTCATATATTAATATTTATATAATTCAATCCACGTGGCCAACGTTAGTGTGGTGCCATGTCGCTACTTAAGGAGACGTCTAGTCCTTATCACCCAAAACGGTTCTCTCTCCTACTTCAGTGGATGGATTCCACAATGCCGGATATGGATGGAAGTTATGTTTGGAAAGGATACGTCTCACCCCGACCGAGAAACTGAATAATACAGGTATATCCGAAGTTATTAAAAAAAGTCAATAAATTGAACAAATATAGCAATCACCAAATAATTAACGAATTAACAAGATTATTCAATCTATAGCTTACATAATTTTACTGAAATTCAAAGGACCCCAGTTATCAGGATGATCGGGCGGCTTGCAGGACTAAGGAAGGGAAACCTTGAATGACATGATGGCTTTTGTAGAACATTGGTCATGAGATCATGAGGAGTAACTTTAATTGCTTGCTCAGTGCCTTTAATATGTAATGGATCCCTTTGACTTTTTATTTTCCTAATGCGGTTTATTATAATTTATGATTATTACAATATAATCTCACTAAAACACTAAATTGATCGTAGAAAAGGCGTCTTTGCTAATAAAAAGGAAATATTAACTAAATTATTAACATTACTTTTGTAAAATAAACTGGCCTCAATATAATCTCCCGTTTCTCAAATCTTGGAATCCCCTTCATGGAAATTGATTTTGAATTTTTTGTGATAAAGTGAATGAAGAAGCAGGATAAACTCTATTAATAACATAATTTATTGATCATTAATCGAATTATGTGATGATTGTTTTTAGAATTTATCAATAAGGGAATATTGTCGTAGTGCATATAATCTACTTTTTCAGCTATTATGGTCGTGGAAATTATTATTAAACTATGAGTACATGAAACTGAAGAAATAGATATTCAAACAAACTTTTATTCAAACACATAAATCTAATAGCTCCCCATCAACCGGTTCTTAACCTCTCGTCAGATTGAATGATGGTGCTTATCGAGTGGGCGAAAAGCTTTCGCTCCAAAGATCGGGAAGGTACCTATAATTCAGATTGGGACATCGAACAGAACCCAGGCTCCCACAAAATTAAAAAATTCTTAAACGTCATTCAACACAAATGCACGGAACCTTCAACCGAAGTAATTGCCTCCACTAAAGTAATTTCCTTTTTTGCCATCCACAAAATTAATTTCATTTACAGGAAACAAAACTCTCTAAAAATCAATCCTTCCTAAGTTCAGAGAATTACTCGATTTGCACTCAAACGTGAACGACAATATGGTCACTTTTATCCACAAGTCCATTTCTGCAATACCTACATTCGTCACGCACTTTGATGAAACACGACAATCAAATTGAAGACTACTTTCATCCTCGTCGAAAAAAATCTCAAGCCATACCTCCATAAATATCTACATCCAGTCTGTGTATGAAACACTATTCACTTTATAAATCGAACAAACAATTTTTTATTTATAGGATTTTCCTATCAAAAACGACAAAAAATAAATTATTTTTATTAAAATTTCTCTTTTTCGAGAGTTTCAATAGCTCACTCAATGCTGCGCAAAGTTGCAGTATAGTTAGATAAACATGATAGAGAAAATTATTTTATTTTAAACTACAACACAGTTAACAATTTCTGGAAGCTCACTTCAGTCATGGCTAACCACTCTCAGAATTGAAAACCTGTCTCTGATGACGATTTTTAAGGAAATGCGCTAAATAAGCTAGATCCTTTCTCCAATATCCATCTTCCTCCTTGTGAGAGGCGACAGCTCATCAGGGTCAGTGATCTGCTTCCAAGATAAACAAATTATTCAATATATTTGGCCCCAGTAGGCAAAGTTTATCAGGCTGATCGACACTTCAAAATTTTGCTAACCATTTTGAGACTAACATGAACTCATCTTCTATCTACGAAGAAATCTTTGACCATCTTAAAATTTTCCGAAGTGGAAACAGAACTTTTCCAAAAAATGCGAAGGATTTTCTTGCTTCATTAGTTGAGCTTTGATGGGATTTTTTAACTATGTGAATTGCATATCGCTTATTTCTCACAGTTGGGTACTCAATTGCTTGTTGTGAACGTTCTTTCTCAAAGTTAAAGTATTTTCTCTGATCAGCATTGAAAAGAAATTCCTGACAAGCGAGGTGAAAGAAGCTGAAATACTGACAGTAAAGGAACGATTGGACATTTGTTTATTGTTTAATAAATTAGATAATGATAAATCTCACTCTTACGTGTATTTATTCTCACAACTTAATTTATTTAGTCACGATTAAGTTATAAGGGGCATCATTATCATACACTCGCCCCGGGCAGTAGATAGCTTTGGCACCTGCCTAAGAGGCCTCAATATAAACTACAATCCAAATTCTCTAAGGAAATTATCAAAAAGATTCATACAGAACACAGACTAAAAATCAAGAATGTGGCCATCCAGCCTAAACATTGAAATCAGCTACTTAATCAACACGAGTAAACCAGAAAGATGGAACAAATTCATCTAATAATAGACTACCGAACAAAACAAAGACTTTCTGAAGACACCACGTGATATTCAGACGACACAAAATAGACTGCCCACAACCCACGCCATCGATATTGATATGAATACACCTGATTTCCTCAATCAGTCTAATATCCTAATGAACCATAAGTAAAAGTATGGAAAATCATAATGAATAAAATCTCCCGACTATGTAAACTAAATCGTTTATACTCATCACTGAAATCCTATTGTAATCAATGTCAAGTCAAAATTTGATATGTTCTTTATAATTGATTAAAACTTATAAAAATGTAGTTTTTAATCAAAAATATTGTATTAATCAAAAGTTATAAAGTCAAAAAAGTCAAAATTTAATTTTTTTAATTGACATTTTTTATTTTTATTTTTTATTTTTCGAGTTTTTAAATAAACTACTAGCGTGGGATCAATTATCATCTTCACCGTGTTGCCGCGTTCAATCAAGAATGACATTGAAAAGATGTTGTTAAAAAATATCCTGATGGAAATCTTTTTTGGAATTTATGTGCGACATTTGTAACTGCAAAAAACAATTTTATAGATTTTCTAAGAAGCATATCAAATTAGCAGGTTTATTATTATTTATTACTATTTTACAGGTTTTCTCGTTCCATCTGCCAACACAGAGGTCGATAAAGTCACTAAGGCGTTTGTCGATTTTCCCTTGCATAAGTTGAACAATAAAAGCTTACCGACTTGTTTGAGATTATTGGACATAATCTTCCTTTTACTACGCTTGCCGAAAAAATGGAAACAGAAATATGTCAACTTTTGGAAGAATTTCTGATCCCAAGAAAATATATCTTGTCGTCATTGTTTTCTGCAGCTAACTTTTTGATTATCTGTCAGATAATTGACGATGTTCTAAGTGATTTTGCGATAAATTGCAAAGACTGTTGAATAAATTCAGAGATTGCATTTTGGGGACGATTTATGTGGAATCAGGAAGTACTGGAATCAAGAATATTTTTCAAACATGTGCTTTCTACCACAAAAGTAGAAAAACAACATATTTCTACATATGTATACAACTATCTGAGTGTCCTTCCACATCATTATTTGTTGAGAAAAGTTTTTCTTCATTGGATAGATTACTATCTAAAGACCGAAATTTTAAACCCGAAAACGTTTTGAATTACACTTTTCTGTATTTTAATAAAGATTTTGATTAGTTTTCTATATTAAACAAAATTTTTTGTAGATAAATTTATCATAAAGTCAAAAAAATCAAAATTTTGGATTTTTAAAGTCAATAAAGTCAATTTTTAGGTCAAACTTTCCGATTTATTGTCAAAATAAAAATCGCCCTACTAATCAACTAAAACCTCACCAAAAACTCAATAAAATCCCCACAAAAAGGTTAGACGGAATCAGCGTTCTCCATTTGAAATACCATGGCCTTAAATAAATTACTGACATTATTTCTGTTTCCATCAATTATCGCCGTATCCAAATCCTGAAGCCAAATCCTTCAACCATATGATCATATTGATTGATTTAACTTTTATCTTAATTTTTAAAATTCTCGAACGAGTGGTTCTCAATATAAATCTCCCCCGTTCGAATTCACAACACGCTTTTTTACCCAGCACTCAACATATACAAATCTATGTACTTTCACCTAGTATATCGTTGATTGTTTTTGGCCGAATGCCAAGCAAAAAGCCTGATGGCCTCTGATTCGAATCTCGCTGCTTTACATTCCCAAAATAAAAAGTTTTATTAGACAGACTTGGTCAGTCATAATGTTTTGTTTGTCTCATTTCCACATCTTTTCAAACGGATGTACCTCAAGGCTCCGTCTTGCCCCCTGCTTTCTTCGATTTACATCTAAACACTTTTCTGTTAACTCCAAGATATTTTCTTTACGCAGATGGCATCATTATCGCTTTCAAAAACAGTAAAATCAACAAAGCAACCAATCATGTCTAGAATCACTTGAACTATCTTGAAAACTGGTTTGGTGTAAACCACTCATCTTTTCAGATTCTACTGTCACTTTATTCACGTTGACAGCTAAATTTTCTCTCAACTATAGCCTTTTTATTTATTTATTTTTAAAAACCCGAAACCACTAAGAAAGAAAGTACTAAATCGCTAAATTAAGTTATCCCAGCCTCCTACATCTCTCGAATTCTCTCCGAATGCTCCGCCACTGAACCAACAACATTCCTCAAGTGTCTTCTTTATTTCTTTAGAGGAATTCTATCGGAGTTGACTTTTTTTAACGCAGATCTGAATTCTTCCGCATTAGCCGCCCTCTCTCTGAATGGGTTTCCTAGCTCCTTGCACATACGTTGGAAGCCCTGGCCATTTCTCATCGTCGCCTCCTCTGAAGAGACTGGGGATGGATATGGTGTCTGGGATGGGAATGTTTCCGAGGAATATCTCAAGTCTACCTTTAAATCTTCTGTCCGTAGTAAATAAGGTGAACTGACAATTGGATGCAGACACAGACATTAAATTCGTGGATAGCCAGGCACGCACCTGGTTGAGGTGTGACTGAACCACCGCCACAGCCCTGGAGGAAGATTTGTCCCTTGCAGCGATAAACAGATAAAACATAGTGTCCTGATCTTTGATAGTTAGGCAAATCGTGTAGAAATAAGTTAAATAAGAGAGGAGACAGAGAGAAGCCTTGTGGGAGCCCATTAGGGAATAGTCTTGATTTTGAAGTAATTTTTCTAAATCCGAACTCTTCCACGTCGGCCATTTAAGAAATTTTTCAGCCATAAGAATGATGTTCGGATGTAAATCTGAATTAAAGATCTTTTGTTAGAAGTGCCACGAAACCGAAGGATCAGTGTAATTAGTGAATTCTTCCATATATTTGGTAATTCGCACATGTTCGGGTGGGTCGTAGAAATTTGATAGTCCTTTCCTAAAACCATTCTGGAGAAAGACGACCTGTCATGAAACATCCCAAAAATACTTGGGGTTAAATTCGACCAACTAATAATTTCCTCAAGACATATGTAGTAAGAAATTGGAAAGCCATCTCGCTAAATGAACATACTGAAAGCTGCCTCAGCCGATTTTTCAACAAAAACAAAGAAATCTGTATAAACAGTTTATTTTAATAACAATTAACTATGAAACCCTTGATGGTCAGCTTGTGTTCTTTTAATTCTATCGATAAACTACAAAAATCATTTATTTATTTTATTGATGTTTAGCAGAGTAGTTAATTGGTCAGAAGTTGTACTGGTGACTTAATTTTGTGGATTATGGTGTAGCTCTACGACATGTAGTATTTTTCCTCAAGTCGATATAATCTCACGTCTTCCTTTTTGATGGACTCGGGAGACTTTACATATGTGAATTTTCGGAAATAAAAAATGATCGGATATCAATGCCTAACTTAGAATCCATTTGGTCAAAATATGGTTTGGTATTGTTACTCTAATATAGTAGATGGAAAACATAATCCATACGTAATGGAAATATGATTAATATAAAAGTAGTAATGATGATAAATAATAATGATTACTCTATTTGGTATTTTTTATTATTAATTTGTAGGAATATTATTATTGGGTTCATTAATAGAACACAAAAATATACAAAATGACTGTATTACAGAGGCAACAAAAAGTATTAAAGATGGAAATTTCAGTAATAAATTCAAACAATTTATTAATTTATTGAATGGTTGTAGAAAAAATATTGGTATGTAATGTAGTTAAACTAGACAAACGTACAATGGCGGAGAATACTGGTTTTGTTGACTACTTTTATATGTTGAGAATAAGATAAAATATAACAAAATTAATTATTGGAATATTAATTTAGTTTTTTATTTATCTTTTTAATAATAACTCTGTTTTATTTAACGAAAAAGTTAACATTTAAGCAACCTTCCTCAATCGCTTGTTCACCACCCTCCTCAGGAGTTCAATTCTAATTTTTGAAACCGCTGAGCCCTTTTCTCATTAGGCTCTGCCTACTATACTACAGTGTAAGACAATCTAGAGTTCCCTTTAAAGCTATGGATAATAGGCGATTAAATTTAAACAGATTATTTTCTCTTCTTTTCTTACACCGACTTTCATGGGTATAGAGTTTCCTTCTATACACCATTATTGCCTCATCTAACTTCGCCTTTTCCCTCCTCAAATAGTTGATGTCTCATTTGGGAACGATGTTTACTAAATATCCCTCTTAATATAGGCGATTTTTTTCCTTTCACACAAAAAAGTAGCACGGAATTTTCCATCCTATAAAGCAGGTCTCCATATTAAAGACGTTAGGGTTTTGACATGGGATGGAGTTGACTCAAGATGCTTCAAAAATCATATTAATTAATTTATTAACCCTGGATACACCGAGAAAGAAGTTAAAGCAAACAACTAATTAAGTGTATCCAGTTTTCACTTCTACATAAAGGGTAAAAGACGAATCAACATAAAGGGTAAAAGACGTCCATACTTGCAGTTGTGGAAACCCATCCAGTGGAGTGGGGAAGAGCAAATGATCCTTTTTCGTGCCGGCCTGGCACTGGGCGTCACCTAGACAGGTGGATCACCTGACGCCACTCTAGTAGAAAGAGAGGAGGAACAGAAAATCAAACAAATTCTTCAACCAACTAGTCACGAAGCATCACATGGCGCCACGCGGCTAATTTGTCATATTGAATCAATAAAACAATAATCAAATATAACAACAATATTTATTGATTAGCATTACTGAAAACATTCTTGATTAATTCTATTTTGTATTTAAATCACCATATTATATGTTAAAGGAAGAATTATCTGTTATTAATTATTTAAAAAATTGACGAAATCCAAAAAACAAAGTCTCTAGTCTTAATCCGTATTTTAGCACATATGTTTTCTGGAAAACCCTCGAAAAGATTCACTAAACAATCTGAATCCGAACACTTCTGGTTTGGTTTTGCTATCCACAAGTGTCTTGACGAGAGAATGTACAGAGTAAGAGGATTTAATGACAATATAGATGTACTCCAGATAAATACAAGGAGTGCTAATGGATACCTTATTTATATTGTTAATATGTACGCTCCCATGACAAGAGTCTCTAAAAATCCGACGAATTAATGGTGTAACCAAATTCATGTGTTCTCATCTGTTTTGAGCATATTTCTTTTCTTTATGAGAATAGCTTGTGCGACAATAGTCTTGGATAGAAGTCCTTATATAAAGATATGGGAATGAATAATCGCGGATGGTACCACTAAGCATATTTGCTGCTTTATCAATCGTGATATCCGTCATCAGCATCACGGTTAGTTGAGAATCCACATATTTGGTGAAACTTACCCAATTATTTTCCACTATGCACAAGTATGACTTTTGAGTAGTATAATAACTTATTATAAATTCTATCTTAGACATATGTTTTTTCAAAAGGGAAAAAGATTGTTTCACTGATTGAAATAGAGGGACATTTTAGAAGGTTGCAATATGTCATTGGATTTGTTGATTTGTTAGTCATTTTAACAACATCATTAAATCATTCTTCTCATACCTTTCAATAGAGTAATTTTCAATATCCCCCTATACAGAAACAAAGGTGATTTTTGCAATTTTTCAAATTAGATTTTAGCCATTTATATTTCACAATTTAAAAGAGCTCATAAACAAATTTTCATTCATTATTGATTGCTTCACATTTGCAACAATAATCCCATCGTCTTTAAAATTGTTTAATGTCTTTTATTGCAACGAGACTTTCGGAATAATAAAATGCTTTTAATAAACTCCCCCATCTTGTGGTAATTACATCTGAAGGTAATTTAATCTCATACAACATAACTTTGCGCTTTGTTGATTTCGAAAGAGAAATTTTAACTATGGGATATTTTGACATTATTTTCATTGTACAATTTTGTAGCAAATAAAAAAACAAGTAATATTAAAAATTTTATTATTTTTATTTTTCAGTATCTGCTAATAAGTAATATCAAATTTGAAATTTTTAATAAGAATTTATCTTAAACATCTCTAATTGTTGAATTATATAATCGAATATGAATTAATAGATGATTTCATGTATAAAGTCTCTTGATTACAAATAGCCCGCCAATTACATTTAATAATTTTTTCTCGTTAATTTTAAATTCCTAAATAATTAAATATAATTGTTTGTCTAAAAATGTTTATTTTCTCTCCTTCTCTTACACCGACTTTCCTGGGTATAGAGTTTCCTTCTATACACCATTATTGCCTCATCTAACATCGCCTTTTCCCTCCTCAAATATTTGATGTCTCATTTGGGAACACGATGTTTACTAATATCCCTCTTACTATAGGCGGTTTTTTTCCTTTGCTCCTAGCTCTGTCTGTCTCCATGCAATCTTCGCACAAACTAGTTGGTCTGGGCTTGTGTGTCAAATACTTATAGGTGATCAGTGCTGCATACAGCACTAGAAAGATGTCTCACAGTGACCCTACTGGCTTAGCCTACAATGCATAAACCACAAACTTATTAATACATGTAAAAATTCCTCCGTTAACCATGCTTGAGAGATTTTGTGGTTAACTCTGTGGTCCTCAAGGGGGATAACTGCACTGCAGCAAGATTCTGCGCCAACACCTATAGACATGCTTGACCAGCGAGGTATCACAGCTCTAGTGATCATGCTCTCTTTGACAACTGTGGTTCTTGCTCTGACCATCATTGTTTATGGCCTTTTTCTTGAATTCACTAACAGATAGAGCTGTACTGAATCTGCCACTACAGAGCTCCGCCAAGTATGGCCAGCAATTCCAGGGCATCAGGAATAGCCTGCTACGTACCTGTAGGACTACCTGCCTCGTCCATTCTTAATAATATACTTATGCCTAAATTGGTGGGAATATGAGAAAAGTGGACTATCTGATGAAATACGGAAGCGTGCGAGGATGAGAGTCGCATGGAGAAAACTGGTAAAGCATTAGCTAAGAGCACGACAAGCGGAACCCCAAGTATTTATATGCTCATTGATGTTCTTCCAAATATCAGGAAGAATTCCTTAGTCACACTTATTTTGAAATCAGGAAAACCAAAAGATGATTCTACTTTGTTCCTCCTAGTCTCGCTTAATTACACGATGTACAAATTGTTAGAAAATCTTATACTAAAACTAATTTCTCTAGCACTGGTGGTTCGACTTCGACGCCTTCTCATAGTTTCTCATATTCTTTAATTCGCCAGAAATACATATACAATAGCCTTAGTCTCTGTGGAAGGGCTCTTATAATAATTTCTTCGAGGACATTCATTTCTAGAGTCAGCATGCCTATTTTAAGATCAATAAGTCATAGGTCACGTCAAGGTTTTTTTTGTTCTTTGAGACGACTATGGAGGCATGTCCCAGACGGACTTCGGAGCATCATTGTAGAGGTGATTCGACAGAATAGAGATAGATTTTGATGGTGACATAAAATTTTACAGAGCAGAAGGAATCCTTCGATCAGGTGGAAACAATGTGGGAATTTAAAGCTAATCGTGAGTGACTGTTTAGAAGTTAGCTAGTAGGGTTCCCGAGAGATTTCTTTTCACTCTACCATGCCTTCCCATGAATGTCTCATCGCTCGTAACATTTAGGTCTCCTACGATCATTACTAATGTTGAGAGAGCATACTTGGAAAAGACGGCAGAAAGACTTGTGTAAAAGTCATCAATCTCCTCAGGGTTTTTATTAAGCCATCCACTGTGAGGGCGTAAACGTTTATTATAGTTAGATCGACGGGTTGAGGTCATCCAGTTTCAATTGCAACACCCCGATTCTATCATTCATACTGTAATATCGGCAGACTCTCTTGGATAGATCATTCCTAACGGCAAATCCTAGCCCATAGTGCTTGTTTCCATTTGGAAGGAAAATTAGTCGAAAGTTCCCATGTTGTTCTTCGATCCCGTTGATTAATTTGGTCTCCTAAAAACAGGCGATTGAAATCTTGTATTTTGAAAGATCCTCGACCAGTTCTTTCCGTTTCCAAACGCTTGAGAGTCCCTTGACGTTGAACGTGAAGGGAGAAGTCCAATGACTTGATAGTGTGTTTTCCAGACATTGAGTTCAAGAGCCACGTCACCAGCTTAACCGAAGAACTACTTGCGAGGGCCTCCAGCATTTCCGAATTAACGTCTTTTAAACAATCACATTTGTGCGTTTTAATATTTGCTAATGCTGAAAATCCAAGTTCAAAAAGAGGGTTGTTGTGTGGTGATGCCTGTCGTTAAAAAAGCTCGTACAAAGAGGATTACTAAAATCAAAAAGACTACCTCTGGAGAGGTTTTAAAAAAGAGTTGTATTGAACACGTTAAGGATCTGTCTGTGGAACCTGCTTTTGAATATTTTGGGAATGTTTTATAAATCTCTGTCACGTCAGTATGGGAGCTATCAAAATCTCTAGCGTACTGTACTCGTTCGACTTGACAAGGTCTATCAGATTGAGCCACAAAAGCTCCGGGATCTTCCGCCTCGAATTCAGAAAGGAGGACACAAAAGGAACTTTTGTGAATATGTGAAAGTTACTTCACCTTTTGGTCTTGGAAACCATTGCTTCAGTGAAATCCGAGTGAGACCGGCCGAAATTGTGTTGAAGAACCTGCCCTTTTGGGTTGATGATAACGACTTTCATGAAGTTGTCAAGGAAATTAGCTTCCTCTACTACGAGCATATGCCGTTTCTACAAGGGAGATAGGGGACTCCCTCTTGCAAAAGTTCAAGTTGGCTCAAGGACAGAGGCTACATCGCTTGTCCGTCTTGGTTTCAACATTGCCCACGTGCCAATTACATGTGAATGTACAGATGAGGCCCACCTAGGTGTTTCAAGTGCCAACGCTATAGACACATATCCTCCTTCTGTAAGAAGGCAAGATGTCTCCGTTGTGCAGGGGAACACGACCTGACTGCTTGTGGAGAGATTCCTGGAAACATAATGAATTGCATAAATTGTGGCTCGTCCTTACATTGTACCAGATATGGTAAATGCCCAGCCGCCATAAAATCTGATCAGAGGAGCAACTAAAGGAGAGCACTTGTGAGAACGCGGACAGCAAAGACAGTTACGTCAAAGTCGGCAACTAAAATTCGTCGGAAACCGAACGATGTCCCACCCAATCTATCAGAGAAAATATACACTGAAATATCGGAGATTATGTCACGGCTAAATTATCTGTGTTC
Source organism: Dicyema japonicum (assembly GCA_011109175.1). Classification (NCBI taxonomy): domain Eukaryota; kingdom Metazoa; phylum Dicyemida; class Rhombozoa; family Dicyemidae; genus Dicyema; species Dicyema japonicum. The sequence continues at coordinate 420,396 of RDEW01000035.1, forward strand.
GATTGCACATGTGGATTTAATGGAAACGGTGACCTTGGTTTTGAAGAAGCAAGGTCACCCAAATGTTTGAAGCAAGGACTAAAAATAGTGCTAGTGAATGCCCGATCTTTAAGTGAAAGGTATAATGAACTAGCATTACTTGCGAGGGCCTCCAAGATCGACATCTTGGTGGTCAATGAGACGAAATTAAAGAAAGCGAAGAGTAATATAATGACTGGATACAATTCTGTGGACGTTTTATGGAAGGCTGGAGCAGTTGCTGGTACGGGAACATCTATTTTCTACCGAGACTGCCTCCGAATTCGTAATCCAAAAGTCGTTTGTGATGTATTGTGTGAATTTGTAAGCATGGAAGTTTGTTGCGACGGAGTATGGTTAGTGTTGGAGGTCTATACTCCAAGAATCTTGAGACTTGTTCTACAGATATCACTGAGTTCTACAACAAGAATCCCTATACTATCTTAATTGGGGATCTTAATTTGAAGAACACTAGTTATGGTTGTAGCAAGACAAATCAGTATAGACGACGTTTATAATTATTGTCTGATTCATGTGGCTTTGTGATCCTTACGTCAGATCACCCAAATCACTTTTTTTATCATGGTGGCGACAAATTTGGCGTATTCCTAGTATCGCCAGCTCTATCTGTGTATGTGGGAAAGTCAAAAACTCTATGGATATCGGGAGCACCATATTCCACAAGAATTAGTTATTAGTATGAGGACAGATGTTATGGAAGATGACCTCTTGAGGTTCAACATATCTCATTTGGATTGGGCCCACTATAGGGTCTTAATATCCAATAATTTGTGTGTACTACCGAGAGAGTTTTCAACCATAGAAGAAATCAATGCTGCAAGTCGAGAACTAACGAATCCCATGCAGTCATATCTTCACCTATATGCACGAAGGCTCGTTTCCATCCTCCTTGTTTTTCGTTTCCATCCTCCTTGTTTCTCGCATCCGCCCTCAGATTATCTGCTGCTTTAAGTTTTCTTAATATCAAAGTTAGTTCTTTGTCGAAATCGATAAGTTGTTTTGTTTAATACAGAAAAGTATGATTCCATAGCTTATTGGCCGGTGCCATTTCCGAATCTCTTAGGATATGTCCAAAGAGCTGCCATTTCGTAGAAGTAACGTTATTTCCCAATCTTGTTGTTTGAGTAATTCTATATGTTGTTGGTTATCCGGTTTGCCCAGTAGACTCACAGAAGAAGTCGCAGTTGTTTTCTGTGGAAAGAGTTGAGGTTTTCCAGTTCTTTGGTGGTTAGGTCCCAGGTTATAAAGTAGAATTGGTTCGATAGAGGAGTTGTACAATTGAATTAGAAGGCGAGTGCCTATGTACTTTCGTCGCATCCAGATCGCCCACAATTTTTTGAAAGAAGCAACCACCAGAACTTTCTTGTAAATAACGTCCTCCGAGTTCTCCACTTTTCCTCGTATTTCGTCGTGCAACGGGATATGCTATTTCTTTCCATTTTGTCTGGGTTTACTATCAAGGACCAGTCCTCCAAGCCTTGAGGAATCACTTTTAGTATAGTTTCCAGCGTAACCCTATCCCGGCAGACGAAATCAGTATCATCGACGTAGATTACTTCCATCACGTTAGTGAAACAATTTTTTTTTTGGAGAGGTCTTAGAGCTGCATCCATGTATATTATGAATAGAACCTGGGATAACGAGTCTCCCTGTGGTGCGCCGGTGTCGGTTTTAAACCTTGTTGAGTTGTAATTTCCCACGCGCACTGATAGTGTTGGAGAGTAAAAATCTGATCATACGTGATGCATCCTCGTCTAGAATACTCTCCAGTACGTGCATTAGCTTCTTGCGGTTGATAGTGTCGAAAGCACGGGATAAGTCAATTCCAAGGATTGAGATTTCTTCTTTGTGTTTCTGCCACATTGCACACATCCACCTGTGGCTATATACAACATCTGCCGTCGACCTTCCAGGTCTGAATCCACTTTGACTAGGGTTCAGGGACTCATTTACAGGGCCTGAAATACGATCCAGCACAAGGGAGAGTATCTCCCTTATCGTATTCATTAGTGTAATCGGGCGTAGGCTTTTTAGATTTCTTCCTCTTTCCTTTCCGGGAATTTTATTTGCTGATTTCTGGCCGTTGATTATAACTTTTCCTGTATCATCAAGAATTGTGATTCTTTCCGCTCTGGTATTGCGGGATAATTGATAACATCAGCAAACAATCTTGCACCATGTTTGTACCGTTCGGCATCTTTTGCCAAGTTATCCAGTGTATGCTGGGCTAGTTCCTTCACTCTTCTCTTTATTTTTATTTGATTCTGTTGCGTTCTTTTTTAAGAGAGTAAATTTGGATTGTCGAGTCTGACGACTCGATTAAGACTCTCAGAGTTTCCATGGTTTTTTTTGGCAATTCTTATATTTCTTTGTCAAAAGTTCCTTGAACCTTCTTGGGTGATTTCTCAGTACCATCCCAGCAGCCTGCCTGACTGATAGAAATATTCTTCCATAGCAGCCCGGGTGACATATTCGTGTAAACATTTTCTAACAGTTTCGATATTTTCTCGCCGTACTTTTTACTGGTATTGTCGGAAGCACATAGAGCCTCCACGGCTGCCAATGCTCCAGTGATTCCAAAGCGTCGCTTTAGAATGAGACGTGCACTAATTGTCTGTGATCACTCGAGGTCATCATGCCACTGTATGTTCGGGAGTCCGTGAGTAGCCCCTTCTGTGTTTGCCTGCATAGTATGTAGTCGATTTGGTTAAATATATGGACTTGATTTCCACAGGAGTCTCTCATCTGCCCTGTCCACGTCGTAATATGTCGTGCTGCATGTCGGAACGCCGTGTTACAAAGGAATAGTCCAAATGACTCGCAGAAATGTATAAGGTCCTCCCCAGACAGATTTCTGATCCTCGAGCAATTTGATTTGTCCCACTATTTCACCACTTTTGAATTCCAGTCTCCCGCTATAAAGAGCATGTAGGAGTTTGACAGGGAGGAGTAATCCAATAATAAGGACGAGTACAAATTGTCAAGTTCTTCTTCGTTAGCGGGTACCCTCACTGTGGTCGGTGCATATACATTGATAATTGATAGAGTAGTATTACGGTTGTTTCCGAGGCGTAGTTGGAGGATGGCAATCCTGTCGTTGATACTCCATGTTCTATGAGCCACCACAGCTGCGTCCACGCGTATAGCGAACCCATAATGACGGCAGTCTGACGGCAACAGGAGCAGTCGATAAACGGTGCTATTCGAAATAGAATTTTCTCAAAACTATTACCAAATAAAGAGCAATCATTTTGTAGACAGGAATGATCAAAATTTGGCCAATTGTATGGACTTTCATTTGAGAATCAATTAATTCCGCAACAATATAAATTTAATATAGTTATATGACAAATTGAAAGTGTCTCCAAAAGTACAGGCAATTTGATTTTGCTTGTAACTCATTAAAATATTCAATAGGTGTGCGTTAAATTCTGGATGTTTAGTCTTGAAATGTGGAGCAATTTACTTGGTAACATGAAATGGTTCGATAAAGTGTCATCACAAATAAGACTTTGGAATTTGTGTTTTTATTACAATAAAATCTTAGAGACAAATAAGAATTTTTATATCACGTAAAATAGTAGCTTTAGACTTTTTATCAACCATAAGAAAAAAACCACGTTTCAACAAATCAAATTATATTATTTATTAACCCCGGCATCACAGAAAAAGAAAGACAAAAGTAATTTCAACTAGTTAGGTGATCCCAGTTCCCGCAACCAAACGTGCCATCCGAAGCCTGTGTGTCTCCATTGTTCCCACTGTCGAACGGAAGTGACTTCTTTGATCCTTGCAGAGGAAGCCGATTGAGGACGGAAATTTCTTAGCCAACCGATTTTCTTTTGCATGGAACAGTGCGAGGCTTAGTAGGTGTTCATCTTCGCAAATGCGGATAAATTCGGAACCACATCTACGAGTTGTAGATTCCGTCAGAAGGAGAGGTATTTTTGTTCCACATTGTGGTCCCAGCATACGTGTTGTTTTTAAATGCAGGAAATTTTGTTTTTGGATAATGGCCTCTGATAACACGAATCTCCACGCAGCAGAGGCATATTCCACGGCCGGTGCGATTGTCTGGATGTATGATTCAGATTGCTTTATTCATATTCTCTGGGGTCTTCTGGATGAGGGCCCGTGTGACATTCAATTTCTGTAGTCCTTTGGTGATGACTTGTTTGGTATGGTATGTAAAATTAAGCAGACTGTAGTATGTCACTCTTAGGATTGAGGGGTTTCTTGTGACAGGTATTCAAGTATGTCCGATGAAGATTTCTGGTGCTTCTTTTGACCTCCGGTCAGAGGTGAATAGAGTGCATAATAATTTTGGAGCCGATACCGAGAGACGGTTATCTATCAACCAATAGTAAATACAATCCACTTTCTTCTGTGCGAGTGAGATGCTTCTGATGTCGAACTGCTTCTTGTTGCAATGATGAAATCGTCAGCACAAGAAAGCAGTAGGAAGTTCTTGTCAATGTCTACTGGCAGGTCGTGGAGGAAAAGGTTGAATAGAGTGGGGGACAAAAGCGAACCTTGGGACACTCCGTTTGGTAGTAAACGTGATCGTGACCTGAGGTAGCCACAGATGACCCTTCCACGTCTTCCAGATAAAAAATTGCCCAACCATGGCTTCAAGTTAGGGCGAATTTTTGAATCAAAGATTTTTCCAATTAAATGTCTCCTCGGTACCGAGTTAAACGATGTCAATCGAGACCATTGTTGTCCACATGTGTTTTTGGGTAGTGTTGAATCCATCCGCAATAAACTGCGAAAGCGTTGATAAGTCGTGGTTGATCTTCCAGAATGGAATCCGTGTTGGAAATTCAGTTGAGTTAGAGAAGTAATTTCAATCAATTTTAGATTTGACCTATCAGATGTTAATGAGTGCCTCTTTCGTAACAACAAACCCGTGTCCGAGAAGGTTACCTCAATATATATTTCAACCTGGTCGCCACCTCTTGAAAAATTATCATCAGAGCAATCAAGGACAACATTCGAAATGCTTGGATCCAAATCCTCTGTTTTGCATGTCCTGTCCTCGGTACCCACCCGAATGATCTGAAAGAGGGAAATCTCAACTTAGTAGTCAAAAAGAACGCTTCGAAGTAGCAAAACGCCAACCGAAAACCAATCAATCGAGGATAACTTACTCTCTTCCAGAACCACAAGTGAGATTTAGGTGCTTAATTTAACAATAACATTATTGTCGTGGATATTCGAGACTTAAGTTAATTCCTCAGTAATGACAAACACATGTTTCACAAATATGGACCTATTGAGGACCATTGACGCAGAGGTCATCTATTGAGAATTATTGAACATTTCCTTTGACAAAATTGGCTTGATTCAACGCAAACTTCCACTTCATTTTAGAAGGATCGATATCTGCTCGTCTCTCAAACTGTCCTTCCGACTTGACTTTCTTAATGAACACTGATAGCAATCTCACTTGCAGATCCTAAACTACAAACACGCATCTTAGGCCTAGCCGTTATAAGTCTTGTTTAAGAAATTTGAATACTCCTAAATTTTAAGATTTCTAAAACCCGAAGATCTTTTTTGTGCCAATAAAGCTGAGGCGATCAACATCACAAGCATTTCTAGCCCCCAATATCTGCAAATAAGGGTGGTTTGTGGCTCTTCCTTGTAGATCTCTCGAAACGGTTCAACGCGAATAGAAATCTGTCTACGGTTCAATGTTCGAATGAGTCACCGGTGCAAATGTTGGAAAATTGTTGATGTTGAACGACTTCGCATACTTTCCTGCCGACGAAGTGCTGGGAGGATCACAGAGAGTTTGAAACCGCTGGATATCTTGTACATCCCGAGCTCCCGGACTAGACAACACAAATATGACGACTTTTTCCCCTGGAAGAATGAAAATTACCTTGGTAGGATACCACTTGTTAGGATAGTTCTCTTTATCAAACCTCACGATTACTCCAACTAAATCAAGATCGGCTTCAGTAAGAGCCAATATCACCAAAGGAAGAAAATACAGGAGGGACTTAGAGGAATGGACTCTTAATCACGAGAGCTTAACTAGAAATACACACCCCTGTCTCAAAACATCCTCAGCATTACATGATGCTTTAATGACTTTCACTCTTATAAAAAGGAATTCATAACTAAGAATCAATCTCAGTGGTTATAAATAAATTTTAATGAGTCCATACCCACGTTATAAAACAACACGGATAAATGTGCGGTCATCCTAAGCAATCTCCAACCAGCAAACTCCTTGGACATAAATAAACAACATGCTATCTCCCAACATAAAAACCATTCCAAACCAGTAACCTAACCACGTGCAATTACAAATCATTCTTTATTATGTAACAGACTGCCTTTAGAATTGCAGTGAATAAAATAATCAAACAAATCATCCAAATCACACGACTTTAGGTCAATATTCTTACGAAATCTCACATTGGGGAGTACTCCACTTATAAACACGTATATCTTCCGTCTTAGACAGACGAGACAGTCTCCCAAATCACTCAATCTCCAATCCGTTCGCTCACTCCCATCCTCGTCCGCCACACACATCGCACAAATATCCTTACTATCAACACGTGGTCGTCGATACGGATCTCGTTCCTCCACCTTCCTCAGAGCACAGCTCAAATCTGTCAGCAGTCTCTCCAAATCTGGTGAACGATAGTCAAAAGACTCCGAAAACTTCATTTCTGGAACAATTTCCTTCAAAAACTCGAAGACACGCGTTCTGAGTTGAATGATTCGACTAACAATGGCGGCTCGGAGTTGCTGAGTAACAATTTCAGAGACTTTCCGTCTTTTCGCTGCCTGCTGTTGGTCGTTTACTGGGAATTGGACTTTGTTATTGGTTTCAAAATCTTCATCCTGACTGCTAGAGTCGTCCTTTCGCCTGTAGAGAGACAGGGATGTCGGATCCTGAGGAGTATAACCTCGGAACTTTGACTTTATGTTGAGGGTTTTCAGGATTTTGTTGTTAATGAGGCCACTTGATGACTTTCGGAGGTTATGGCTCTTTCTTTTAGTTCTTTTTTGAAATTCTTTAGAGATTAAGAATTATAGGTACCTGATTGATCGGGGTTAAGCATTATTTTTAAAATTTACGAATGTCCCACAACAACCTTAAAAGCTTCCTTGGTATTTTTTAAATTTAAATTAATTTTTAATTTTATAATTTAAACAATTTTTTATTTTAATTATATATATCTGATTAAACATTGAGAAGTATATTGAAGAGGATAAAACACCAGGCTTGACGTTTACCTCAGCACGAAAAAATACACAGGCAAACACCACGAATTAAATTGTATGACTCCCTGCTTCCCATTAAGAAGACACTTTCAATCCTTGAAGTCATTCTGGATCCCATCCTTACATTTACTCATCAAATGTACTTAGTAATCGCGAGGATCCAAAAGAAAATTGGAATTCTCAAGGCTTTTACTCACTCTCCAATATCTTCCTGCCCATGGTTAGAGCTTCTATACAAACAATTTGTTATACCTATTATTGAGTACGCCTGTGCTGCATGGATTGCCCCTTTATCACCATCGACACAGAGCAAGCTGGAGGTTATACAAAATCGATGTCTCAGAATACTATTGAGATCGTTGAAAAAGACGAAGAACACTAAACGTCCCCCCAATCATGGAATACTTTACACCGAGACTTCCTCAAGATGGCAAAGTCCCCTGATTATCACCTCGGGCCGCACATCAAACTATATTTGGACGCCTACCCGAGAGCATCCCCGCTGTGGAGATGTATCCAGGACTCCAAAACTAACCGCAGGAAAAGGAATGGCATAAACACGGGATCACTAAATTAGACAATATCCGCTTTCTCGTGATTTTGGGGTTAATAAGGTTAATAAAATAAAAATAAATGGCCTGCCCTGAAGCTCAGAAATATTGTTTAAATTTCTTATTTTGAAATTAATAAAATAAACTATGATTTAAATATTTTTTCTTGTGATGAAGTTCCTAAAAATAGCACGAGATATAAAAAAGCTATCAAACATAGTTTTAGTGAAATATGTATTATAGATGGATTTTCCAAACTCCTCCATATTTAAAAACATCCTCACCATCTGTCGACAACCTGCCAAACACGACCATTTGATGACTTCATTTGCCCAGTATATTGAAGGACAGCGCCTTTTAACCGTTTTCCCTCATTTTATATCCAAGAACATAATTAGCAAATATAAGCACGTGGAAGCTAATTCAGAGACTAGTGCCCACAGAATTGGCTTCAAACTACCTAAAATTAACTAACATTTTTAAATATTTTATTCATTTGTAACAAAAACTTATGATCTAATAGGATGGGGACACATATAGAGCAGAATACGAGCCTCTGCACTCTGTTTCAAATTCCCTAAGGTTCTGTTGATCTTGTGCTTGCCGTGTTATTACTGCTTCGCATCAGCTTGCCAAATCGATATGTGAGCAAATATGAAATTAGTCATAATTTGACATCTGATAGTTCCGTATGTAGACGAGAGAGTTATCGTATCGGACATATAACACTAGATGGGAGGGATCTCAGCCGACTTCCCCATATGGATTGCTTTAAGCACAATTGTCGAACTTAAATGCACGAATGGGGTACTCTGAGGCAGTAAGATAAACTGGTAGTTTTTTACGTTTATGAAGAATGTGTAGTGTTTTACGCCTATGAGGATCTGTATTTTGTAGTGGAAGCAGTGGTAATACTCCCCTATCGACAGGAAGATGCGAATTCCCTGGGACAAATCGAGTTCCTGAGTGTTTCCTGATTCATTTTTCTGTTCTATTGAGCTTTTTGTGACCGTTTTTGGACAAGAAATGACTTGTCATAGAACTACGTATTAAAATCTTCAGTCCTCGACTATCCTTCAAATCATCATCGGACATGACTCAATGATGACTTCCTAATTTTGGAGATCTTAGAATGAATGAATAACGCACGTGGACTTGTTTGCTTTTGTTTGATGTAAATCTAATTGTCTTAATTGCAGAAAAGGTCGGTAAACATTGATTAAATTGTACGTCGTCATTCTGTCACGTGAAAACTCGAGGGACCACAATTTCCGTTCAACAGTCTTACCATACTGTACAAGCCTGGAGCGGCTCTTGTTTACTTGAGACTGAGCACCAATATTTTTTCCATTCCAAACGTCAAAACTTACCACGATCGATCACGTGGGGTTATTTGTGGATAATGTTGGAAGACAGCTAACATCACCACAAGGATCATCCAAATGTGCTTCAAAACCTGGAAATCATTCGCTTTGACGAATTAACCGAATCTCCCTATCCCTTTAAACAGCTATATAACTCCTAACCTATTAATCCTAAAGTGATCCGCCAGACATACATTACACATTTTTGTCCTCGTCGGCTCAGCAGAACAGGAGGATTGTACTTGTCGTTGGTTAAACTAAAAGTATTTATGTTTTAAGGACTTCCTGATTAGTAACTAGTTACGGTAATAAAGATTGTGCCGAATCCGTAGTCACTGTCGATGTAAAATATGCTGGGGGACATATGAAACTTTCATTTATTGGTAGTCTACTTACTGGTGGATGCAAATAAACGATATCTGATGTAAGGGGTAGAAAATCTGGTTAATACTGACAGTAGAGGAATATAAAAATAGTCTCAGATTCTTTTTGACGACAATAATTACCTTCGGGAATGTGGATTTGGTGGATCCCTTATAATCACTTAACCTCAATATAATTTGTTTGTAGTTATTCAGGTTGTTCCCCAATAAACTGAGAATTGTGTTTGATCCTATGATCTCAAATAATGAATCCTCAGCGATTAACTCATTTTATTGCCATGGGGGTAATGATTCAAATTGTCGTTAACACTCCTATTTAGAACAATGATCTTTGTTTATTAGTAATCGTTGTCATGAAGGACAGTTGCATTAGTCATTATGGTTGACTATGATAATGGTAGTAACGTGTAGCTAAAAGCAATTGAGACAATGAAAATTGACTTGATGAGAGTAAAAGGAAATGAAATCCGCAAACCAACAGAAAGAAATCCAAATTAATTAAAAACTAATTAAGCTCCTCATATGAGGTTTTTCTCATCCTTCTTGCGACAAAGAAGGAGACGAGGATCACAGTCAGAAGACCAAGCAGGACGGATCCCACGACAATGGGCACAATCTTTGAAATCTTGTTACGGCAGTCAATTGCTTCAATAAATCCAAACCAAACCAGCTCCTGTGAAACTATCGGAATTCCGGAAGAACAAAGCCTCAAATGTAACAGTTTCACTTCAGATGAATTCCCCATGGGAATATTTTCAGACTCACACGTGACATATTTGCCAGAAGTAGAATGCATATATTTGGTTGTCCAACGAAATTATTCCCCCGGAAGTAAACTCAGTACGATTGACAAAATAAGACTGATCCTTTTCCAAGACCACGTAAAACTTGATCTCCTTGTCTCCAGACCTCAGACTGAACATACATGAGGTCTTCAACACAACTGAATTTGATGTGCTCGCAGAAGCCGGAAAGACAAAGTTAGTAGTCTTAAATTATCAGAAAACTAACCTGTCCTCCGAGAGTAATGTACGTTACATTTACAGTTGCACTGAAAACTGCATAGTACATATCACCGGTTTTAGCAGTCCACGTGGGTGGAAATGGGGTAACAGTAGTTGACGGAGTACTTGAAGTCGTCTTAGTGGAAGTAGTGTCTTTGGTCTTTACCAGTGAGATTAAAGAAAAGTTTGCAATCATGCAGAACAAAAATCCATAAATCATTTGTGACTAACAAAGAAAGAGCAAAATAAGTGTGTCAATTTTATGCAAGTTATTTATATTTATTACCTCTGGGATTTATTTTTTTATTCATTTTTGATAATAAATATAACATTAAAATATTTAATTTGTGGATAATTAGTAGATTTTAATAAAATTCGTTTTGCTTTGGTTAACCATAGGTAATTGATTGTGTACAATGGTTTTTGCTGTCATCTAAGTAATAGTACTTATAACTTGCTAATTAGTTCAAAGTAATAACCAGTTGCTTATTTAGCATAAATTTATTTTAACGAAAAAATCAATAATTTATGCAAATGTGTTTGTTAGCACGAATATTGCCTTTTAAAAATTAAAACAACTATGGTGCTGGACCCTTGTATCATGATCCACTCCCTCCTATTATTTACCTTCCAAGTAAACTAATGGGGCTCGTTAACTTCCTCGTGGAATTCTGATTCCTTAATTAACCCTATATTCTCCGCGAGACATAGTTTTTATATGAAAGTCATACTCCCAAAGTTTTCTTGTCAACCAGAATTATTGCATGCATTTTTTACATTCAATGACCTGTCAGTAAACCCACAATTGTGATGCTACAGACCATTCCAAAAGAGTAATAGTGGCACAATTTAGACCTTCTCATGATCCATCAACTCCGGGTCATGTCGTATATCATTTTCAGTCCACTTGCTTAATATTTGTGAATGTGTTATTCCCACTTGGAGTCTGACATATTCTCATTGATTATGTCTGTTAGAATGTCAACCATTATTTTCACGAAATCATTACAGACTGTTATGAATGTTTTAACTTTGGTTTTTGGGCCAAACTCTATGCAAAAGTGTGAGTGTAGACATCCCACAACTCTGTTATGTTTTCTTGCAGGATCTTCTTTCACAGCACAAATTCCACTATGATCACCAACTGTTTTCTATCTTGAGCTGTTAATGCTTCTAGAGAATTGTTCCATTATCCAACTTGGAAGTATGGCAAACAGATTGCATGTGTCTGAATTCTTCAACCGTAGCCGAATGTGTTCTATCTAGAATTTCGACTTGAAGAATTGAGCCGCTTGTACTTTTGAGTTTAAGATTGTACAAAAATCCGAACAACATTTTTTTCACTTAAATGAATGTAGTCCTCTCCCAAGCTACGAGGTAAATGTAATCTCTTCGTGCTCCAGTCTAAAATGCATATTTAGTCAATAGACTAAGGACAGCTTACTACTTTTAGATAATCTGTAGGGTGAATTTCAAACTTCCATAGTCTGATTTCTTAGTAAGTTGATCTTTTCGATATCTTCATCACATTTTAGACATGTGGATTTTTTGAGAATTACTGGAGGAAATAATAATGTTGCTTGTCTTTAATCAACCGTCCGTCTTTCCAACCCTCTTTTTGCTGCAAGAGCGACAAGGAGATCACAACTATCTTTTAAATTTGCATGTGGATTACTGTTGAAGTATTATTCGAGAAATAATAGTCATTAGTATAATATTGTGTCGTCCTCTTCCATATCTGACTTTATGTCTCTTCAAGATTTTCATGTTAATTTTAATTTTCGATAGGTTATCTTCAAGACAATCGATGGCCTGTTAACCCTTAAGAAGCCTCAAGACCATCGAGAAAGTATATGTTTATGCATAGTAATTGACACAAGTTTATATTAAGTGGTCCGCCACCACTCGTGAAGAGTTTTCTCAAATTTCTACAGTGGAACTAGATCTGGATGTCCTTCTTTGAGAATGATCTAGATTCCTCTGCATTGATAACCCATTCACCGAATGATTCCAGGTTCTTGATATCAGTCATTGTTTCTGGGCGTTCCTTTTGAAAGGAGAGTAGTATTTGATGGTCTCTTGATGTCCTAAGTACTTTAAGTGTATAGCAGAAACACCGTAGGAACACTCGTCTGGAGTGCAGTCTGCATTGCCTCACATGTAGGGAATAAAAAATGTTTTATGACAGACATATAGTTTCATTAGTTTATTCTCAAGTCTTATACAGATTGTGAAGAACTGGGAGTAAGTATTCTGTCCTTCTTTTTCATTATTAGTATCAGCCCTTCCCTCAAGGAGTAATTATGTTTGCATTTGTGTGAGCAGAACTCACACTTTAAGAAAGAACAGTCATATAGTTTAATCCAAGACATTGAAAACGTTTTTGACCTTTTTTGCTTGTATGTGAGTTTTACAGACAATACGGTTTCCTATTCCTCCAGTTGTCCTCAACTACAATGGGTCGGAACGTGAACCGAAAAACACCACTTGGTAGTTTTTCCTTGGCTTTTATTACTTTTTCCGCGACATGCAGCATGTCTACGCGCTCCCGATAATTTTGGATAGACAAAAGGGGTCGATGCAGGTGACATCAATACCAATGATTTCTCCTCCCCGAATAATTCCGTCCGTCCGTTATCAGTCTCCTCTGTCCAAGCCGACCGATTCCAATATAGAGGGTATCCAGTCGACTCCAGCATTTGGTTCAGGATCCCATTTATTGCCTTATAGCTTCAGAATCGTCCTGCGCTTCTTCAGCAAGAAATGATAGTTGACGGTACCACCACAACGGCACTTGTGAGTCTGACAAATCTTCAGTCCAAGTATGATGAGATGTGGACAGTATCGTCAAGGTGGGTCTAGACGCTTCCGATTTGGAGGTTATTGATCAAAAACCACTCCTTTCGCATCTTCCAGTGACCAGAATGGCGTGTCGTTGTTGATTTGATCAGAATCTCTCATATCTATTTTTGCAGATGGACCTGTAAAGGTCTCTCTGCTCAGGGGGCCTGACATCTAGATGCTACATATCTCTAACGATTTTTATTGGGAGTTGAGGAATCGTCTTGATAACAGTTGAATGGAGCTCAAGGAGGATAAATACGCAAGGCGTGCTACATCAGCGGGTGAGAGGATTCCCAGTCCGCCAAAGCGAACGGGTAAGGTTACTTGGTCCCACACTTTATATGTATGAAAAGTTAAATTTTGTTATAATGGGTTCTTACAAGTGTTTTGTGAAGGACTGCATGGAATATAAAACTTAAAGGATGCTTTGGATAATAAATTTCGCGAAAATCTTCCGAGGTACCGAAAATATAGGCTTGTTCAGACAATGGGTCTGAATGAAGAAATCAAGAAATAAAACTTAAAGAAAATAAAAATCAAAAAATACTTGTTCACAATCAATCAATCCACTAACAATCAAGCAATTCACAGAAGGCCTAACAACCCTCAGGACAAAGGATTGTAGAAAGATTCAATCAAACGAGTTGTCCAAAATGCTGGATAACAGTGAAAAAAGTTGTTTGATAAGTTAGAAAATGTTGTGTGCAGTTATAACATATCTGTCCATTCATTTATAACAAAAGTCCTTCCGAATTTAAGTGATGAGTGAGTGATTCGAGAGAAAATGGAAGATTCAGTTAATTGTTCGACTCCAGAATATATTGAAAATTCACGTAAATTGATTTAAATCTATTTGTAGATAATTCCGTCATACAATTTGTTACCGAATGCGAAAGAATCAAATTCAAACCGATTGAAGATTCGAGTTATTACAAAGCTATGAACAGGAAAATGAATTTTCATAATAGTAAGTATAATTTTAATGTGGGAGATCGGATCCACATGTATAGGACACAGATCGGATCCACTTATTGCTCTTGTAGCCTCAGAATGCGTAGAGTTCGATCCAAGAGGTTGTTTTATGTACAAAATTACTTAGGCGACAAAAGTGATTCTTAGAAAAGTCCTTGTGACTTAATACATCATCCGATTATTAGTTTCCTTAATATTCCTCCTGGGAGAGATTCTGTTTATTAGATATATTTAATTTGATTCCACGGATAGTATTCCAAACAAATCTTGTGGATTTCATATGCCCTAAGATGATAAGAGTCGGTTCCAAGACTTTTCTTTGCGTGTTGAAGTTATGATTATTCGATTTAAACATTTATATTTTTGAGGACAGAAAAGGTTGGTTCATAGTATTCTCTATAAGGGAATGAGATTTGGAGTCGAAACGTAGTGTTATAGCATTTATACACTACTCGAGGACAAACAGCTTTTCTACCCGGAGGATTATATGATTTAGATGGTCCACTGTCCTGTCGATAAAATCAAATGTGCATGGATCAGATGGAAGGGAAAATGGTTCTTGAGTCGACTGGATGGGGAAATGGTTCTTTTCGATGTCTTTCCACACTGAGCACCACCGCATAAGATGAACCACCTAATGCCAATCTACTGTCATGTTAAACCAGAACTACAAGTTATATGTATTGTCGGGAAATTGTGCAAAAAATATTTAAATAAGGTAAAACGAGTGACGTCATCAACAGTGATTCATCACTCCAGATTTTCTTCTGGGACTCACAAACAATCAAGAAAAAAGAACGATAAGTCAAAACGTTTTCAATGTCTTGGATTAATTAGCATGACTGTTCTTTACTTCTTAAATAACATGTGAGTTCTTTCTAAGCTGAGGTTAAACATTACTACTCCTTAGAAGCTGATAATTAGTATTATTAACCAAGAACACCAATAGTGAATTTAACTACTAAATTAAGTGATCTCTAAGGCCTCTATCAGATTTCTCATTTTCTCCCCGTGCGCCTTCTGGGATCCAACACAACTTTTCTGTGGGCGGGGTGGTTTCGGGAATGGAATTGGAGAGGGGTGATGTATACCCTTCTCATAAGACACGTCGTGGCTGTGTATTGTTGAGAGTTGCACTGCTTGCACAGGGTAGCAAATCCCATTCCATTTTGTCGGATAAGGTTTTCAAGTGATGAGGGTATTAGTTTTTATAGTTTCCCGAGACTACTAATATTAGTGGCTGTTAAGGCCTGAATGTCCCGGATTCATTGTTTGTTCGTCCAGGATAGATTGATTCCCCATGATGTACAGGCATAGCTGACAGATGGCTCAATGAATTGTTTTATACAACAATTTCAAAGCTGGAAAGGGTTTTAGTGCCACCGAAAATAGTTTTGATTATTCTTAGCTGTCTTGAGCAGCTTCCAGAGACAGCTTCGATGTGAGATGAAAAAGACATGTGTGTGTCGAAGATGATCCCCAAGATTTTCAGTTTCTTCGTGACAAATATTTTTGTCTGGTTGATAAATATATCCACTGTCATTTGTCCAAGTCGTTTGTCTAAGGTAAATAAAGACGAAGATTTTTCAGTAGATATATCAAGCCGGTTATAATTTAGCCAAATTTTAATCTTGTGAAGGTATTCTTATAGTCTTTCTGATGCCTTTGGGAGATCTTAATCGCGGAATCCGACTAATTGGTAATCAGCATATGATAGGAGGGAATCGTTCTTTATTATCGGTTGTGGTAATTCAGACATGTTTAAGTTAAATAAGGCAGGTGATAAAGGGAACCTTGTGGGACCATGTATACCAGGGCCCTTCTTCTATTGATGAAGTTAGAAGCCAGAGTTTTGCATTTGGTTTACGGAAAAGACCAAACAATTTCCGGGTTAGGATTTTCCTGTAGACAGAATCGAAGCCTTTTGTAAATCGATCGAGGAACGACTATTTTGAGGTGGCGAGGATTTTGTGTTAAAACCTTCAAGCATAAATTGGTTGAGGGCAGTGAGGTGTATAGAAGTTGAATAACCCCTTCTGGATCCATGTTGTGAGAATGAAAAAGGAAGGGACAGGGTTTATAAGATTAAAAATCATTTTTTCCAATAATTTTTGAGTGCATAGTAAAGAAATTGGTTGAAATAAAGCAGGATTGTCCTTAGGCTTCCTAGGCTAAGGATTGGGCGTATATAGGACAGTTTCCAAATAGTTGGAATTGTATTCATGTTTATTTAATAGTTGAAAATCACTGTGATCGCATCAATCGCAATAGGTCCTAGGTGTTTTAGTAAGATGCCAGGGATAGAATCAGGCCCACATGAGAGGAAAGAATTCATCCTCTTCAAACCCTCACTGACATCTGAATGTGAGATAAAGTTAATCGGCTTGGTTCTCTTCGGTCTCATTGAGGATAAAGAAGGTTCATCCGTTTTCCTGAAAGGTTTGTGGCGTATATTGGCGTAATATTTCATGAGCTTGTTAAGACTGTGCTGATCCGTCTTTTGTCTGTTATTATTATTATTATTACCCCCAGGATCACTGGGTCAAAGAAAAAGAAATAAAAGTTCTCATCTAACTAAGTGATCCCAGACCGACAAAGGTGAGGACGAGTCCGGCGGGGTCGAGAATCCTGAACAGCTCTTCTCATTGGACATGGCATCGGCTCAAATTTCTGTATGATTGTAGATAATTCGATAGTATTTGGAATAGAGGGCAGCTCGGTAGAACAGCCTCCTTTAATAGTTTCCGTTGTAGTTCAATTAAAAAGTTTTCAATAGGTTGGATATTGTGATCTGGTCCAATTAACCTCATTGCAGTCTCCTCGATTGCAGATAATTTCAATGTGGAAGATCGTGACATTTGCATTGCCCATGAAGGACTTGCATACGTCATCGTTGGTCGGATAAATTGTTTGTAATCGTGGCAAGGATCCCAGTTTGATCTCTAATTTTTTGAGAGCACTTTTAAAATTCTCATTTTTTCAGAGCAGAAGTTACTCTGTTTTCAACATGCCGGATAAAGGTGAGTCCCTGATCAAAGGTTACTCCCAGAATCTTCGGTGTTTTGTTAATAGAGATAGCTTCGTTCTTCATAAAGACTTTTGGTTCGATACAGAGCTGTCTCTTGTAGGTGGTAAACAGTGTGACAAAGGACTTTGCTGCTGATGTGTCAAGTCTCCGCTTCGAGAGCCATAGTTCCAAGTTGTCGAGCATTTGTTGAGCCAACTGAGTCGCTGATTGAATGTTTCTGTCTTGGAGGCAAGAATGATATCGTCGGCATATGAGAGGATTAGACAGTTTTCATTACAGGTTTGTGGCATGTCGTTTATGTAGAGATTGAAGAGTTGGGGTGATAGTGGGAGCCTTGAGGGACTCCATTTGGGAAATAGCGAGATCTTGATTTGATGTTGTTGCAGAGTACTTGTGCTCGTCTTCCATTTAGGAAGTTTCCAAGCCAAAGTTTCAGGTTCGGATGGATGTTGGTTTCGTATATTTTCTTTGTTAGGAGTTTCCTAGGGACTGAGTCGAACGCTTTTGTGATGTCCACGGATATAAGTACTGTCCTCTGATGGGTTTGGGGGAGTTAAATCCTTCCGCAATGAATTGTGTGAGGGTTGTAAGGTGTGTTGTCGTCGAATGGTTGTCCCGGAATCCGTGCTGGGTCGGAGGTATTGAGATTGAGTCTTGTATTTTTTCCAAAACAAGCCTTTCAAGGATCCTTGAGACCGGACTTAGAATAGATATTGGGCGATAGGAAGATGGTTCATCTATTGGTTTGTTGGGTTTTCGGATAGGTCTGATTAGAGACTTCTTCCATATTTCAGGGATTGTATTTGTGTTAATGGATAGGTTGAATATATAGGCTAATAGTTCCAGGGCTCGATGGCCTAGGTGCTTCAGTTCACATGTGGTTATGTTGTCTGGTCCTTTGGCCTCTGAGTTGTTGGCCTTAGATATGGCTCTGCGAACATCCTGACTAGTAAATAGGATCCAGTCATCGGAGCGTTTCGGTTCAATCTTTTTCAGGAATACTTGGTGTTCTTTTGAAAACTTCCTGTAGGATATAGATGTGTAATATTTTATCAGAGTGTCTGGTTTTATGTAGACTTCGACTTTTCTCTCTGGGGAGGGTCTTTTGATGTTTTTGATCCACTTCCACACTCTTTGCATTGGGGGGTTTTTGTAGAGAGCTTTCGATAGTCTCGTCCATCTATTTGCATTTTCTGTCTTTATGTTGTTGTCGATCTCTCTGTTCAATTCTCGTATTTTCCTGATGTTCTCTTCTGTTGGCGATTTTACCATCTTTAGATTTCGTTCTCTGATCAGATGTTTCGTCGTTGTGTTAAAACGTTTTGATGACGTTGGTTGTCTCCCATAGGAATGTACTTCTTTTTCGCATCGTTTATAATGGAGTTGAACCATTTCACTAATTGTTCGACGGAGGGAAAAGTGGGGAAATTTAATAGTCCAATACAATTATCGACGTATTCCTTGAATCCTTTCCAATTTGCAAGGCTGTAGTTAGTTATTGTTGGGCATTGTCCTTTTATCCGTGACCTTGTTTTGACCTCCAAAAATATTGGGTTGTGGTCACTACTGGTGTCATACTTCACTGACCAGTCAATAAGGCCAAGGACGGTGATGACAATGAGATGTCGATAGAAGAAGGTTTATCATTACGTCGAGTAGGTGTTCTTGTATGAGATGCAGGATCGTTGAGTATACATAGGCTGTGGAGGTCCTCAATTATCATCTTCCCTCTTTTGTCGTAGGTTTGTCCTGTCAGCCACAGTGGGTGCTTCGCATTGAAGTCACCACAGATAATCACATCCTTTAGTGACGCGAGAGGAGTGAGTCTGGGGGCACTGGACGAGCAGGAACTCAGTGGTGGGAGATATGCGTTGACAATTGTTATTGATAGTCTTGGGAATCGTATTTTGGTAACCAAAAGTTCGAGATTTCCATATCCTTTAAGCATAGTGTAAGCACTGTTGGTTATGTCCTCAAACGGAATGCCGTTGCGGATAACTGTGAGAAGACCCCCACCAAGTTTGCCAATTCTGTCACGGCGAATTACTGTGAATCCCGGAAATACTGGTGTTGAATTCTTTGGAGAAAGTTTAGATTCTTGAATTAGCAACAGATCAATGTGATTTTCTTTCACAAATGTCTAAAGTTCGAGTATTTTGTTCTTGATTCCATTTATGTTCAGTTGGACTATTCTGGCTGGTCCAGGGTTTGCCTCAACGTCCCGCAGCGGCGCAGGCCTTCCTTATTGGTCCACCGTGAAGATTAGGGGAAAGTGTGGTTTTTTTTTCAAATGCCACCACGTCGTCGGCGAGCCACATGACTGTTAAAATATCCTTTTGGGCCAAATTGTTTAATTTCTCTCCACATCGTCTGAGCAGATTTCTGAAATGGAAAATACTAGTTTGTCCCATTTGTTGGCTTCAGCTCTTCTAATCCTTTTTGATATTTTGTAATTGAGAGTTTTTGTTTGATTTTTCTGTCCGGGAAAGCAAGGTACGTGTTTTTTCAGGAAATTCCTTTCTTTGATTGATGATTTGGTGTTCTGATCGATTTTTTCATTGTAGAATTTAAATGATCCACGCGGAATGAATGTTCTCCGCTCCATGAGAATAGTTTTGTTCAAAAAGTCAATTGCTTCATCTATTTGGGGGAATATCATCATGCCAAAGTTTAGTAGAGCTTGATCGATGTATTTTGAATAGTCATTCCAATTTGTTTTTTTACAGTTGAAAAATGAAACAGTCTCTTTCCTGTGAAAAACTTTTTTGAGCGAATAATGATGGGGTCAGAATATAATCCATAATGCACCGACCAAGATGTTTCCGGTGCAAGTTTGAGTACATAAGGTAATGTCGGACACGTTATGTTTCGTTTTCATTGTAAGGAGTTCTAGTGTGCTTCCTGAAGTTGTTGAGGATAGTCAGAGAGGTGAGCTGGTTTAATAAGGATAATCCTCGTGAAT
Organism: Dicyema japonicum; assembly: GCA_011109175.1. Lineage (NCBI taxonomy): Eukaryota > Metazoa > Dicyemida > Rhombozoa > Dicyemidae > Dicyema > Dicyema japonicum. Next base: position 440,791 of record RDEW01000035.1, read on the forward strand.
CTGCTAGCTGTGATTTTAACCAGGCTGGATTTTAGCATTGAAATCTCCACACAATATCAAATCTCCGAGCTTGTTTTACTTGGTTAGGTTTAGTGAGAATCCTTTTGGGCAAGAAGATGGAGGGGGACGTAGATGTTTGTAATTGAAAGTCCCGAATCTACTTGTAATTGATATACAGATATTTCCGTGGTCCACTCGTTTATTAGTGACTGTAGTTTTGCTGAGATGTCCGTAAATCGAATGTTATCTTTATAATGACAAGGAGACCCCCACCACGACGGTTCGAGCGGTCCAGACGAATGCAGTGGTATCCTGAAAAATGCAGGGTGATGATGGAGTAAGTCTGCTTTCTTGAAGTAAAATCAGGTCAATGTTATGATCTTTAATGAAAGATCGTAGTTCGAGAATTTTGCTTTTGATTCCGTTGTTTATCTGCAGAATTGAGAGTGGAGGGCCTGGATTAAGTTCAATGTCACCGGCGAGAATTATCAGAATCCCATTCAGCCGGGGAAGATTAAGAAAGGGAAGAGACCGTCGTCCGAAGAGTCCTTCTTGGAAGGTAGTTAATGGTCCTTTTTCGCAGTGTATTAAGTGCACCCCGAGCACCTCAAAAACTTTCATAACTGGTAGACCACATGACGCCACGTTACGATAATAAATAACAAAGTAAAAATGACGTTAAAGAATAAGGGTCCATTCATCTCTAAGAATCCTCCCAAGTTTTTAATGTGGTACAGACTATTGGGAACACCCATTCAGTTTCAGAGAACGATAATACCGATAATACAGAGAATAAGGATTAGTGGGGATTCCAAGTAACTGCAATACTTTTTCCAAGACATCATCAAAACTAAAATACAAAGTTCCTGCTTCCAATACAAAATCCAATGACTTCTGCAGGATTGTCAATGAAATTAACTTATTTGAACGCCACTAAATCATACATGCACATCATCACGACAAACAAATTTATTCAAACAAAAAGGAGCAAATTAATCTCCATCTGCCAAGAGGTGTCACATTGCGCGGATGATGACATTGCGAGAAGCATCTCAGTTCGCGAGGGTCGAGTCGCGTCGCATTTCCTTTTTCATTGATGACTCCTTTAAAAATTCTTCCAACCACATCAAATGTTTCAAAGGCGACTAGGAGAAAGTGGAAACGAGTATATCTCCAGTATAATCATTGGCATAATAAATTATTCGTGTGTAATTATGCAATTGCGTGCTCAATGCCTGTCCATAATGAAACCTCGCCATAACAACTACCTTTTTGTTAATTTAAATTCTAAAGATGAATGAATAGATTATCAATGATGTGTTATAAATTAACCAACTTGATTGTATTATCAAACGACATATTAAACTTTCATATAATATCACTTACTATTCTTCAATAAATTGAATGATTTGAATCAACTAAGAAGTAAATTAACACCACTTTAAGCATCAGTTTCAGGAGAGACATAATACATATAGCTCTGCATCAGGAGAAAAGGAGTTATTAACATCCCGTGAATAAGAAGAATTACAATTCACATTAGTTTAAAAAATATTTATAAATAAAAAAATATTTAAAATAAATTGAAAATTCAAATTAATTATAAAATAGAGTTGACTTTTATCTGGTGTTTCATGTTTTTAATTTTAGTAACAGACAAGAAAATAGAAATGAGCGACCAAATTAATGCAAATACAAACACAAACGTGATAATTTCAAAAATTCCCACATTTATCCACAAACTATGGATTCTGGTTGATGACTATAAAACAGACCATCTAATTCGCTGGGACAAAGTCTCTATTCCTATAATCTTAGAATGGTCAGAGTTTCCATATTGTCGACCAGTTTAACTTTGCCAATCACCTTCTTCCAAGATTCTTCAAGCATGCCAACATATCCAGTTTTATTCGTCAACTAAACATGCGTAAGCAATCTAATAAGTACAGATGGATTCCGTAAAGTAACTGACCTCGAACAGGGGATAAACCCATCAAACTCAGTCCACTACTGTCACCCATATTTCAGCAAGAACTGTCAGGCTGACCTTGTCCACATTAAAAGAAATGTAATTTACCAAGTAACGTGCAGACAAGTAAGGGATTACGAATGGACGAAATTGAGAGTGCCTCTGACTCTGAGACGAACTATCTACTAATGGAAATGAACAAATTGAACATTAGAGTGGATTCACTAGAGTGTGTTTTAGAGAAGATGAAATAGTAATATTGTTAGTAATGGTAGTGAGAACATACGTCTCAAGGACCAAATAGGACTACTCCGATCGGACAATAACAAACAGCAACAAGTCATTAATAAATTAATTAACGTCATTGTCTCATTCTTTGCTAACGTGGACCAAAAACTTGTTAGAAAGAATGTGCTTCCTCAACTGATGGAGTGGTTGCCCCAATTTAATAGCGATGGAGATGTCTCTATATTACCTTCACTACACGTGCTTATTTGTTATATTTTAGCCCAACAAAGCATTCTTTGTGGACAATATATATGACTATAATGAGGTTATTTGTTGTAGTTAGTGAAGAATGAGAAGGATTACTGTGACGAAGGATGGAATGGACAAAATGTGGTGAAATTAGTGGATAATAATAATGAGTTTGACCAGGATTACACTGTGAATGAGGGACAATCAAAAAGAGAGGATTCAAAGACAGTATCACTGAACAATTGGAAGTATAATCGACAAACTAATAGCTTTGATCCATTTTAATTAATTTTATATTTATAAATTGTTGTTTTTAATGGCTAATAAGTTATAATAATATTATGTAAAAATTAATAATAATTACAGAGATATCGATTCAACGATACGTCACCACAACTATATATTTGTGTTTTGCGTTATTAGAGTTGTTATTTAGAGATGAACACTACTATTCTGGAGTGGATAGAAATGGGCTATCAAGTCCCAGATATGCAATTCAATGCCCTTGTACAGCTTAGCTCAACACTTAACATTTCACAAGACAGAGATACCACCTTTACAGAGTAATCTTGTATTTTGATCACAGATACCCGCCTAACATTTTTATACCTCATTTATTCCAAATTATTACCAATGAACAATCCATAGAACACAATATCCTCGAGGCTGTTAGGGCCGCCTATAATTACATCATTCTATCTGCTGATGTTGTCAGAGAGATACCAAATGTTTCCAAAATGTTTACCATCCTAATCCTCAGACTCCACCATCATAATATCTACAACCAATCCGTGGTATACCCTCTCCTCCTTGAAAATGTTATTAAGGTTGTCTCTCATTTACAATTCAGCTCCTTGGTTTGATTGATGCTGACTCTGTGTCCAATGAGGATATATTAAATGTTTCACTTGAATGTCTTGATCTCTGTTTAAGCGAATCCACAAATCCAACCCCACAAATGTTGATTACTATTCTCAACAGTCTGGAAAACATCATAGAAAGCGAAAAACTGCAGGACTACAGGGAAACAATAAGACTCGTCATTAAAGACATTAATAAAATTCTTCATGAAAAATTCAAATGCTCCAACAAAGATGATGTTTGTTATTATTATTATGGATAGGTCATCAAGGCAGCTATTCGTGTATTGGCCAAACACCTCACCTCCACTTTTTTCAAAAATATGTTACATAGACCCCCACCTTCGTTTTGTTTTGAATTTGGTTCAGATATCTTCTTCGACAATCAATTAAGTACGTGTATGCCCGATAATATCCCCTATAATCACGTGTATAGAGTGAATCCCCTTGCTATGTATGTAAATAGTGGCAACTTATTTGGTTCTAGATTATCCATTAATTCACTATACCAATCCATTTCATCTCATTCTAATGTACCACGCATTTCTGACCCCCAGAGAATGAGAGCAAGAAGACTTACTATCCCCCGCAGTATTACTGAACCTATTCTATCTCCAAATAACATTATCTCAAATATTCCCTGTATTAAACCACTAATTATTACTGCCCCAGTAATATCCTCATGTCCTACTCATGGAAATATAGATTATATTCCCCTTCGTGATTATATAGTCCAATTGTACAGTCGCATGCCTCCAGCTCCTGATATTTCCCAATGGCTTTCCCAATATTATGTTATATCTACATGCACTTGTCCCCAAAATAATCCACACAACCCACCGCATATGAGTTCCCCACCCGCACAAATAATTTATAGATCCCAAAGTCAAAGCATTGATCATCGCTCACGTATTACTCGCCGTAATTTTTACTTTGATTTTTAACTTTGATAATTTAATTCCTTAGGTCAAACATATCCGGAACGACAGAGTCTCCCTGAAAACAAAGCTATTATGTTCCTCGAATACTCAGAAAATGGAATGTGTCCTCCCGTTCCCTTGTTAGTAGATGTTGAGACAATCAGTGGTGTCATTTTTCAATTGAGTAAATCCTCGGATTCACTATTGGGAGATCAGATAATTTTAATATTGATGATTGTAATTAATAATTTGAATGTTTAGTGGTCATTTCCGCCTCTATTCTGTTTAGAAGTTATCCATTATGTAGTTTGGAAGGTGGAATTATTGAAGCTTTGGCTACGATTCTCGACTTAATATTCTGCAAGTACATTAGTGTATAATACAAGACATTACTCAACCAAACTGCTTTATGAAGTTACTTATCTCATCGAGTCCATTATTACTTCTGTTGTGAGTTCGTTATCGGAGGTGGATAAATCAAGAATAAAACCTCGGGATTTCTCTACTGGGTACGGACAATATCTCAGAAATCAGTCAAAGAGACCAATGCTTACGAGTTCGTCTATTTATAGAACGGAAATTGATTCTACGAGGATATTTAAAAGTAGTGAGGTGTAATATGGTAGGTTCCATTAGAACTCCAAACACATGTGCTGTATCTATTGGTTTCGACCTTTCTTTCGAGGTTAGGGAATTATTATATTTTAGTTTGGATTTCGTCAAAAGTCAATCAGACTTGATTTATTGTCCACCAATTACTGTATAATTTAATTTATTGTAGTTTCTCAATATGTTGGTGAAATACAAGTACCCCTCAAACAAGGAACAAGTTGATTACTTCCCTTCTCCCTCTAATGATGAGTCTCGTCTCGATTATAAAGGATTGTGATTTGTCGTAAGCTGGGCAATGATTTGTAGGTTATATGTGGTGGCACAGATTGACAAACTCGTGTATCTGGCAAGTAGAGATGTCATAGAAGGGTTGTTTAACTTAATTGGAACAGAATCCAATAATTTTGTTATTTCCATCTCTGATTTCATCTCCCATTTTATAGCCATGGTTGGTGATTTGGAGAGTTCCTTCCGTAAAAATTATTATTACGAGAACATAATATACTGTCTGACCATATTACACAACCTGTCTCTCAAATGCCCCAATTTTATGGAAATGTTCCGTACTGAGGAATTTACAAATTCTCTTATAATACTGTCTAATCACTATGAAGGGAGACTATATTCTGAAAGGTTACTAATAGCAAACCCCATCTCCTTTGATAATGTTTGGAGGCCAATCGGCCTTATAGATGGCTCGATTGGATTGTCATACACGAAAACCAAGCTATTTACATATGGAATTGTCATTTTCTGGTAGAGATTGTACTATCTGACGGCGGAATAATAAAGTCACTGCTTTTATAATTTTAGTTTTCACTTTGATGATTTCAGTTACGGTATAATCCGTGATGGAAAGGTATTACCGGAATTGGAAACTCAGCAGTTTGATGGTTTTATTATTATAAAATCAAGGCACCAACTTAATTGATAGACTTTCTTCAATTGGGACAAGTCCATTTCACCTTGGGCGTGATGCATCAAAAATAAAAGTTCTGAAAATTAATAATTTTCCCTTTAAACTAGCAATCAATTCATTCAAAATTTGTATTTTGTACGAATCAGATAATGAAGTATTCCCTGTATTTCATTATTTACCAATCTTAGTGCATTACCTTTACAAGTGATCCTAACAATATTCGGTACCAATTGTCCTCAACAAGCTCCTTTACAAAATGTTCTAAAGAGTTTCTGTTTGCCTCCATCTCTTATGTTGTGCCTCCATTTCCTAGCTCTATTTCTCTTCCTGAAATGGTTAATCGTTTTGACCTATTTTAGATGAGTTTTTGTGCTTCTGTTTTGGGTAAAAAAACAGTGAATCTACTAGAAATACCTTGTTCTACTGGTGCTAATGAACTTGGGTCTATAGTCAATCTACTGAATTCTTTTGTTTGTTTCTTTTTTTATTTCTAGTCAGAGGATATCTCTTATGATCAATACCGTACCTCCCTTGTTGAATTGGGTCGTTTAATGAGGGAAGATCAGATTACTCCACCCACTGTCGTCAGATGCGGACTGATTCCTTGTTTGTTAAATTTACTCAACGGATCTTGCGAAAAATCTGTACGTGCTTTCATCAATGTGTTTGCTAACTCTGGGTATGACTGTGGTTTTACTTTAGGCCCGGGTTAGAGGCTCTTAAATTTATGATAAGAAATGTTGTCAACATGTTTGTGATTTATGGGAAACTTCGTTCAGGGACATTTTGTCCGCACCTCCCCAAACTCCCATTCATCGTATCACTTTGTTAATATTGTTATAGAATTCAATTAACGAGAGATGGACTGTCACTTTGGTTAATGAAACTCCTGGAAGTACAAATATTCCGGATATTTCAGGCAGTCAAATAATTGTGAATAAATTGACCTCAATACGATCAATTGTCAAATGGATAAGGAATAACGTTGGTTCTCTCTAATATGTAGTTGTTCACTCTCTGGTTCCGAATGGATAGACATTGTTACGAGACCTTCAAGATTGTGAGGAAGAATGGTTATGCTGACCTGGAAGTCGGGGAGTATGGGTTCTTTAATTGGATGGGGACAAATGCATAGTAATATTAATTAATATACTAATAGTACTCGTCCATTCACTTGTCCATCACATTTATCTTTTATTCGAAACACGTGTGACAGTAGTTATGGAAAGAGTTCCTGTATATTGCATGGAAGTGAATATATTTTAAGTTCAAATTGTATAATGTTTCTTGTGGACTTGGGGGCCACTATAATTCCTAAACAATTCACATTAAAGATCTGTTCTCATAATCTCACCAGAACCAAACGGTTAGTCTACTTATGTGATTGTAGGATTACTGAACAAATGACCTTCTTTGCCTATGTTGACTCAACCTGGGTTAAAATAAATACTACTTATTCCTACAATAACCTTACCACCAATTTATCACGTGGTAGACTACAGGAGAGGTCAATTAACTGTAAATATGACGTTGTTTCACCCAATCCACAAGCAATTAATCGATATATGAAGGTCTTTTCTACCTCACTCAGAGAGAGAAACCCCCGAAAGGAACAAATCATTACTTTATCAAACTTTGAGATTTTCGGTCGTGTGTTGATATTTGTGATTCTACTCAGTTTGATTCTTCCTTGTTTAAACAAGAACAGTTTATTATTGAACAATTTGTGAGTGGAAACCATAAACGATTTTACTTTAATGATCAATCCCCCGATGAGAATGTCTGGCTTAATAAAATATTCCATAATGTAACTATTTACTGATATTGCAGAATTCCGTAAATGAAGACCCACCTGCGGAGACGTTATTAATTGGGGATTATTGTGTACCTGGAGTTAGATGTAATCAAATTGTTTTGGATACAAATGACCTCTTGGAGTATGTCCCATCCTTACTGCCCCCCAACAGTACTACTAATTACTCAGAATCGGTCAACGACGTCATAAACATACCCGGTAGACTTGTTGGTTATTTTAGATTTTCATATAAACTTATCTGATCCTCCCGATGAGCAACTAAATTCCAAATTGTTGGGAAAAGTGGCGGAAAGGAAAAATGACGAGATTATTGGGGAGTCTCTTGCACTCATCTTTTATATTCACTTTATTACCCAGGTTATGCGATTATATTATTGAAGGGGGGAACACATATTCGAATTAAAATCAATGAAAAGTATGACATTGATAATGATATACGAATTCAGGCGTATTTTGACGGTCTTCATTTTAATGGTACTGCTAATATTCAGGAATATTTTAACATTTACTATCAAGCAGTTCCTCCAATGGTAGAGTGATTGTATTAGTTAGGCTAATCCTACGAAAGATGTGATGTATCTGAAGGAATATTGTTCCGTTAACCTCTATCGTAAGCATAATATTCAGAATTTGTCCTTAGACAATGTAAATGATGACATACTGGATGCTATTTTATCGGTTGTGAGTTTTGTAATTGAAGGATTATGTTGAGGACAAGAGGATTGAAGAGATGGGTGATAAATATTCTTGATTTTATTATGGGTCATTCAGAAAACTCAATCCTTGACACACTGTTGGTAGAAACCAGCTCACAGGTGGCTGTCGAGTCGTTGGAATTGTTGTGGTTGTTATATGACCTTGTGCAAACTCATTGTTTTGGAGAAAATATGATTAAGGAATATAAAATGCTGTTTCATTCACAACACACAGTGAATAAGATTTACCACTCATTGCCTGTATTTTGGTGATTTATGTAGTCCTATGTGATTGTGGGGACAAGATCATACCCCAATGGATTTTTATTATGAGTGAAAACTTTAAAATGGTTCTCCCTTATGATGTTCGGTTCATGTTGATGCAACTTTGTTTTATGGGAGTCACTCGCTCCATATTTAATTTTCAAACATCTCGGGGACATTTTACCCCCAGTCTCCACTGTCCCGTATCTACAAGGTCTCGTCTAGCTTCTGGGAATATGCAACTGAAGCAATTTGTTTTATCTGTAGATAGGAATGAAGAGTATTTCCTTGATTGGGCATTTGAAGTTCTTTTACATTATGGAAGTAAAGAAGAGTCCCTTAATGTAGTTGTTATTTAACTGCTAGTTTGTATTTACGGGTGAAAATGGCACTGGCATAGGTCCCACCAAAGAATTCTACCATCTTCTTTCCAAACATCTTCAACTTGTCTCGACTGCTATGTGGCTTTCCGATAACTATGATGGAAAATACGCTTACTCCCAAAATGGACTGTTTCCCGCTCCACTCCCCCAGGGATCACCCATTTGTAGGAGGACAAACCTTCTTTACTATCTAATGGGGCTGGCTATTGGGAGATGTCTGAAAGACGTGTTATTGCTTGATATACCTTTATCCATGCCACTTCTCAGAATTTTAAGTAACCCACATAAGCGCACCCCCATCGTATAATTTGTGATTATTTCAGGGAATCACTGATAGACCACATAATGAGTTTTTGATTGACTTTTTAAATGATATTGCTCCTGAGGGAAACAAGATTTCAATCGAGGATTATTGGTAATTTACATTTTCTATGAAAGGTTTGCTAAAAATCTCCGGTGGTGTGACTTTATTCTTGTTAACGGCTATTATGGGAAGTTCCTCAACTCCCTCCGCGATATTATTTACCGTAAGAGACAATACAAAGAAGCATTTGGGGATGACATTAATTTTTCAGAGTATATTTTTCTTGAGGACGATACTGGATTGTCCACACCCCTCGAAGATCTGACGTATCTCTTACTTTAATAGTAGTATGTACTTTGTCTATTATCTCAACCCAATATTCCACTCGGGGATCAACCATGAACTTGTTGAAAATGGAAGTAATATTGTTGTCTTGTATCTCATTTTGATAGTTATTGACTTTTGACAATGTTGAGCTATTCACGTGGCACATGACTAAGTTTTTGATGTTTGACGGAATCAAGTCCCAAATGAACTTTTTATTTGGTAATTGGTTGTATTATGTTAGATGGAATATCCATGGTCATTAATCATAGGGGACTGTCGCTACTTGACGAGAATGAACTCAAATTGTCTCTGTGTGGAGATGAGTTATTCTCATGGACTAGGGAATATCTGACACAGCATTTGTCTGTTTCTCAAAATGTTTTTAAGGAGAGGTTTAGGTTTTTTGTATGTTAGTCCCCTCTTTGTCCAACTAGTCGATATTTTGGTTGGTTTCTCCACTCAAGAAAAGAGACGTTTCTTAAAATTTGTAACTGGCTCTTCTTCTCTCCACATGGTGGACTTGCTGGTCTCTCTCCCCCACTGACTATCAATGAAGCGATGAGTGATGGAGTCTCATCCAAAATATACCCATCGTCTAATACTTGTATTCACTTGATAAAAATCCCCAACTGTAAATCATCTGATGAACTTCGGGATCTGCTATTAGTCTCTATGGACCAAGAGCTATTCTTTTTTACATAATGGTCACTGAATTTATTCTATAAATTGACATTTTTATTCATGACCTATTTACATTGATTACCTTTTTTTTTGTTTTTAACATTTGAAATATTGATTTCATAGGTTATAGCTCCTAGCCTATACAATTTAGTGAGGCCGGGGTTATTTAACTAAAGTAATAGGGATTTAATTGAGATACGAGCTATTCAGCATTCTCTTACACCTAGTTGCAAGGTGATCGACGGTCTCTTTACTTAGTTACAATATCCGCACTTAGTTTCTCCGTTATCAAAAAATATGTTACGATCCTTAAGTAGACACAGCCTTCCCTCGGTTATAGGGGAGTGATTTCCATGCACCAGCATTCAGAGGATTCAGCAATATTCACTTTTGTGTCTTTCAAACACTGAAATAAAATAAAGTGAGCGGTTTCTTCTCAATTTTCCCAGTAGATATTCGTGTTGTATTTCCATCAATTTCGACAAGTCTTTCATATATTTAGTGTTGTACTTTCGGGAAATGAATTCTACGATAATAGATCGCCCAGATCCTTGTATTGGCTGGGGATTTAACAAGAAAGGATACTAAATGAACATTGCCAAGATAGAACAAGTCTTTGTAAAGACAAAGATCTCCATGTCGGGAATCAAACGAAATCATAAAACAAAAAAAACTCAAATGTTATACAGTCAAGAGGATAACGTAAATTAAGAGATTACGATGAAAACAAAACAGTTAGAATGTCCTTAAACTCTTTTTTTGTTAACATCCTTCCTCAGACCAGAGATTGCTTTTTGTGGGTGAAATTATGGAAACTCTCACTATGGATGACCTCACCAACCTAAAGAGATGGAAAACCACCATCACTTGAATCTCTTCAGAGACAACTTGAACAAAATTCCCAACTGTAAAAATCTTCACTCGGCCAGCAATTGCTGGTAATGCCGCAAATTTCCTCTGGCTCTGGGGTCATGATGGAATGACAGAATATTCCATATTATTGTATAGAATTGACGATTCGGTTATCCTTGAAAGTCATAGTCAAACTGTTCATATAAGATTTATTCTATAAGATGATTTTGATAAAAAAGCCCTTTCCTCTCCTTTCCACCAGATTATCATACAAATCTCGTTCGATTTCCCAAAGCTTTATTGAGTTATAACATAATTTCTGTACACAAAAGTCACTTTGACGTCAGCTTATAATTATGAAAGTTAAACATTTGTACAAAAGAAAATATTTAAGAATTATTGATTATTCTGTAAGCACTTATGAATGGAGTTGGCACATCGTTACTAAATTCGGGCTTGAGTAAAATTATCCTTTATGGTCACACTAGTTCGTCCAAATTTTTGTTTGGGCTAGTTCCGTAAAGACAAGCGACTGAAACTCCATAACTGTTGAGATCCTCGGTCAATTGTGTTCTTAGCAGTGAAGAATAAATTCCTCTAACGTTAAATGTACAATTTCTCCTGGGTGAGTATTAGACATAAGTCAATGGAGGGACGTCACAACCTCCACGATCAAACTTTATTTTCTTTATTTATATTTTAGTTTATTTTTTTGTCAACCCCCTAAGGATTTGAGATAAATAACTTGCATGTCCAATTTATATAAATAAGGATAGGAGGAAAAAAGCTTTTCAGTCTTTCCTATTTACACAAAAGTTACACGTTAGCCTTGTTAATCTTAAAGGAATTTATTCTTCTTAGCCTACTTTATGGGCAAGCTGTTAGAACCGATTAGCAGGGTTGTGAAGGATCAGATCAACAGTTCAGGAGGAGATCAAAGATCAAGGACACATATATAAAACTGGGAGGAACGTTTTGAAAAAATTAAAAAAGAGGAAGGGTCCAGGTGTGGAGTCCAAATCTTATAGGTAGGATTCAGATGTAATACCCTCCAGAAACTCCTTAACTCTTGTTAATTTGTTATTGTTGTGAACAGAAAATTGACAGAATATATTGAAGCATCTGATTTCTGACAACCAGTTGGGAAGCCGAAGAATGTACGAATGCAAAAGAATACTCAACCATTGCATTGATAAGCAAAATTTAAATAATTTGATCTCCACGTGGATTGACGTGAAAAAGGCGTTTGATCGATCATGACTTTCTGTATCGATTTCTCGAAACTCCTGGACTACCTACATGGATTGTGATCTTTGTAAAGAACTTGGCCACCAAGTGGAAATTAGATTGAATTTCACAAGAAACAAATTGGAGAATTCAGAATGAAAAGGGGAATTCTGCAGGATTACTCTGTCACCGCAGATATTTATAATGGACCCACTGAGTAGGGTTTTAAATTCGTAATATCAAAAGTGGTTATGGATAACCCAGACAAAGTTCTATTTCATACATAACAAATCACTTTTTATGGACGACTTAAAAATATTTTCACAAAAGGAAAAAACTATGATAAAAATGAACGAAATGAATACTTTCTTTTAAGCTGCTGTTGAAGGAAGAACTACTAAAGTCAATTTTTGACGGAGTTAAATAGAGGATCGACAATCTGGGGAAGTCAAAATTAAACTCGTTGAACCTGTTTACGACTATAAACGAATATTCCCCATCGTTGTATACCTACTACATCTGACTAATAGACATGGAACCTACTGAATATGAAATGATTGACAAAATATACGGAGAATCCTTGTGCACCATCGGATTCACCTGAACCCAACGAATAAGGAAATACTTTATATGCCGAGAAACCCACGTGGGAGGGGATTGGAATTACATATAAAAGTGTACGGATGCTACTCCAATTTATGCGAGACCTTAAAAAAGAAGTCAAGTTACTGTTTGAGAAGTCAGGATTCATCGAATCAAAGAAAACACATATGGCCACTATCTTAGAATTTTTATGCCGAAAATATAAAATTCAAGGGCCTGACATTATCAGTCTCGTCCTATTAAAGGAACAGTTAAAGAACTGACTAATTGAAGAAATTGAAAAACAACAGTAACACGGAGTTCTATTCCACTGTCTGAGTGAAATAAATGACATATCGCCGAATCTTGATCTGAAAGGATGATGTGTCTATCACAAACCGAAACTTATTCTTTGATAATCCTGGGGCTAGTTGCACCCACTGCAACTTTGCCAAGAAAACTGTTGACCATTTAGCATCGATTGCTGAATAGTGACTATCTTTGACGTCAAAAGATGTCAGATGCTTAAATTTGCATCTATGCAGACAATACGGAATAAAAAATCCAAGAAACTGAAAACACATCCTGTGCAATCAGTGGTTATGAATGAATCGGTAGAGATTCGAGTGGATACAACAATTAGCACAGACACGAAAGTACAAAACAACGAACCAGATATTTCTGTACTGGACAAACGAGGAATTTAATTACGCTTATCGAAGTGGTCACCTCTCACAGGCGTTGAAACAAGTCGAGGTTAAAAAGTTACACTAATATGATTTGGTAGTGATTGGCATCCACAATACTAAAGTAAATATTGTACCACTCGTACTAACATGGGATGGTATCGTGAGAAATTCTACAAACATCATCACAATTCCCTGAAGATGGAGGAGCCAACTCGAGCATATATTCAATCAACCGTCATCAAGAAAACCTTGGACCACAAATATAGAATGATTTTCTTGGACGATTCCCAACTCACAGCCTAAGAGGAACGAATGAATTGGTTTCATTGTTTTTTCTGCGACATGCAATATGCCTACCACGCTTCCGACAATGTGTGTCGATGCACGTGGCATCCCATTTTAATAGCTTTCCCTCATCGAATGTAAAAATTTTAATTCCGTCCGCCCTATCCGTATCCAGGAAACTCCATGACTTGCTCAACAATTTCGTTGATCGCCTTATATCTTGTTAATCGTCTAGCGCTTCTTCGAAAGAAAGGGAATGTCAATTACATTTGACGGTACCACCACACTGGCACTTGTGAGTCTGAAAAATCTTCAGTTTATAATTAATAAGTGAAAGATTAAAAAATAAATTAGTGACTATACAATCATTTTATAAACTCCCAAACAATACCAAACATATGGAAGAACTCATTGATTACTTTAATCCTCAAGCATGGAAAAGACATTCCACTCACTTACCTGTCTCCATAACTTGCGCCTTGTCAAAGTGTTGAATAAGCTTGTACTAATGTTTAATCTCCCCTGTTCTACAATTTCCTGATTTTCAATATGGCTTCAGATCAGGCCGTTCTACAACGACACAATTGAGATCTGTCTTCCAGTTTATCACAGACAGCTTCTACGTGAAGACGCATTTATGGACGGCTCTGGTGTCTATAGATATACAGAAAGCCTTCGACTCGGTTTCGAGGACTCTCCTAACAAAGAAGGTCTTTAATTCAAATTTACATCCGAGCATTATGCTATGGCTGGAAAATTTCTTAAATGGCAGACGTGGAAGAGTCAGGATTGGAAAAATTACTTTAAAATCAAGACTACTCCCTAATGGGGTCCCACAAGGCTCCCCTCTGTCTCCTCTCTTATTTAAATTATTTCTAACGATTTACCTACTATCAAAGATCAGGACACTATGTTTTTATCTTCAAGGACGACCTGATTATCGCTGCAAGGGATAAATCTCCCTCCAAGGATGTGGTGGCGGTTCAGTAACAACTCAACCAGTTTGTATGATTGACTATCCATGAATTTGTTGTCTGTGTCTGCATCCAAGTCTCAGTTCACCCTATTTACTACGGACAGAATATTTAAAGCTGGACTTGAGATATTCCTCGGAAACATTTCCATTCCTTATTGCGAATCCAGAAGATCTTTGGAGTGACATTCGACTCTCTTATGAAGTTCTCCAGTCACACGGAGGAAGTGCTAACCAAGGGTCTTCGAAAATGGAACATCTTAAAAGCCATCAAAAAGAAGAGCCCTTCCCTCCACTGCTTGTATCAGCAAAGTATATCTGCAAGTCATTGTGCCGACGATTGAATATGCCTGTTCTGCCTGGAGATTTGCTATTGTTTCTACTAGGGTCGAGCGTATGGGTTGTAGGAAAAAAAGTCAAGTGGAAAAAAGGTCAAACGGAAAAAAGTCAAGTTGTCTTTTTTTAGTTTATATCGCATTTTTGTGATACTACTAGCATCTTTTAATTTTTAAAAATTTTTTCAATACTTGACTTTTTTTCCATTTTTGAAAATTTTTCCCTTATAAATTTTCGAAATTTAGCGCAAAACGGAAAAAAAGTCAAATCCGTTAACGAAATTACGGACTTGACTTTTTTTCCGTTTATAAATTAAGATTTTTATTCATGATCGTTTCATTTTAAAGTAAGCGAGTTTAGAATAACAAAATATTTAAATAGTTAATTTTGGCTAATGTTAATGAATTAAAATGTCCCGCCACAACTAAAACTACACGTGGTGGAAATAAATTCTAAAAATAAAACAGATTTTTTCTACTTTTAAAATTTTTTAAAATGTTATAAACATATGATTTTTATTTAACGTGAATCAAGGGATTATTTAATGTGAATCAAAAGAATATTTAATATTCCATGCAATTGCTTTTAGGGCTTCTCCTACTGTTTTTTTCCGTCCTGGCGATCCAGACATATATTTAAAAGCCTTTTTTGTCTATCAATCGTTTTTTTATTTGTTCTTGTTGAAATTCTTTTTCCAAAGGAATCCTGGTCAATAATAGTTTTCGTCATTTTTTCTTCTTTTTGGAATGACGATATAATATTCCATATCGATGGATGACGATATCCCGTCAAATTGTATAATTTATTGTTCCACCCTTCACAATAGTTATTTGTTCTTTGTTTATTATTGAGTGTAGCTTCATACACATTCCATAAATTTGGAGGAAACAATGGAGCAATGTGCTGTATTCTAACAGCTAAGGGGTTTTCTTGATCATTTAAGCAACGATAATAACCGCGAACATATGTTCTATCAAAATAATCTAATATATATTTTGAATCTGGAACATTTTCTGGCATATTATTCATTAGGAATTCTATTCTTTCTTCCATATCTTCAATGGGTAAAAACGCAAGAGCGTCTATCATTGCGCAAAAAATGTTAAAATTAATATTTTCTTTATATTGTTTTACTAGATGCAATTCTTGAATTTTTCTCCAGGTTGACTGTCTTAAATGATAATAACATCCTCTAATATGTATTCGTCTCCCAAATACTGCAAGGACAGCTCGAAATACCGAATCTTCAAAGTTTGCCATAATTGTTTCAAGACAAAATTCCAAATTCAAATTATGAATTGCATTTTAAATAGCCTCAAAAAATTCTTAGTAAATCTTTCGTGATTTAGAAGGTAATATTCCATAAATAACTGTAATTGCACTGGCATTGAACTGAATCCTGATAAAATAGATTTGCTTGAAGATACATGGTGCCATGGAGAAATTTCCAGACATATATTTAAAAGAACGTATCTCGTTGGCTATTGTTAGGGGAAATAGCATGGCCATTCAGATGCCTTAATTTAATTTTTATTCATTTGATACTAAAAAAAAATTTATTATTACCTTGAAATTATTAAATTGATTTAGTCAAATCGATTATACCAAAGCGGAAAAAAAGTCAAGTCCGTGATTTCGTTAGCGGACTTTTCAAGTATTGAAAAAATTTTTAAAAATTAAAAGATGCTAGTAGTATCACAAAAATGCGATATAAACTAAAAAAAGACGACTTGACTTTTTTTTCCGCACTCCGAGCGTATGAACACTCTCACGGAAGATCATGAGGCATATGCAATCAGATTCCACATCCATCCCCAGTCTCCTTTTAAAGGAGGCGACGGTGAGAAATGGCCAGGGCTTCCTACGTATGTGCAATGAGCTAGAGACCAATTCAGAGATATTGTGGTTCATGTGGAGGAATTCAAATCGGTATTAAAAATCTGCACTACAATAGAATTCCTCTGCAGAAATAAAAGAAGACACTTCAGAAATGCTGTTAGTTCACAGGCAGAGAATTCGAAGAGAATTCGAAAAATGTTGGAGGCTGGGATCACTTAATTTAGCAAGTTAATTCTTTCTTTCTCAGTGGTCTTGGGGTTTTTAAATAAAAATAATAAATAAAATTAATAAGGAAATATTAATATTCATAAACAACGTGTTGTTGCGAATATGCCATTAATGCCGCTCGTTCCTTTGTGAACTATTGTAGAGGATAACCCTGGGATTGTTGTGAAGCTGTACGTTTCCAACCCCTTCAATTCGGTGAGAAGGGACAATTTTGAGGAGAGTCCCAAGAATTATCCACATTACGAACATCGCATACGGTACTACAACCCATCTTGTTATTAGTGATGTCATTAGACACTAAAATTTCCACGTGGCGCCATGTGGTGTTTCGTGGCTAATTGATTAAAGTTGTCTGTTTTGTTCTCTGTTCCTAATTCACTTAATTAGCATGCTTCATGTGGTTCACCTTGTCTGGTGGCGTCAGATACAAGTCAAAATGTATCCAAAAAGAACCATTTGTCAACGACCATCCAGAGAGTTCCCCCTGGACGGCTCTTCCTACACTTTTCCGGTGAAGACTCGTCATGTCAGAAGAATGCGGAGGAACGCAGTCGGAACACTGAGAAAAGTGCGGAGACTGTTGAGAGAGGCTGGGATCACCTGAAATTTGGTTATTTTGGAAAAATAGGTGGTTTTGGTTCAATAAATTAAATAAAAAGTTAAATTGAATTTTCGACTGGGATCCAACAAGGTGATCCTCTTGGTCCGCTTCTTTTTTGCTTTGACAATGGATGAGGTTTCCCTTTCATGTGTGACGGATTTCAATCGTTGGTAGAGTGAAGTCCCTCTAATTAGCCAACCCTTAGATTGGCCAATTCTCAAATGGCTAAAAGTTGTTCAAAAAAGCCAATTTCCTAAGAAATTGGCCACATATTATTAAAAACATAAAATTTATTCTTACTAATCTTTTTCAATTATTTTATTAAAAAATTAAAATTTCAAACTAAAACTTTTACAATGTGTTCGAAAGCTTCAAGGCTTAAATGTTACCAAAAACTCGAAATTTTGAGATATAAAAATGAGAATAATACAACATCGTGCCAAACAATCGCTCACGGTTTTTCTGATTAGTATCAAACTAAGGTTGTTGAATGGATGGATTCGTTGGAATCTGAGGGTATTTTTAAGTTGTTTTATGTGTTTTTTTTAATGATGCACTAATATCAAATAAAGCACAAAATATTGTCGAAAAGTTATCAATTAGTGATTTCAAGAATTCAAAAGGATTTTTTTAAGCACTACCGCGTTGCCATAAGCACGTAAAATACATAAGGTTTCGCTCGTGCAGAACACACACTTTTTTTAAGAAAGAACAGTTATTATAACTAATCGTAGAGGGAGAACAAAAGAATACTCTTCACTAACAGCAGCAGACCTATGACCTAAGCCATTTTGCCCGACACATAACCACTATGGCTCAAAAGGATTTCTCACAAGATTCAAAAAAGACATGGTTTTAAATTACATGGGGAAATGATAACTGACAAACAACCTGACCTTGAAGGATTTGTAGATCACTTTGAGAAAATTTCCAAAGATTATAAAAAAGACGAAATTTACAATTTGGTCGAGACAGAGATTTATTATAAACTGATTCCGTCTAAGAGCATATGCAAAACACGATTTGGCGGATATAAAAATTATTTATTAGCCACGTGGCGCTATGTGGTGCTTCGTGGCTAATTGGTTGAAGTTTCAGTTTTGTTCGTTTGTTCCTCCTATTTCTTCCTATCAGAGTGGCGTCATGTGATCCACCTGTCTAGGTACCGCCCAGTGCCAGGCTGGCATGAAAAAGGATCATTTGCTTTTTCACTCCACTGGAGGGGTTTCCACAACTGCAACTATGGACGTCTTTTTCCTTTTATGCTGATTCCGGATGGACTCTGTAGAAGTGGAAACTGGATACACTTAATTAGTTGTTTACTTTAACTTCTTTCTCGGTGTATCCGGGGTTAATAAATAATAATAATAAGATCGGGTTTCTATTATATTATGTACAATATGACTGGAGCCCATAAATTAAAGCACGTTATGATTTTAAAATCTAAAGTACTAAGATGTTACAAATTCCAAAATTACCCAAATTGGCCACAAATAGTTGAGGGACAATTTTGGGTAATTTAAGAGACCTTACGGATGCTACAATCGTGGATCTTCTGAGACGATTATGAAAAATCTAGGAATACTCCTTCACACTATTAGCAGTTATGGACTCGAGATTAATGCGAGTGAATCCGAAATTTGTAATCTGGGACTCTAACAAGATGATTTCTTTAAATTATGATACAGTTTCATGTCTTTTCTTTCCGATGCTGTTATTACCGATGTGGAACACCTTACTGTATTAGGCTCTCACATTTCCAAGGAGATTATCCCTCATATTCTTAATAAAAAACTTTCGGAGGTTAATTGAGCCACCGTTAATCTGCATGAACTTGATCCACATGTTTCGTTTTTTTCTATGAAGAATTATCTTTTCCTTCCAAGGCTTATGCTTTTGGAACGTTCCTCTCCTTGCTACCTCTTTCCGGAAAGCCTGGAGAATTTGAACATTCTTATCTCCATGACTATTGAAAAAATTTTTTAAACAAAACAATTTATTATAGCCAAAAAGTAGCAGTTAACAACTGGCTGCTCTCATAATTGAAACGTATTAGTTTGTAATATGATTCCCTCTTCAGTTTATAGACGCGCGCCTTCATGTCCAGGTGATTCGAGAACTTTTTTGCTTTAAATATTATTTTAATTTAAATGCACGAGTTTGCCGTTTTGGTGGAGAAACTTCGTGTGCCGCCTGAGATACGAGCTATTCAGCATTCTCTTACACCTAGTTGCAAGGTGATCGACGGTCTCTTTACTTAGTTACAATATCCGCACTTAGTTTCTCCGTTATCAAAAAATATGTTACGATTCTTAAGTAGACACAGCCTTCCCTCGGTTATAGGGGAGTGATTTCCATGCACTAGCATTCAGAGGATTCAGCAATATTCACTTCTGTGTCTTTCAAACACTGAAATAAAGTAAAGTGAGCGGTTTCTTCTCAATTTTCCCAGTAGATATTCGTGTTATATTTCCATCAATTTCGACAAGTCTTTCATATATTTAGTGTTGTACTTTCGGGAAATGAATTCTACGATAGTGGCCATGTGTGTTTATTTGAATTAATAATAACACAAGAGACCACGGTTACACAAACTAACTAATCACGTGATCCTAGCACGCTCTAGCAGGGACCTCATCTTGGCCGATGCTCTTCCCTCGACCCCACTAAGCACGTATCAATCGAATGACTGGGTCTTCGCATTTGTATCTTTTTTTACTTTAAATATTTTTGACGTGTTTTCCATTTATTTTGCAGCTATTCTAATTTAGTTGAAAAATGTGTAACTCAAATAAGGTCAGGACATCATCATGAGGTATCAAGATGTCGTTTTCGCGCTGTGGGATAAAAAGATCGGCTGCGAATAGGTTGAAAATAAAGCTGATATGTGTGATCCTCAGGGACGCCATTTTGTAAAAATTCATGATGCCGATTTTAAATCTCCAACGAGAACAAATACTAACCACAAGTTTAAGGTTTTCATGGATTTCTGATAAAATAACTGAGGACAGTCTTCAATTTATCAGCAAATAATTTCGTTAGTATTACTTTGATAAAACAGTTTCATATTGATACAAGAAAATATATTAAAAAGTCTCATTCGGAGCTATTCTCTTTCTTCGATACAAATTAGTAAAGGGAAGAAATTGGTCTTTAAAAAAACAGTCAAAAAATCCTCGAGCCATAAACATGGATAATGTTAGATTTGTCAGTTATTCCAATGAATTTTTCTTTTATGGTATTGCAATTGTCCAATTCCATTCCTTATAACAAGGTTATATTGGATTTTTAGTAAACTTTGTGATTATTCCCTTACTAATTCAAATAATCAAAAAAATTCAACAATAAGCCAAATTTACCCCATTTCCTTTAAAGACGAATAAAATACCATTTCCGATAAATTTGAAAGTCAAATCATTACGGAAAAGTTGTAATCTAAAAGACGAAATTTCGATTGGAGTTGTTTTGTAAAATTAGCTGTTTCCTTGGAACTATAATCCAATCACCATATTTAGTTTTAGGAATCGATGTGTTTTTAGTGTAACGTTCACAATTTTAAATATAGTAATAATCATAAAAATCAATTCTATTTTAATTTCTACAGTATAAGATTCATCAATAAATTTTGGAAAATATTTAAAGTTTAATGTATAATTGGGATAACATAACAAAGTATCCCCTTTCGCTTCATATAAATCCTTATTCAACAAAATTGTTAATATAAAGTTAATTAATATATAACTTAAATTTTATAAAATTTCAGAAATAAAATTTTATGATTCCCCGATTCCCATTAAGAAGACCCTTTCAATCCTTGGAGTCATCCTGGATCTTCTATAATTCACTCATCAAGTGAACCTAGTAATCCCGAGGATCCGAAAGAAATTTGGAATTTTCAGGGTATTTACGAACTCCCCAGTATCTTCCCGACCATCGTTAAAGCTTTTCTTAAGATGGCAAAGTTCCCTAATCATCCCCTCGGGCCGGACATCAAAACTATATATGGACGCCTGTACGAGATATGAGAACAAACCTTCCCCTTTGTAGAGATTAATCCAGGACTCCAAAACTAACCACAGGAGAAAGCCAGATATGGACACCGGGATCACCTAACTTAAAGATCACTTTTTGTCCTCGTGATTCCAGGGTTAATAAATTAAATTTAGCCTAAGCAGCAAATGTCTCTATACCATTTCAGGTTTAAAGTGGGTCTTACCAAAAGCAAAGTGGTCTTACCAAAAGCAAAGTGGTACTTACCAAAAGCAAAGTGGTCTTACCAAAAGCAAAGTGGTACTTACCAAAATCAAAGTGGAACAAAAATTATTTTTTTGTTATAGGATGAAGATTAATTTCAATTGCAAAAGTTCGAGATCAATCGCAAAAGTGACAAAGCAACATGCAAAAGTGTCGAGATCAATTGCAAAAGTGACGAGATCATTTGCAAAAGTGACAAAGCAACATGCAAAACTGTCGAGATCAATTGCAAAAGTGACTAAGCAAAAACCTATATATTTGCATGTCTGCGCAAATATTTCATTTTTTTATTCATTGCTCAAATAAAAAAGTCTGAAGCTGAAATTAAGAAAAATCTTATTATCGGGGCTTATGAGGGAGATGGTGACTGGAGGAAACTTGCAAAATCTCTCGATGTTCCGAAAACTACTACTTATCGTTGGTTGAAAAACAAAAACAAACCTGATCAGCGAGGGGGATCAAAAGCAAAAAAATTTCTTGATAAACATAAAGATTATTGTGTTGAACAGCTCGAAATTAACCCTAGGATTACTCTTGAGACCTTGAGAATTCTTTTAAATTCTAATTTCAGCTTAAATGTTTCAAAAGAAACCATTCGAGTCCACTTGGACGGTGCCTGTTATTCTTTGAAAGATATCAGGTATGAACCAGAGAAAGGCAATAGTGAATTAAATAAAGAAAAAAGAAAAAAATTTATAACTTCATTATTGGAATATCAATCGGAGGAAATTCCAATATTATTTATGGATGAAACAAATATAAACATGCACATATCCCGTAAAAAGGGTCGATCAAAAAAAGGAACAAGGGCTAATGTCGTTGCAACAAGTTCGCGAGGTGCCAATGTACATTTCATTGGTTGCATCGGGTCCCTTGGATTGTTGCATTATGAATTCAAACGTGGATCCTTTAATAAAGAATCCGCCCATGAATGGGTGAGAATTTGTCTACGAAAAGCCAGGGAAGTTTACAATTTTCCAGTAGTGCTAGTAGTAGACAATGCTCCATGCCATTCAGGAATTGAAGAAATTGTCAGAGATAATGAATTCATCGGAAATAAAATTTTAAGATTGGGTCCCTATAGCCCTATGCTCAACCCAATTGAGAATATTTGGTCAGTTTTCAAAGCTGATGTAAAAAGACACATTGCTACAGATATGAAAAATATTTTGAATGGTGTGAGACAAGAAGCTTTGTCAACTACGGAGTTTCGACTTCAAAAGTTAGAAGAAAGTATGATTAATTCATTATGTATAATCACTCCATCTTTATGCAACACCGTAATTGCTAGAATTCAGAGGTTGGCCCCATCGGTGTTAAATAATGATGACATGGTTTATTAAATAATTTTTGTTCCACTTTGCTTTTGGTAAGTTCCACTTTGCTTTTGGTAAGTTCCACTTTGCTTTTGGTAAGTTCCACTTTGCTTTTGGTAAGTACCACTTTGCTTTTGGTAAGTACCACTTTGCTTTTGTAAGTACCACTTTGCTTTTGGTAAGACCCACTTTGCTTTTGGTAAGACCCACTTTAAACCTGAAATGGTATAGTATGCTCCATTGACATACAGGTCTTTGATTTAGTCCCAAGGAAATTAGTTATGAGGAAAATCTTTGTCTCAGACATTTAAAACAAATTGAAAGTTTGGATTGCAATCTGTCACTGAATTTCTGACATACGGAATCTTACAAGGATTTCCTTAGTCATTTTGTTCAACCTTTTCCTGAACGAACCTAGACGTAGA
This sequence comes from Dicyema japonicum, assembly GCA_011109175.1. NCBI lineage: Eukaryota > Metazoa > Dicyemida > Rhombozoa > Dicyemidae > Dicyema > Dicyema japonicum. Next base: position 464,625 of record RDEW01000035.1, read on the forward strand.
TACACTGGTACTTGTATACGCTATAATCATCGCAGCAAGAGACCAGGGCGTTCACACTGTGGTTGTGAGTATACAAGATATACTAGACCACCTGAGTAGTTGGCTTATTAGGAACCTATTATACACAAGCCCTAAAATCTCATGTACGATGACTTTTACTTAAAATAGAAGACTAACTGACTCTGGATAGCTCTTAACCCTTAATGGATATTTAATCCCTTCCACTAACTCCGTTAAGTTATTGGGTAACACGAAAGATTCCCTCATAAAATTCAGTAAGCACGTTAAAAACATCATCTCGCGCCCCAACAAAAACTGAACTTCTTTGACATTACAAAAGCAGCTTCAACTCGACGTTAAGATCACTTTATAATACAACCAAAACTCAGCTATGGCTGGGCTGGATAGGTACAAAACTGTACAAATATTGATAAGATATAAGGAAGATCGATGTCTTTAAAGCAACTGTCATGAGGATTCTACAAAGGTTCTCCATTTGATGTTGAGACCAACTCCTTTTGAGGCTTTTGTGAGTAGAATTGGAGCCCTAATGGCACCTCGTAAGTTCTATCGCCTTGTTCACTACAGGACGTAGTATGATTCGATTTTTCAGGTGGCGCCCAGTGCTAAGTTAGCATGGAAAAAATCATTTGCTATCCCCACTCATGGATGGGTTCCAACAACATGAAACACTGGACGATTTTTTTTCTTCTGAATGAAAATATGTTTCATTTTCATGATAACTATTAGCTTTTCTCGATGTGTCCATGTCTCATGAGACATTTAATGTCTAGAATCCAAAAAAAGTCTTTCCATACTGCACTGGAAGGATTCCCATAATTACGGATTTGGATGGACGTGATCCTTGGAGAAGATGGGTTTCACTCAGTCGTATGAACTGGATATTTTGTAATTCACTTTTAACCTCGTCCGTTTATCAGGGTCAATAATTTATTATCATTAAATTAAAAAAAACTGTAAAAATAATTGAGAAAAAAATTTAAAAAAGTACACTGCTTCTCATGACTAGATAGATGGTCGCCTAAGGATGTAGGGATGAATCTGATAAACTGATAAACTGGATAATACACTAGTGCCAAGAAACTAAATCCAAAAGAAGATAGTATAGTAGAAGCAGGACCGTCGTCTGTGGGGCTGGATGATGTCACAGGAACTAAGATCAACATTGTTGGGAAGATAGTTGCCAGAACCAACTTGCATTCACTATCTGCCATTATTGAAGAGGTCCACTGTGTCTCTGAAGCTGAGTGGGTATCTCAGAATACTGCCAAGCATATTTGCTACTTTATCAATCGTGATATCCATGAAAGCTAGGAATCCACGTACACTTGACCCTTGCAAATTGCTATTATTGTTTCCTTAGAATTTTGTGGCCAATTTGAAAAAATAAAATCAATAATTTTGAAGAACAATGAGCAAATAATTGCCTTAAATGAACAAAAAAGTTATTTAAGTTTTATTAAAAAAATGTAATTCCTAATTGTTTTTCTTTCCGTCAATAATAATTGATTTGTACTTTCTTATTGAAGAAATTAGAGAAACTTCATCTCAAGATTGGCTAAGAGTTCCTTCTCTATATCAGTTAATCTAACTGCAATATCCATTTTGTCTGTATCCCTTGTTTTTTCAGATTCTTTTTCACTATTTTCAGAATATTCTAAAGAATTTTGATTTTCAATAAATGTTTCATTTTCCGTGTATTCAATATTTGAAAAAATCTTCAACTTTGAGAGGATCGAAAATGTCTGTTCTTCTGATTGTTGTATCATTAATGTCAATTTCAAGAATTTCGTTATCGGAGTTATCAAAACTTTGAAACAATTTCTGATCGTCTCTTCGGATACGTCTTCCCAAGCCATTTTTGTAAAAAAAGAACGTATCCCTTGGCTTCAATTTCTTTTAAGAATTATTAAATTTGAGTTTCCAATAATTCATCAAATAGATTAACTTGCGTCTTGTAATTACTTAGTTGTAACTCATCCGCAAAAAATGCTGCCTAGTAGATATTAAAGCATCATTCACAAAATCACATAAAAATTGATTTTTCGAAAAGTACCTTTAGACTCTATTACATCCATCCATTCAATCAACTTCTCTTCAAGCTTTGGTAACTTTGGTTTATGTGCAGTTTTAAAAGTCGGTTGATAATTTTTGAATCTTTCAAAATAGTGTCTTCTTCAGTAAAAGATCATTTATTGTTTTTCTGGATATTGTCCTTCGGAACATGTTTGAGAATCTATCAGCTCATTGCTGCCACGAAATGTCATCATTTTTTTCCACGAGAGGAATTGGAAGACATGTGTTAATTTATTTTTTTTAATTTAAATTAAAAATTGTGGTCAATTAATAAGGAGAATAGGATTTTTCTAAGAAAATTTTTCAAAATGTGGCCAATTTGCGAGGGTCGAGTGTATTAGTGAAGTTTCTCAGTTATCTTTATATAAATTTCTAATTTAATTGTTTGGCAGTACAGGCAAGTGTGACCTTTGAGCTTTAAAATAATTTGATTATGGTTACGTGGTTCCAAGTCGATAAACCCGGGGAAAACATAACGTAATATTTGTGAGTATAAATGTATCAATAAATCACTAAGGAATCCTTGTATGGAAGTCTTTGTCATTGAAGATGATCAGATCACAGAGAGAGTGCTGACCCATTGTGGATATTTAACTTTCGTGTCTTCGCAGGTGACAATGCTTTTATTTCCCGTAGCTTCGATATTTTGGGAATGTATGACGGGGGCATGACCATTAAATGGACTGTAGACATTCAAGATGGTGTGCCGTACTGTATGTGAGAATTCTAATAAGTCCCCATCTGTCAAATACCATATACCCCGGAAGTGTGATGTGAGAATTTAATTGGTCCACTTTACAATCCGTCATTAGAGTGTACTGCACCAATAATTATCCCGTTTATATTCAATTGAAATATCACTAGAAAAGAACAAGGACTGGGGTTCTGTTCTATGTCTTCACAGAATACAGTCAGCAGATCACGGGAGAAAAGGAACCGTCCATGCAATAATGTGACTTGGTAGGGAGGTTCTAACCACTTGACGCAAATTATTGAAAAGTTTGAAACAAAATAAATTTATTAGTTATAAAAATTAAATAGGCAATACAAATATAATGAAATTCAATATTTTTGAGGAAGGTATAAACTGAGATAATTTTTTGGAACAAAGCCACAACAACTACCAATCCTTGCCTTCCACCACCACGTGTCTTTACTGAATTCCAAGGCTTTAAGAATTTCCCCAGCCTTGAATGAAAGCTCATCGTCATTAGCAGACTCGTAGTTTGCTATCGTGTAGAGGAGACCATTATTGATAACCCCCATGCTATCCATATACTCTAACATGTAATTATAGTCCATACTCAATAAACAGTCCCTACATTCCTCATATCCCAGTTCGTCTTCATTACACTTGTCAAGGGGGATTTCTGGGTCAATGTCGTTTGTGAAGGAATATGGAGCAGCTCCCGCCTCAATAAGCAATTTGACAATTTTTGTACTATTTAGAATAGCAGCACAGTGGAGTGGAGTCCTTCGATTACATAAATAATATACCATCCATCCCCATCCATTGCATTTACATTGCATCCATAGGAAATTAGAAATTTTACTATTTCACTCTTTTGTGCACATATAGCCGTGTGGAGTAGTGTTAGTCCATCGTCCTTTGATATATCTCTGTCCTCCACCTATTACATCATTACAATTGTTATTCACGTCTTTTAGTGTCTCAACAACAAGGTCAAGCTCTCCCTCAAAGGTAGCACTGAATAGCATGACATGAGGTTCAAAGTGGACTCTCCGTTCTCTCCTTGTTTTTACCATGTTTCCTCGTGAATTCTACTTTTATGTGAAAGTTCATAACCTTAGCACTATCGTTTAGATAATCTCGACTTTCAGTTATTTTATTAATGGGTGAATATCTATTTGAGTTTGTTTCGTATAATATTGTAAGTTCACGGACTTTATTACGACTATGGACAACCGAATCACGTTGAATTGGCATTACTTTAGTTACTTTTGGGGGTTCACTCCTTAAATAGACATTGGGTCTTTCTATTGGCATTATTACAGCATAACTTGGAGAACATGATCGAGATCGATTTGATACCATAGTGGGGGATATATTGTTTAATAGGTCCCCCATTGAATTATTCGAATTCGTCCACCGTGTTTGATTCCTTCGAATGGATTCCCTCGGTTTTATCGTACCCGATGTCTACAATAAATAAACTGGCCCAACCAGATCGGAATGAAGTTTTCTGTACTGAAACAATGCGTCATTGAATTTATTCCGGGAGACAAAAAAGTTGTGATTTTCTGTGGTTCTATCGTCAAATGTTTTATTCTAATGATTTGAGAACATTGGTTACGTTGATTAGGTCTTTTATGTCGTCATTAACTATAAATTTATTTTGATTCAAAAAATTGATTTTCTTATTCATATTTGTCTTTTCGCATATTTTTAGCGGAATGAAATTTTTATTTTCGTCTAAAAGATTAGATAAGAAAAGTGGTTTATTTATCAGCAGTCTCGTGAATAATACCTCTATTTGAGTGGGGACTGTTGGACCGTCCTGAGGTATTGGGCTCACAGTTGATACTAATGATTCTGTCTTTGTTTGGATTTTGAGTGTATTTAACAGCTGCAGCATACGATTGAATAAATCGATTATTATTGTCCATCCTCAGACGTTTTAATAATTGACCAGAAACTTAACCAAAATGACGTACTATCCATTTAAAAGCAAGCCGTATTGCTTGGCGACAATGAGAGGTCAGCCACAGCTATTACAATTAATCACGATTCAAATTAAGTTGACGTTTATTATATGGAATACTGACGATTTCTATGAATCGATCATAATAAGGACGTACTCAATATATTTCATGATTTACGCCCCTTCATTTAACAATTTATGTTGCGTGATCATTAATATATAATCAGATTTTATTGATTTTTATATATGACAATTGACTCTTAAATATCACTCAATAGTTTTAGTCAGTCAATTCTCCCCATTTATACTCCATTAAGACAGTTTTAGCATTTATGAAAGAATCACTTAGCAATGTGGATAGTGTGATATTTCTTAATAAATATATTTAAAATCTACTCAAATGAGTCGACAGTTAAGTATATACAGTTCCCACGGTTCCACAGGGACACGTTTTTCACAGTTATGGGAACTAGTAAAGGAAAGAGCAAGTAAAGCAAGGGAAGGCATATGATCCTTTTTGAAGCTGTCCTTTCAATGAGCGCTTTCAGATCACCCATTGTGGAAGCCTTCCGTTTTAATAGGGAAGAGAAGGATCCTTTATTGATGTCGATCAGGTGCTGGGGGTCTCCTGAATCAGATGGATCCCATGACGTCTTAGGGACTGAAGAAGGCAAAAAGTAGAAAGATATTATTTGACAAATGAATCGAACCCACAGCTAATCGCTACTCGAGTCACACCACTAACCACTACGCTATCTGGTCAACAACCTGGTTATCTGATTGACCTTGATTTAATATTTTTAATTTCAGCACTAGTAATGTTTCCATTACTCATCTCAGCTTAAGCAAAACTCACTTTATTTAAGAAGTAAGGAACATTTTTGCTAAATAATCCAAGACCTTGAAGGCTTTCTTAACTTGTTCTTTTTTTGTGTGTGAGTCACTTAACAATCCGGTTCTTCAGTGATGAATTACTAACGACGGCCTCATTCGTCAATCCCAAAAGCATCGTAGATGCATGGAAGCTTTAATCGGAATGGACAGCAGCGAGATTTGAATCCGGAACCATCAGTAAGTGGTCTGGCACTTAATACAATTTATTTATCATTACTCCTTTTTTAGTGTTTCCTTTTTTCAGGGTTATATAATAATTTATTTATTTAACTCCAAAACCACCAAGAAAGATAGGTCAAAACTAACTAATTAGGTGATCCCAGCCTCCAACAACATCCGAACTCTCTTCGTCTGGTCTTCTGATGACCCAACCACATTCCGGAAGCGCTTTCTCTTTATTCTGCATAGGAATTCAATCGGCGTGCACTTTTTTACAACCGACCGAAATTCCTCTGCATGGACAACCTTTCCCTTGAATGGGTTTTCCAGTCCTTGCAAAAACGTAGGAAACCCTGGCCATTTCTCACCGTCGCCTCCTCTGAAAGCAGACTGGGAACGGATGTGGAGTCTGATTGTATGCGCCTCATGATCTTCCGGACAACATTACCCACCACCAACAAAATAATAATAATTTAGGGCATTTGTGAAAACTAAAATGATTAAAAACGATAAAATAAAATGTAAAAAATAATATTTAATATAAAAAGTATATTATTAATAATTAAATAATAATATTTTAGGCGGGAAAACAATTTTGATATGAGGTTGTTGATAATTATATGTCTTTAGCATTACAGAAAATAGTCTTTTAAAAATGATTGATGAAGTAATACTAGATTTTTTAAATGGCTTAAAGACAAAATCAAAAAAAACCCTTTTAATTGACAGCAAGGAAAAGTATTTTGTGTTAAATATCATAGAAATTTGAAAATTTGGGTTCATTGGCACAATGTTAAGTCCATTCTGAGAGCAGGTATTATTTAATGTCCACTAAAGTTAATATTATAAAAATACTACAAACATCGCAATCGTGCTTACAACATGATTGCACGTGTACTATTAGGTTGAATAAGGCATTATTTCAGAGATTTGTACTATCGAGATGTTAACCTATTTAAACATCAATGGAGAATCACATCTTTGATCACTAGAATTACTTCTGCCCTTAAGATTCGCAGGGATTGTCTAAGAATAGTTAGTTGGCACAAAAATGATAGGTTGCATCTGGGAAAGGACTAATCAACGGATATATATCATTCCGTTACAACAACAATGTTATTAACTGCAACAATGTGTCCCTAGTAACGTGGGATACTGATTATATCACTCGTTCGTTGATTTGTCTCACTATAGAAATTTATCCTTCAAACATTAACTCTCTGCTGATCATAGAGAAGGACAGTGTCTTCCAAAATCTTTTAAATCATGGGTTTCAAAGCAAATTCCCAAGGACATTGCTGATTACTGTCATAATATTAAAAGTATTATAGGGGAAAGGTTATCCTGACTCGAGGTCGTCCTCACTAGTTAATTTACTGGTTAAGGGTCTTAAGATACCCGGATTTGTGTTAGTTGATGCTGATCCCTATGGTTGGCTGTATGGTTAATGAAGGCATTGACATTTACCTCACTTATAAATTCGGGGGAAAGAAAAACCATTTAGTGTCAACTCCAGAATTGACGTGGTTGGGATTATGTCCCTCAGAATTATACAAGTAATAGCAATCTATATTGAAGACTAAACATAACCAGCAGAATCAAACTTAGTCCGAATGATATCAACAAAATCAATATTCTCTCCAATTTTGTGAAAACAGTGCCCAGTCTATCATTCCTAGTAAATGAGGTCATTCAGTAATAACACAATAGTTGGACTTACTACTATCACTTGGACAGAAGGCTGAAATTGAGTCATTGTATGATATTCACGACTATTTTTTGGTTGATTTCTATCTACAGGACAAGTTAAGACAGTTTAAATAAAATTTGTTGCTTATAAATTATGTGTTGCTGGGATACTAATGAGAGAAATTAGTCATCGGAAGTCAATGAATGATTTATTAAAGAAGGAGAGAAATGATTCATATAAGCAGCACTTGGATTGCTTAAATAAAGACATCAACTCGATAACTAGTTATAATTTCAGAGATAGACGACCTACCACAGTCCCAAATATAGTCATAACAGAACATAGACGGAATCGTCCACATCCCCCAATGTATATTTTATTTACATTCAGACCATTTCTCGTTCAGAGACAGTACTTGTCGAACAAGAACCCACCAAAACGTAATCCAATAACCGAGTTGATATCCAATGGAATGAAATATGTAGGAAATATTAATTCAGAATATAATGATAACTACACTAGTGCTACAGTAAATAGGAGAATTCACTCTGCAAAAAGTTTGAGTGAGTAATTACCTAAAGTATGTAACGCTAATGAATATCTTCTCCACCCAGAATGGATGAGGAAGAGGCACTATAATGGTGTATACCGTCGACCATTCTATTATGGGGGAATATTTATAAAACAAGCACAATTAATAATTAAACATTTTATAAAGAATAATCAAACTTCACTCCTACTAGTAAGTAATACAATAACCCCTGAGATGATACTGACTGATAAATTTGGTTTTGATGAAGCAATGTGGTTTGGCTGTAAGGTACGACCACCTTCCCCTCCAGTGTTTTCCGTTTTATTAATTTTGCAAATGTCTCCCCAAGTGAATTAAGTCTGGAGTTTCTCTGGAATAATAAGCCCATGAAACCATAGACATGATGAATATCACTGTCTTGATAAACATTAATATGTAAAACAGGACAGCTATGGGTTTGTCACTAAAGTCTTCCAACTGTGATAAAAAGTATAAAAGCCATTGGAGATGCTCAAATATTCCTAGAATACATCTCCCAGCATTAATGTCGGAATATCTTCTGATATGAGTAATCGTTAATATCTGCAATCAAATAATGAGTTTACAATAAAAGACAGAGTCCAAATAGAAAATGAGAATATACTGCTTTTGTATCTCTTGACAGTGAGTGACACGTGTATTCCATATATGATTAATACCACACCTGAATAATAATTAGTAAAACCCAATGAGAGGACGTAGCACAGTGAATGACTTGCTTTAGAGTTCCTACTGTCATTTTCATACGACAGAATCAAACAGTTAATGATGGAAGAGTAGGCAAGGAGAATTATCAGACTATATATCACAAAATGCTACAAATAACTATTAGCATACATCAATAAAGTTGACCACCAACAAGGATGCTGTACACGAAACTCCAATTAGGTAGTGCACGGTCAAAACTTTACCGGGAATTATAAACACAATAAATATCTGCAGGACAGCAGTCATTATAGTAAAGGCCAAATTGATTTTCCTATAAACAGGTCTCATAGTCCAATCAAATGTATTTACTCCCAGAATGACTATAAGGTTGTTTCCATTACATGAACAGTCGACAGTACAATCACGATTGTCATATGTACTACACTCGCTTACACTTGTAGAACTATAATTTACTATTTGGGAATACCTCTGTTAAATGGGAATATTTGACATTTTTTAATGAACCCACACAAATTTCTGTCAACTCGGAACTTAATGTCGAATGGAGACTCAGAGGGGAATGAAACTCCGACAGCCTTATGAGTTACTCTACTATTATGATATTAACTCACATTATATCATCAAATCCAAGACCATCCAACAGGACAAATCTTCCTGGATTTTCTGAATATATGGAAATGTCAGTCACACTAGATTTGCTGTATGTGCTGATATATTCTAGTTTTGACATTTTGACTGAATAATTATAATTATTGGCGATAAATTGGATCGGGAATATCCCACCACATATATTTTGAAGATGGGAGAAGTCCCTGTATGCCGTGATAAGCCACTCAGTTATAATGAGTGAGTTCTAGTAATCAGTCACAGTAAACCTTCAGTAATATTTCAGATTCTGATTTAATGGTTGAAAGTTTATTTAACACGTGACAGATGACTTTGACATCTTTTTCAAACAAGTAGGAGTTATTACGAGAATAGTCAATCAGGTACTGAAGAGAGTACAACATGGCATACTCCGAAAAACCCTTAACTTTATTATTGTCGAATACAGGATGGTTGGTGGACAAATTTGACTCTGATATGGACGAACAGTTACTCAAGTCAGGTTTCTCCCATCCTCTCTTACCACACTTCATTGTTGCTGTACCCAATCTTTCACATGGGAGATTGTACTGCTCGTCAATGGTTCCACGTGGCCAATTGATTCCCCCCAAGTGAAGTGATGGACATGCGTATAGCTCGCCTAAATATTAAGCAATGCAAGACCGGAGCAATTAAGAGAGACTTGTTTATATGGAGAGTGGCACTTATCACACTTTAAGCCAATAATATGAGGACGGCAGTAACACTGACCGGTCATATTATTGCATCCACCTTTAATAGTTCCACCCCCAAAGCAATTACATGATATACACCCACGAATGCTGTCTATGAAGTAATATCCCTTCTACAAAGGTAGAACAGTGTATTACCTTACAAATACACTCTCCTTTTGACGTACATTGAGACTGGTAACCCAATGATGGTGGACACTCACATGGGTAACAACCGTTCCCCCATCTACCATAGGGACATTTTAATGGGAGTTTATATTCGCATGATGGTCCATAATGTCCAGTACACTTACATTTATATCCACGTGGATTATGTGGATCATGAATACAAAGTGAAGATCCTTTACAAGGGTTGAGAGACCATGTAGAGCATATAGGTTGACAGGAAGAACCAAAGTATCCTACAAAATATATATTTATTTACCTTTATGACAAATACACTTACGTGACCACCAATCATTTTGACAGAACGAATAGTGAGGACATGGCAGTGTCTGACAGTTATTCTGATTGAAACACTGTAAACTAAAAGAGACACCCCCAATGATATCACCCTCTTCTCCATAACGGATATTCTGTGATCAAATATAATATTACTTTGAAACACCCTCCAACCCCATGTCCAGCCATGTGATGATAACCCAAACTAACAAAGCCTCCTCTAAGATCGAACCCATTGACATTTAACCACTCCGTCTCCCAATTAAACGAAAAGTACCTCGTAAGCCCCATAATCAACAATAACCACAAAGCATGTTTTATTAAACATAACCAAGTGGATTGTGTACCATTGACCGTCATTTATTCTGTTCTGCTGTGTGAACTGCCTTGTTACGTCCCCCATTCTAAAATAAAGACTTCCGTTATTATTGATCTTTATTAATATTAATATTACTGAAATGGTTATATATTCTCGAGTTGTGTTGGACTCTATTACAATGATATTCCCCCCAATTGTGGAGACTGTTTTGACTGCAAAGACAATTACTGGTGTCCTCTCTTTGAAATTCCCAATATCTGTTCTGCTTTGACTATTAAATTTGATGGATTTCCCTGCATTGGTTTGACTGCGACCACATTGTTTCGTGTAAAACCCATCTTTGCAGTCACAGACAAATCCATTCCATACATTACGACACACCCCTAATGTTAACCCTTTACAACAACCTCCGTTTAAGCATGGGGATTCATCCCTGCATTTATCTTCCATCTGTTTGCATCCTATTCTAGCACTTCCACCAAGTTTTATTAGAGGACTCCCAAACTCCCAGTCAATATGAGTTTGCCTTCCATCAATGTTCAGTCTTCTCAGACAAAATTGGGAACTATTTCCTCTATCGCCCCCCAGTATAACCACAGAGTTACGAATCTCAAAATAACTAGAAGTATTGATGAGTGTCGATGCTGAGCAAGTAATAGAATCGGTAATTAATGCATTGTAGTCTTCCAAATGAACGTTGCATGTATCCCCCACAGATATCGATAACTTGTTGTCGTGTAATCTAATCTCAGTGAGAATCCAAGTGGCTGATCTCACTTGCTCGTGTTTGACTACCAATGAGTAGAACTGCCCTTCCGCGACCAATTCGAGGCGTATTTTCCAGTTCACTAACTTCAAAGTCAGTTTGGTGCTCCCCGATTGACTCTCCAGATTACTCCGGACGCTGAATTTGAAGAAAATCTAAAAAGTATATAAATCATGAAACTCAAAGCTGATAGTGAATATTTGTGTTATTTCCACCGCCAAAATTGCATGGGAGTTGGTTCCACTTTCGAAATAAACGCAGTCGTGTCTGTCTTCAGGATTATTAATTCTCCGTTCTCCTTGCAATGTTGGGAGACATTCAAAATCATCTCCATCCAAACATTGGGGAATTTCAACATTACAATCACTCTGCTTGTTTTCCTCGATTGTTGAACTTCCATATGCAGGGGGACAGTAACATGTGGAATTTCTAATTATACTGAGTGGAAGTATTAAAGGATATTTTAGAGGACTGTTTTCAGATAAACTGAGTTGAACAATACTGGAGGAATGACTGAATGAATGACAGTCAATGTGGGGGGAATGTTCCACTCTAAACTGAAATAAAACATCCATTTTCTGATATTGGAGGAATTTCTCAATAAATTGTTCATCAAAAAGGAGTATCTTTCCGTTATTTTCGACGAGTCCGACGATAATATGAACTCTGTGGTAATTTAGGGAATATCCCTCGACTCCGATAATTCTAATGATAACATTTCGTTTATATATATTTTCGAATTCATTTTTTAAGTTTTTCGACAAAACATGCCCATTAAAGTATTTCACTACCAAAGTCACAAGGGAGTTGTTAACGTTTCCCCCCGTGAGTTGCCAGACAGATAAAGAGCACGTGCATTGATTGACTCCTTGCCAATCTGTTTGTAAATATTAATATTTAACCATAAACGTAAATTGGAATGGATGTTTCGTATGAAAAATCAGGGGGAAGGAAATAATTCATGACTTGTATTACCCCAGAACGAGGGTCGATTTCGAACCATGAACTGTAATTACTATGCACTTCATAATGTCGATGAGGGGACCACCCTGGGTACTCCCCTAATGAGTATTTATTCTCATAAAGTCCCTCAATTTGATTGAGCTCAATGCGACACTTTTCACAGGCCTAATATTTGGTGGTAAATACAACCTGAACTATAATGAGGAGAGCAATGATCACCCACATGTTTGCCATTGACTCGTAGCGGAACTAAATTACTTATGATTTGATCAATGCGGAGATAAACAATGAGACAGCGTAATAATTGGCAATAAACATGCACAGACATTGAAATTATCGTGACAGCGTCAATCATTCTATTTTAGAGTGCAGTCCTGGAAACTGGTTATAATGAGTCTATATTTAATTCATATATCCCGCTGATTTTTATTAAATTGACACTTATTGCACTTTTCTAACAATTTGTCGATAATTTAATTAATTTATATTGAAGGGATTCTGATTTAATTACAAGTTATTAATTGTCACAATTATGTTAGATTACAACAATTTTGGAATCCCCCAGAGGATTGATACCAGCGGTCTCCCACATGCTAGAGGTGAGGGTAACTAACAATTGAATCAATATGTGTGGTGGTCTAATGCTATCTTTATTAAATAACAGTTTTGACTGGGAATGCCATCAAAATTAAGTAATCCCTGCATACTGGGTGACAATATGTGGGTGTTCTCATTCTTTTCTCTTTACCTTCCCAACTGGTCATGACCAAAAACTATTTAACTTTAACTTAACAGACAAATAGATTATGTTTAAAAGGGGTTTATCATTAATTACAAGAATTAAATAGTAAAGACTAATCAATACTTTTATTTATGATTGTCCATATTTTATTTTCTAACCCACCTTCAACAATTATGCTCCACCTTGGTAAAACACACATTTTATTAAAGAACAGTGGGGAACTTTTGGTTACGTTAGGGATTTAAACCTTAATGACACGTACAAATGCTAAAGATGTGAATGTTAACATATTAAGATTAAAAAAACGAAGAAAAAGTCTAAAATTCAGAACTTTGATGTTATTTATGTGCCCTCTGAAGCGGTTCTAACAAATAAATTCAGAGGCCAAAGTCAACGCTGAGAATTCCACATCGATGGTCCTGCAGGACTTTTCGGTTTCCGAGAATCTGTTTGAACAGATCTCTATGAACTCAAATATGGGTGCAATAAAAATCGCAAATATCCTTCTTTCATATGACCTAATAATGAGCCATATTGGTTTTGGCGTCTTCCAACTGGAATTTAATGAGGAAGGGACAAAAGAAACTTTTTAGATACAGTGAATACTAAATGTCTTTTTGGACAAGGTAATCTTGAAAAACTTGCCTTTTTTGAAGATGACAATGACTTATATGAGTATTTTAAGGGTATGGGACCCTCTACTGTGAAAGAATCAGTTCTACATGGGAGACAGGAACCTCCCTACTACGAAAGTGTCCAGTGAGGCAGAGGGAATGTTGCTTGTCTGTTTGACCTCTCGGTTGCTCGTGAGACAATCATTTGTTAATGGATGAGGAAAGGTCCACCAAAATGCTAAAACTGTAAGCTATACGAATACATATCTGATTTCTGCAAGAAGAGATGCTGTGGTAGGGACTATGATCTTGTCAGCTGTGAGGGTGTATCAGGATCGAAGGTGTACTGCATCAACCTATGCTGGAGAAATACCAGAGAACTAGAGGAGAATAGTCGGTTAACTTCTCTGAGCAAGTTGAGACGCTTTATTCACAGCATAAAAAGGCTAAATCCGATTTCTTTGGTAAAGACATTGATAAAAAGTATGTTGAAACGAAAATGGAAAAACGAAGCCCCAAAAATTGACATTAATAATCCATCCCTCTATAAAAGTTGGTATGTTCTTGAACAGATGTGGAGAAAGTGTTTCTGGACAACCAGATGGTGGTTTCTATGGAGGAAATTCCTTTTGTTTTCAAGAAACAGCTGGAAAGTATACAGTACGTTCAACTGATTCTAATCCTGAAGACAGGAAGAAGATTCGCTGAATTTAATCAAGTACTCTGAATAAGGGCTAAGGATAAAGGACGTGAAGACGGTGAGCATGGAGAGTAAAATCAACGCGTCAGGACACGAACATATAAATATGATCATTTTAAAAGATGGACGTTTGTGTTTTACAAAAAACCTCAGGCTTGGATATAGAAGTGTATAGTGAGGTTGATCCCAAAGTCAGGAAATCTAAAAGGGGTCTTATGAACTACCGACCAATTAGTCTTGTATGCTCCATTTCAAAGATAATCGAGCGGGTTGTTTTCAAAATTTTGAATATAGCGATTTCTGTTACCGCATCAATGGGATTTTCACCTGGGAAGTCCTGTGCCGACTGTTCGGAGATTATGAAGACCATAGATAGCCGAATACAGCTAAACCTGCATTCGACAGTATTTGGAACGAAGCACTTCTGAATCACCTCGTTTCGGTGGATATTCCTAAGTATCCATTCAATTGGATAAGAGATTTCTTCCCCGGAAGGGAATCCTATGTGAAAGTGGGTGGAATTATCTCCAGTGGGTTCTCCCTTATCAGGAGGGGGTTCCACAGGGATCAGTGCTGAGCTCAATCCTATTTAATATCTTCATGGCGTGTTTCCCAAAACCGCAGAGCTAATTCTATAATCCTGATTTATGCGGACGACATTGTTAATGCTTCCAAAAGGTCATTTTCAGAAAGCTAAAAGGGTACATGGACACTGGTAAGGATGAGAGGGTTAAAGCTTTCTGGTGAAAACTCCAACAGTGGCATCAGGAAACAGTTAAAGCAAGAATACACTCCACTGTGCATTCACTACAATATTTGGGAGTAGACATTGGCTGTAGTTGAGAAGGAAGCTCTCCAAGCTCTTTTATGCATCCGCAAGTTGCGTATCAATGAGGATACCTTTCTACTCATCTTTCGGGGAATAATTCAACCCAATTTACTCCATGAAAATATTCTCTCACGAATATGGATAGAATAATATCTCCATTGGAGAAAACAAGGAGAATGACCATTAAGTTGGAGGTAGGACAAAGGTTATGCGATGAGCTAGATGAGGAAAAGGATGAACTGCTTAAACCGATTAAGTGCGTGATGGATTAATGGTTTCACAGTGAGAACCAATATCCAACACTCCTACACATCAATGTGGACCAACTATAGAGAAGAAGGATTTGGTGAAGTGTCCAAGCCACGTGGAAGGAGTAGTCCTTAATAAAGTTGTTGTAAAGAGCAGTTATGCTAACTAATCGTCGAGAAAAAAGTTATTAACTATTTTTTCTTTTGTAGGCGTGAGTTTCTGTAGACGATCTGGTTCCGCAGTCCTCAACGTGACTAGGGAACGTCTTAAGTATGTCGAAATTAGCTCCAACAATCTGCAGACATCGCATGTAGGTATCGGAATATCCCCAAGGAATGACTAAGTCCACCTTAAATCCCCCATCAGTAGTAAACAATGTGAATTGAGATTTGGAGATATACAGAGAGTATATTGGCAGATAGTCCTGGTTGACTGAACCACCGCAGACATGGAGGGAGATCTATCCCTTGCGGCGATAATTAAATCATTGGCGTAAGACAAATTGAAAATAAACAGGGAATCTTGTGGAACCCCATTTGGGAGTAGGGATTTTGAAGTACTTTTATCAATCTGAACTCCTCCGTGTAGGCCAGAAAGAAAAATCTCCAGCCATAGCTTGAAACAGAGTCGATGGGCACTGATAGAACGTCCTGCACTAAAGTCATGCTGAAACAGACAAAACATGGGAGATTAACCTCAGTACCAACCTCTCCATTATTTTCACAAAATGTAAGTTATGAGACGTAAGAGGAATGGGATATCTTTCAGTTTTCACGGTTTGATATTGTTGTGATAAGAGAATTTAGAGTGTGTGGGAATTATAGAGTAGTTGTGTAGATCTATAACACGATCATCCCCCAGGTGCTGGAGGTAAATAGCAGGAACACTGCCAGGGCCACAAACAGGTGTGGGGTGTAGTAATTTAACAGACTTGTCCACATCATGAAGAGTAAAGAAGGTAGTGTAAGGTTCTGGGGGTTCCTAATAATTAGGAGTAACGGTTTCCTCTTCCATCTTATAATTTAATTTTTTAACGTCTTGGAAAAAACAGCACACGACAGCTTATGACAAAGGCTCTCACCCAATTGGGGATTGCAGTCGTCTAAAGGTTTCATTAAAGCGGTGGTTCACCCATTTGTGAAGAAAGGTAATTTTACCACGTGATTACATCCATTCTGATTAATTACTCACGTGGCGCCATGTGGCTAATTGGTTGAAAATTTATCTTCCTTCTTATAATGGCGTCATTGGAACAACCTAACTAAGGAGACACCCAATGCCTGACCGACATACAAAAGGATCCAATTATTCATTCCACTGGAGACAATTTCTGGATTCTACCTCATCTTCCTGGACAAGGTCTTCGGAATCACTGTTCTCGAATGCATCAGGATCAAGGAATTAGTTAGTTTGGTTTTACTCTTGGTTTTGGAACAATTTTATTTTGTTTATCTTTGAATATTTTTAATTAAAGTAATATTTAAAAATTGTACGACATTGGAATCACAACCCATCATTTAAATTAAGTCCTCTTAAGAAAATTGAACAAATGTGAATATAATCTGACCACTACTATTCATAGATTATATATTTGATTTAACACGAAAATTTATTTTATAATATTTGTTGATATAAATATAATCATTGATCTCCACCGACGTACCTCTCACCATGGATATATTCTCCCATCAGCACCCACATTATTCCTCTCTTAACTTCAAGATGATTCTCACTACTGAATCATCAAAAGATAAACTTACAGTTTGGCCGTCGGAGCACTTTTAAATTTTATGCAGACATAAATTTGAAGGATTATTAAAAATCGGATCAATACCAGCGTCCTTGTCTGGTTGCTAGGAAATTCAAGGGAGAAGGTGAAGTATTGGGACCCATCTCGATTTCTATCTGATTGAGATTGAAAATATGTCAAACGCATCATTTCCGATTAGACGGAACTGTCGATATCCTTGTCACAAAATGTGAACAAAAGTACCCCCTCGGTACTGGAACTCACTAGACATTGACTGAGGAAACGAAAAACTGCCTGGTGGAACTAAATCTTTTTAAAAAGCCATGGGACACTACCTGTATCGACTCCCTATGTCCTAGTAGCATTATCGAGAGCGTAGTGACAGTTCTATCTGCTGCAGAAATCTCCCACGCACCTCTGTTGTTAAATAGAACTTATAATGATTCGGGTAGTCAGCGGATTTCAGTTGTAGTTTTAAATTATTCAGTCCCCTTTGAAAGACGACTGGCGATGCTACTTTGCCCTTCACGGAAACGATCTTGATAAAACATGGTAGTCTTCCATTGACATCGATAGCTATCATAAAGGGAACATAACATGAATTATGATTGCAAAGTTATTTACTCGTGAAAATAAACAATTAGAATATATAATTTAGTTTTAAAAATATCGAGAAATCAATAATACTTCATTCCAAGTTATAAAAAACGCAAAACAATAAATTAAACTGAGCAGATATACATAACGAACAAGAGAGCATACAATCCTTTAATATTCGGTAGGACCCTGATCACAATAAATTTACACATAGACGTGATGTGGTATGAAGGAAAGAAGAAATTGATAAATATTAGACATAACTAATAAAGAACAATAATTTTATTGAACAGGGGGCAGATATTGTTAAACGAAAATGACCCATACTACTATGCCCCCAAAAGAATTCTAGCAACTAATTATCAACTGGGGACTTATTATCCCCATTCTCCCGTCTCTGTCCCTCATTGTTCCTTCCGTAATTCCTTCCTCTTCTTTGATATCCTCCTCTTCTATCATCGTCCCTTCTCTGTCCATCTCTTCTATCCTCGTATTGTCTATCCTCTCTCCTCGGTCTCTCTTCATAATTATCTCGCCTTGGTCTTTCCTCATACACTCTGTCATCCCTTCTCGGTCTATCATCTCTCCTCTGGTATCTCCTATCATCCTCGTAGTAGTAATCATTTCTCTCAAAGTCCCCCCTTTCGTCATTTCTATAAGGTCTCCTGTCATTCCTTCTGGGACGGAACTGCATATTATCGTATCTCTACCAATAATAAACAATCAAACATCTCTATCATCACGTCCTCTATTTCCTTGGTAGTAATTCTGGGAGAACCTGGAACCATTAAGTTGTGAATCATTAGGTCCGGTAATGTTTATTGCCTCAATTCCCTTCTCAGTCTGTCTGACATCAAACTCTATCGCCTCTTCTTCTTCAACGCTATAGGACCCATTCTTGGCCTCTCGCGAAATGGAAGTCTATATACTAACCCATATTTCAATACAGCATGAATAAAAACATCCTCGTGTGTATCGTTCCTCTCCGCGAAGCCAAAACCTCTTCGGCAATTAAACCATTTAACACGCCCCTGGATCTTTGATGTTGCAGGCTCTGCTCGCTCAACTGGCGCTATATCCGACATGCTCAACTAGATAACAACTGACACGTTATATTTTAATATACTATTATTTTAGGTTAACCATTAAATATATTATTTATTAGTATTATTTTAAATATTACATTTATTACAGTTATTTTTAGAATAGGCAATTGTTATTAAAAATTAAAAAATTAAAAAATCCTAGTATTAAATTAGTCGGTATAACATTGAAACCTGCTAAGTAGACATTATAATGAGTAATTTATATGTCATTAATAGATGCTTGTGGTTGATCGTCATTATAATTATCGATCAAGTAGCCATAATTAGTAATTTATTAATAAAATGAGGTTAGACTGAATAAAATATTTTATGAATTTCTATGTATTTAATTTACTAAACCAATTCTTATAATAAGTACTTTATGAGTATTTATCAATTAAAGATTATAATAATCGTTTGTCTAGTTTGTATTTACCCATCTCAATTTGATTGTACTAGACCTGAGTACTCAAGTGATGGTGGGCTGGTCGTTAAGGCTTAATATTCAAACATTTTCTTATTTCTTTGAGACTTATTGTCCAAAGTCACTGCTTTCAATCATGACCATGGAAACTCTAATACAATCAATACAACTTTATTCCATCATTGAAATAATTGATGAATGCCACCTAAAAGACTTTCCTCCGATGTCTACCTCAAGATCCACTTGATGGAGAACCGATCCCCAGTGCTATGGTACTTACTCCTTTTCGAATCTTCATCAGTACTCGCTGTGGAACCCGGCACAAAGATGACTTGTGCAGATTCACGTTTGAGAAAGTAACCGTGCACGTTGTGTCACAAAAAAGAAACCTCCCTTTGGTCCATTGTATGGTATTTACGCCATCCGGCCTCTTGTCATCGCCTCTATCAAGTCCGACGACTTCCAGAAGTCAAGTAAACCCGGTGTCTTCGATAGCCTTCATGACAGTCGAGTTTAACATGACGTGGCGAAAGGATCTCCCAGGTCCCCGTGCATGACAACAGATGTAGTCCTTTCCTGTCAACCATCCCACCACATCGGCATCGGTGTTCCAAGAAGACATCGAGGCTTAACCAAAGAGAAACTTCAACATGAAAAGTATTGCCATTGAGCTAAGACCCCAAATTCTCAGCGGACACTGAATTTAGACGTGTAGACTATAATTGATTTAAAAGTTTATTATGCCAGAAGCTACCAAAGAGTTCCAATATACTCAGGCATACAACATTCAACCGATCTGTAAAATCCCACACCTTGTCAGAGTTGATATGGAAAAGACAGCCCAAGGTCGCAAACCTAATCCATCAGTTTCAGAACATTCCCGACTCAAAAATATGCATTTCCATAATGTGACCTATTCTTGTACTATCAGTACTCCACTAAGAGTTCTTGAATGATTTCTCAGTTTCTGAGTTCGTCATCAAACATAAGATTTCTACTCTATAAGAGTTCTGAATATTGAGGACACCTCTGGGTCGACACGCTATCGCCACTTTGTCGGATTAGAATAACACCCACTTTCATAACACATAATCTCCAAGGAGTATCAAAAAGATCGGTTTCTTTTCGTTGGTCCCCCACCCCAAGGCAACAAATGAGATAATCTGATTAAGGTTTAGGAATTACATAGTTTATTGACAATAAAATTAAAATGGTCATGAAGATAGACGTGGTGATTACCTCCCTTAATGACGATTATTTGAATATCAAGGTCAGGTCTCATTCTCTTAAGCAGATAAGACCCTTCATTGCTAATGTATGACTTTGATCCATAGATCATAATTATTGGAAAGCCAACATCATTTGACTCTGACATTCTGGTGGAAACTGGATTAGTCGGATAAGCAAACCAGGTCATTAGTCGTTTGAAAGCATATTCTCCTCTAAAAATTACTGAATATCATACGATGGACTACGTTTATTACACGCAACAATGTAGTTGACAAAAACATCATCACCCACGTGTTCAAAGAGGGAGATCAAATCACTCCTCCAGAACTTGACAACCCTGTTAGCTCAAATAGAACGAATAATTACCGAAAGGACCGCACATACGCATTATGGATGAGGGAGTACAATAACTAGTAAATATTTTAACGAGATTGTATGTTATAAATGACAAGTTCCCTCTTATTTCATCATCATTTGGTCTCTCTGAGAATCCCCAAGGTTCAGCCAAAATCAGTTTTTCCACACGCGTTGGATATCTCATAGAGTACAATGCAGCCTAGGGTTGTACTAAGGCTTACTAAATATCCACCAAAACTGTGGCCTAAGAGTATGACTTTGGTTATATTCATTTGATCGAGGAATTCGGAGATTGTGTTAATAAAGTAGTCTTCAATCGCTTGGCACGTGTTTGGGAATGTTGGACGAGAACTTTTGGCAAATCCAATAACATCAAAGGAATAAAGAGGACGATGTGAGGAGAGTTGATCAAAGTTCTTAATCCAAAAGCCATTTCCTGCACATAATCCATGAATCAGCACAATGGGGACATTGGAATTGTATTCGTTAAAATATATAACCGAGAGTTGATCACCATTCAATAGTTTCAGTATTGTCTGTTTGTATGGAGTATTTAAAGCTGGAAAATAATATTTATAAATAACTTGATAATATTTTATTCTCATATTTAGTAATGTTGTCGCATTCTCCCATACGAAACATAATTAACTTTGAATTAATAAATTTATTAATAAAATAAAACAATAAATAAATATTGTATGGTTGGCACAAACGGGACCTTGGTTAATATAACGTTCTCTCGTTCTGTGAAAGTGCTATTCTTGGTTGAAATGGTGACGTGGTTCTTGAATTATTATGTCTATTTTACACATGTCGAATGATTTCTTTACACTGGATCATTCAACGTTCGAGGATTGAAAGGAAAACATAAAAGGGAGCATTTAATAAGTGACTCAACATCATATAGAGTTACTATATGCAGTATACAGGAGACTAAAGTAAAGGATGTTGCTGAAGAGAATTACGGAGAGTTTAGACTTATACTACTAGACTCCGAATTCAACCACTACGGACTTGGCTTTGCTATACATCAATGTCTTGATGGGAGAATCCACAGAGTGTGGAGGGTGAATAACAGAATAGCAGTACTCCAGATTAAGAGTGGGAGGACTGATAATTCCTTTATATGCATAATTAATGTCTACGCACCCACAATGGCGAGGGTTTCTACAAATCCGGATGAACTTGATCTGTTTTATATGTTACTAACGGATACCATCTCTGATCTCTAAAGCTCGTTTATGACCTTTTTGTGTGAAGACTGGAATGCTAAAGTGGGACACTGTACATGGAGAGAACCCTGTATGGGTAGGCATGCCAGGGGGAGGAGGAATATGTCAGGAACATCGCTCGTGCAATTTTGTAACATGTAATTCTGCATTCGATCATAATGCGAGGCATAAGACTACGTTGACTGGACTCAATAAGATATTTGAGACGCATTCTCCCTTGAAACTTGGTGATAGAATTTTGGTTCCTCTGCATAAACCAGGAAAGAGCAAGGGACCGATAAAAATATGAGACCTGTGATATTACTGGATATATTGACGAAGATACTATCTCTGATAACCCTTAGTCGGATATCTTCTGATGCTTGTGAATTTTTGTTGCTGGGACAGAGTGGGTTCAGAAAGGGACGCTCGACAGCAGATGCTGTTTGGTCCCACAGGTGGATATGTGTCATGTGTCAACGATACAGAAGTGATTTTAAGATTTTGGGAGTGGACATGTCAGTGCGTTTGACACTGTCAACAGAAAAACATTGTTGGACGTTGCTGGGAGTTTCCTTGATGAGGATAACACAAGACTTGTCCGTTTCCTATTATTTAACACTGAATTAATTGTACAAGTTGGGAACACAACATCGAAGCCTTTCGTGACAACAGTTAGAATACCTCTGTTTCGGGAAGAGAAACCACAAGGTGATCGAACTCCAAGAGAGGCTTTTGGAAATTTTTCTAAAGAATGTGCCAATATGGATTGAGGAAGACGAACTTATGGCTTACATGAAAGTAATTATTCCAACCACTGAGTCGGTGAGACGTACTGTAAGGAATGAAAGAAAACTCACTGTTGTAAAGATGAGCTTAAAGTCAAGGGCAGAAGCTACGTCCTTGATACGCCTGGGTCTTGTCAAAGACCACCCAAAATGCTTTAATTGTCAATATTTCGGACACATTGCAAGACATTGCAATGGGCAAAGAGATGTTTCTTCTGTGGAGGACCACATAGTTCCCGGAGTGCCCAGAACCGAACAATAGAAGATCCTGTATCAACTGCGGGTCTGGTGATCACAGAACGAGTTATGGTGGTTGTCCGGTGACCAGGGAAGCCGTGGCCTCCACAGGAAGAGAAACCGAATGTCATGGGTTAGGAACATGGAGGAGAGGAGAAAATCCTTCTCCGCCACGTTACCTATATACGAAGTCTAGTGAAAACAAGCAGGACGACATAATAAAAAATCAACCTCTAAAATACGATATTATGAATCCAACACAGAAAAGGCCAATTGTGGATAAAGAACACCTGGAGGATAAGCTAAAAAGGTCCTGCTAGGAATTTATGCCGGGGACATCTGAAAAGACAATCGAGAGAACTTAAATATGTGATTAACCGTCTAAACGAAGAGTGTGATAAGGTAAACTTGGATGTACAGCAAGCGGTGGCTCTGGTCCTGAAGAGATCATGCCGCTAAGACCAGTGATCCAAAACATAAAGATCATGTTCGTTAATGCCCGATCAATCCTGATGAGGCATCACGAGCTAGCTTCCCTGGCGAATGCCGAGGAAGCTGATATAATAATTGTCAACGAAACGAAAGATGAAGTCAAATGAGAATACAGTACTCCCGGGTTTTGAATCGATATCTTTATACTGGAAAGAGGGGGCTATACAAGGGACTGGGAACATCAATTTTTATCGGTGTCATCTAAAGACAAGGAATCCGAGATTTATTTCATGAATTTGTTGTGAGTTTGTCGCCATTGATGTTCGTTCTGTCGACGGTCGGCTCGCAATTGGCAGTATTCCAAATCCTTGGGGAAATGTACCAGAGATATCTCCCAGTTCTTCAATGAAAACCCGATGGCCATACTGGAAGGTGATCCCAACTCCAAAAGCAAATCCTTTGGCTGCAAAAAGAGTAACAGGTATGGCAAGCTCTTGATGAAGCTATCTAAAGGCCTAGGAGTAAAAGTCCTTACATCGAAAGACGCTAGGATGTTCAAAGAAGGCCCGGAAATTTGATTCGAAGTTCTCAAAGATATGTTTAACGCATGCATCAAAATTGGTCATCTTGCACACGAATGGAAGAAGACTATTGTACGGATAATAGCGAAAACAGGAAGACCAAAGAATGATCCTGCTAACTACCGCCCGATCAGCCTGATTCGGTCAATTTCAAAAATTATGGAAAAAATTGTCTTCTGGAGACTTACAAATCAGCTGGAAAAAGAAGACTACTTCAGAAGTGATCAATTTGGTTTTCGCCCAGGACGATCATGCGGTGATTGCCTATTTCATATCAACTCTTAGTTATGCAAAGCCAGAGAATCCAAATGTCTCTTGAATGTCATATGTCTCGACATATCAAAAGCATTTGACAGTGTTAACCACAGAGCCATAATTGGTCAGTTATCTAGGACTGGGAGCCCAAAGGAACTAGTGAATTGGGTGAAAGTGTACCTAAAAGGAAGAAAATCCTATGTTAGATGCGGACGCTATTTTTCAAATATTATATTATTGAAGAGAGGAGTCCCACAAGGATCAATTTTGAGCCCTCTATTGTTTAATGTTCTAATGGTTTCCAGTCTCCGTCTACACCAAATACGTGATCTCTGATATACGCAGACGACGTGCTATTGTCTGATGTGTCGAGATCGAACATGATCTCAGAGAGGAGACTCAATGTGTACATAGAAGAGATACAAGACTGGTGCAGTCTTTATAGGTTAAAACTGTCAGAAGAAAAATCTAGTGCAATGATGTTCTTCGGTCAGAATGGTAAAGGAATTCAGAATGACTCCGTATGCGGAATCAACATTGTGAGCTCCCTGAAGTACTTCGGAACAGCTTTTGAGAAATCTGGGAGCATATTGTGCAATTTTAAACTCAAAAGGAAGAATGCCCACTATGCGATATTGTGTATGAAGAAATCGAAACTCGAAATGGATATGTTTTTATTTATTTTTTCACATAAGATCATTCCATCATTCCTTTATGGAATGGAAGGATGGTATTACATTGCATATAAAGAGCGTTTTATCTTTCTTCTTGAAAAATCGAGAAGAGTAGGGATCAAGATTGCCTACACAAAAAGCTCGACGAGAAGCTAGATGAAGATGAAAATTTGCTAGTAATGTCGATAAGAGATGCAGCAGAAAAAAGGATGGAAAACTACCTAAAAAGAGATGCCATCATTGACTCGTATGTTGCAGCACAGAATAAACGATAAAAATGGTCTGAGAGCGCAGAGAAGGTCCAAGCGTTTGCAGGACTTGCGGCATGAGACCAAATAACTCCATCTTTAATTTTCCCTTGCAAATAAAGCTGTTAAAGTTAAAACAACTCGGGTAAATGGGGGTCACAGAGCTAGAGCTTATGAAAATAGATATTTTTCATCGAAAACAATTTTATTTATTAACCCCGGATACACCGAGAAAGAAGTTAAAGTAAACAACTAATTAAGTGTATCCAGTTTCCACTTCTACAGAGTCCATCCAGAATCAGCATAAAGGGTAAAAGACGTCCATACTTGCAGTTGTGGAAACCCCTCCAATGGAGTGGGAAAAGCAAATGATCCTTTTCATGCAAGCCTGGCACTGGGTGGCACCTAGACAGGTGGATCACATGACGCCACTCTAATAGGAAGAGAGAGGAGTAACAGACGATCAAACAGAAACTTGAACCAATTAGCCGCGAAGCAGCACATGGTGCCTCGAAAACAATTACGCAATTTAATGGGCCTAGGTTAGCCCAAGAAGATTTCAAATAAGAAATTATACTCTGTGGCACAATAAGCATCGACATAATTGAATCAAGATGGAGACTATTTGGGGACGTGTTTAGAATGAACATAATCGCCCCTGCAAATATAATAATTGACAATTACTTTAACAATGAGACAAACCATCGTTCAGAGAAAAACCCAGACTCACTCTATCCGTAACTCTGAACAAGGATCTTAATGGAATTGGAAGAAAACTTAAATCTGCAGAAGATCTAGAAGATCTACGGACAGATGCGCAAAGCAGAGGCCTAATAAAGCAAATCTCAAAACGTGTGGCACAAAAGGGACCTTAGTTAATATAACGTTCTTTGGTTCTGTGAAAGTGCTTTTAATAATAATGATGGTTGAGTTAGTGATGCGACTCGGTTTCACAGAGTTGAGAAATGGCCAGGGCATCCTACGTATCTGCAATGAGCTAGGAAACCCATTCAGAGAAAAGGTGGGCCATGCAGAGGAATTCAGATCGATCTAAAGAAGTGTACTCCGATAGAATTTTTCTGCAGACACAAAAGAAAGCATTTCCAGACGGCAGTTGGGTCTCTGGCGGAACATTCAAGAAGACTTCGGGAGATGTTGGAGGCTAGGATAACTTAATTAGTGGATTAATCTTTTTTGTGGTCTTGGGGTTTTAAAATAAATAAATTGCACAAAGTCTTAGCACATATTAACTTACAATAAATAATTTTAAATAAATCTTATTTTTTTAATCAGTCGTCGAGTCATCGGGAGCCGTTGGTCCAATGACGGTTGAGTTCTTGCGCGAAGTCAGAGGAATGCTTTCCAGAAAAAATAGAGATCAACGAGAAGGGTTATGGCTGAGACAAAAAATTAAAATGGCCATATTCCGAGGGAACTCGTTTGCGATCCACGCAGCCGGCTTCCTCAACTAACATTTTTTTCTTTGTTAAATAATTGTCTTAAAAAAACAGTCGTATAGTTATTTAGAAAAAAGTGAAATTAAGCGAAATTCTTCATTCATTACATAAAAATCAATAATCCACTCGAATCCGTCAAATTCTCGAATCTGCCACTTTCAAATAAGGAAATTAATACTTTACTTTTTATCTGGACATTTTGGACGTTCCATAATCATGTCTACGTACTCAAGTTACTGATATTTTCATAATGATGTTCCCCGAAGCTCGATTTTCTCTCCTTATTAAACATACACATGTCAACTATTTTTTTCAAACGCTGATGACATTGTGATTTCTTCACGTCATGTTGCCATTGCTTTTTCAATTCTCCATTTCTTTGTGGATAAACCTAATCTCTACCCATCGTCGTCAGTTTAACTTGACCCAACGTTGATTTTAAGCGTCACTCAAATTCTTGTCATCAAAAATCCTAAAGTCCTTAGTATGGATCTCGACATTCTATCGCCACATTCTTCAGAGTTTTCTTTAATATGACTTACTGGACCGTCGTTCCTTTTTGAATGTACAATATAGTTCTTGAAGTACTCTGAAACATCGGTTCTTTATCATCTCCAATATTCTCGACTCCGATGGCGCTATTTATTGTTATTCGATTCTCCCTAAAACCAAAAAGAAGAAAGGAGGATACTAAGGAGTGCAAAAAAGGCTTTACTATTACTATCTTATTTGGATCCTGGATGATACCAGGATTTTTTGATGTGTAAATGACGAAATTAGATTTTATCAATGTCATTTTTAATATGTTTGAGAAAATAACATGAATTAATTCTTTTCAAAGACAAAAATATTTGTTACATTTAATTATATTTTTAGTAAATTTAAAGGTATCAACTTTAATAATACCAAATATATCCAAGAGAGTTAAGAATTAACTCAGGTCACTTCCCACAATCAAAAAAATAAAAACATCACTTCCCACAATCAAAAAAATAACTAAAAGACCCTCACTCCTTTCCCAACTGGGTAATCGACCTTTAATATTTGATTCCCCCTACTGCTAAAAATCAGTCTATCATAACTGTAAATTTTTTAAGCAGAAAATTCCCAGTCTTCAATTCTTATTAAAAAGCCTCCATATTCTCTAGGAGCTGGAATATATTCCGTGCCCGAACAAGCCATCATCTACATACTCACTGTACCACATGAGTGAGAGATTCAAGCATCTTGAATTACTAATACAACGGGATTGAAGTCTTCTCGTATATTGGATGGTTTTTGAGTTATTTGATAAGAATGTCGTAGATGGCTAGTTAGTAGGTTGATAAACCCAAAGAATCTTCATTGATGTTCTAGTAAAGAACTTCCAGGGATATGGACTCTAAGTTGGAACCGATGACCCTTTAGACAGCTTCCTGAATTATAAATAACTCATGTAGGGTACAATGTGAAATTGTCACTAACCACACCTCACATGCATAGGTCAATGTCGACTGCCTAGTTCATAATGCCCAGGCAAAAATGAGTTTTCTGCCGAAAATCAATATGTAAGCTATTCACCTCAGACCGTCGTTCCATAGAAGATCCAAGAATTTTCATTTAGTTGGTCCAGATAAAAGTAACAAGGTCTCTCCCAATTCTTGGATTAAAGTTCGACAGGTTGTTGAATTTCAACTCCCATGTGAAGAAAGTTCTTCTAAAGGCTTACAGAAGCTGAACGTTGTCTACCAGCAAACTGCGTGGAGATTCGTGTTATCGACGACTATGCTCTGCAGACGAAACTCGATATACCGGAAAGCCATACATATGATTGGTCCTCATAAGCCAACCCCCCCCTACTAATACTAAAGGAAGAAACGACTGCGGATTCCTTCAGTCTGTGAGGAGTATCGAAACCGACTTACTCTGAAAGCCCTCTAATGCAAAAAAGGAAGGATCAATTAAAAAACTAAATATAATAATAAATATTTTAAATAATTAAATGGATATATCAGATTATAACAAATGTAAGATTGTAGTGATAGGAAAGTCATCAAAGGATAGAGCTATATTTGTGAGACAAATAACACAAACAAGTTACAAACAAACAATTGGATGTCACGTGGAGTTAATTATGCACAGAATTCGTGCCACAAATGGAAGAGAGTCAATAATAGAGATATGGGATGTTTCCCCAGATGAGGCAGCTAAAATTTTTATGATGGATGCGGACGGAATAATAGCAATACTCGATGGAAGTAAACATGACATTAACGCAGACTCACCACTACTAATAGTAAATATGGGACCGATCACTGAACAGCCAAATGTGCTTAATATTAGCAAATACATAAACGAATGTGATAAATATATAATATGCAATTTTATTAACTCAGTAATAGAACACAAATTAAATTATAATAAATAATTGTTATTTTTTAAATTAATAGCCCGCTGCATTAGTGTTCGTCTTAGCTCATTAATTGATGGTTGTTGTGCACCAATGATAGCTCTGTCCACCTTATCTATTGATGACTTGAGTCTTTGAGGTGACACAGTGCAGGTTCCTATGTTATAGCTGTCAGCAGTCATTGGAATTAAGTTATTGGTTTTTTTGGTTCTGTGGGAGTATTTAATCCAACTGCGGACTAGAGAGTAGAGTGAATGGGGTTCCTCCAAATCATTCAAATTGATGTCTCTTCCAAATATTTGTATAATGTCCTCCTCCTTCTTTGAACACAAATCATCCGCATGTACACGTTTATGCATTATGTTGGTGTCCCACTATTATTACATTTAATAATACTAAATTTGACTGAATTGGTGATTTGTCTGTGTTTGTTCGACATGCACTAATAGTTATCAAAACGAATACATTATTCTCTCATTAACTGATTCTTTGAAGGCTCTTCGGCATTTTATTATATTTTCATTAACCATGCACACCTCGTTGTATATTTTATTATAAAATATAAATTAAATAATACATTTAACGCTTTATTTAAGCAACAATAAAATAGTTAATATTTAATAATCAACAACCTTCCTCGCCTGCCTGTTCGCCAGCCACCTGGGACAGGTTCGATTCTAGTTGCTGAAACAACTCCGAGATCTCTTGTCAAACTGAACCCTCTGCCAATATGCCATCTCCGGGCTCTGACTCCTATACTCCAGTGCCAGACTCTCTAGGGTCAGCTTTAATACTGTCAATTGTAGATAGGCCTGGAGCTTCCAATCTATCCCTAACTGTTTTAGATACCCACTCTATTGGAATGTTCCTACAAGGAGTAGATATGTTCCTCTCGTTGGTTTTTGATTATGTTGTAATATTGAACGTCTATTTCTACGACTGTGGGAATTGATTGTCTTTTGGACATATTCTTGGAATGGACCACAAGCTACTAAACGATTGCCATCTGACAGTAAAATTGTTAACTCGAAAACTTTTTAATTTAAAACAATCTGTGACTTTTCCAAAGAGGCTCATTATTTTAAATTAATTAAATTGTTCCAAAGACCAAGGGTAAACCAAACTAACTTATTCGGTGATCCTAACGCGTTCCAGTAGAGATTTCATCCAAGAATAACTATCAAGAGAGCATTTTACAGATAGTTGAGGACATTGTTCTGAGTGAGTTAACTCTTATTAAAGCTCTACATATTGTCGAATTGTAGAAGAAAACATAAAATAAATCTGAAATCGAATTGTAGTTGACCCAATTAACTTCCATTAAACTCGATAATTTGCTACCTTTTTTATTCTTTTGAATTTTTATGGCTCACGAGGATCTCCTATTCGTGAGAACTTTGATTACCATGACGACTCAAGAATTCCAGCCATACAAACGCAAGGGAACAAGACAGAACATACACAAATCCTCTGGTAGGACCTGTATACTTTTCTCACGATGTTCTTTTTATCCCTTAAGTTTTTAATTCGTTTTTGAGTTTAATGTAAGTAAAATTACAATTAACGACAAGTAAAAAAATTCAAGTCCATTTTTCTCAATGCCGAATTTCCTATAAAAATTACATTACGTAGTCTTTAGGGAGCATAAAGACACGGAAAAGATTTGACTCTCAATAAGTGCTACGTTCAATTTAAGTGTTACGAATGCGTTAACAGACAAAAAGCCACTCGTATCGGATTAGCATTTAGTGGACTAATAGTCACAATAAGTTATTTACAAATAAATTGTCAACATTAATACAATATACTCTTTTTCCGAATGTTCATACTCTGATGAAGTCAGTATGTGATTGGTAGATGTTTCCATTGTAGGAACACTAGTCAACATCAACATAAGAGCAATATTGACCCATATATGACAACGGTAATATTCATTAACCTAATTTAAATATAAGTAACGAAACTTATAACATTATTGATGGATGAGGAAAACTGATTTTAGATTTTAAAAAAATTGAAATAAATGAAGCTCCTATATTATCACCAGTTTCTGTCCAAATATTATCAAGGGATTATATAACTCTCACCAAAGTTACGGATATGCCGACAGTAAAGATTTATGTGATTATTAAAGGTTGAAGAACTACAACAAATTTTGCATAGTTTGCCAGAACAAAACACAGAAATTCTTATAGAAAGCATAGAAAAAATCTTATTATGTTTGACTGATGAAAATCCCCCTATCCAGACAATTTTGGAGTCAAATTCTCTTAAAGTTATAATTCAGTGCACTTCTCGATTTGACTCACCAACTCTACAATACCAGGCACTTTGTGCGGTGTCGAATCTGGTTCCAAGCTTTTCCGAGAATCAACATAGCGTCATTGATATCGATATTATCCAGAATTTGACCTCTTTACTTGACTCACAAGACTTGAGATTGAAAAATCAGGCTCTTTGGACTTTAGGAAATATTTGTGGTGGCCATGTATTTAATCTTTAGGAAGCATCTTGAAGTATATGGACTTTAGTATTTCTTCGAAAATTCAAGAACCATTGTT
Organism: Dicyema japonicum; assembly: GCA_011109175.1. NCBI lineage: Eukaryota > Metazoa > Dicyemida > Rhombozoa > Dicyemidae > Dicyema > Dicyema japonicum. Next base: position 496,604 of record RDEW01000035.1, read on the forward strand.
AAAATTAATTTCACGAACCACAGACGGTATTATGTTATTTCTTAATTAGAATCCACAATAAGATTGCTGCATGGGTGTTTCATAATTATTACATGAAACATCAAATGGATATGAAAGAATTTATTAATTTATGCGGTCCAGCGATAAAGATTATGCTGTCTATGGATGACTCAATTGTGGTTTTGTATAGTCTAATGGTAATGTCCGACAAATGTTTGAAAAATCAATCTTACTTAGACTCTTTGTCGAATATGGTTAGCAGTCATTAGAATTTGTGCAGATCTCTTATCCAGGATTCTTGTTTGGTTAATTCCTTAATATGAATATGTTAAACAATATTATCAATTAATAATATGCAATATTATGATGAGCTAATAAGTATTTTAATTATTAATTTAGATTTTTGTCGATAACGGAATTTTATTAACATTAAAGAAAATCATCGAACTAGAATACACAGAGTTGTTTCCTGATTTATTCGGATTCATTCATGAAATTGCTCACTATGATGAAAATGTTATTATTATATACGAAACTGAACTCTTCAAAAAGTCATATGAACAACTGATATCAGTGAATTTGGTATTAAATGTAGGTAGATAATAATATCACTTTAATAATATTAAATATGATGGAAGTTGTTTTGGATAAATCTTCACCTTTATATGAATGCTATTTTGATATTAACGGATTGATCGAAATTTTCACGGAAATATTGAGGAGAGACGACGACATTTTTGTCGTATTTCAGACATTGGTCTGTGTTTTGAGTTTTATATACATTTTTAATCCAACACTTGTCATGTAAATTTAGATCCTCGTGCTTATAATTTAATGAAAAAAGTGGAAGATTGTCAATATTATTGTGATATGGATGTCAGAATGAAAGCTAGAGAAATTATTTATTCTTCGTCTTTTAAGGTTTTCAATTTACTCACTTTTAGTTATATTTTGAAAATTTTCAGTATGACTATTATTTGAAAAAAGTTATTAATTAAATTACTCGGATTATTATTTTATTCTTTTTAGGGTTTTTAATATGACTTCCTTTTTGGTAAGCTGTGACGTCCCTCTTGTTAAGACGGAACGAATGTAAAACATGATCGAAAGGCATGGAAGAGGTAAGAAAAACATGGGGTGGACGAATAGAATAGGATGAACATATCATCTCTGAAACACATTCCTCATTTAAGAGCTCAGAACTAAGTAATTCAGAGTTTTGAAGGAAAGAAGCCACTAAGTAATTTTTTTTGGTTGAGGTGGTGACGTGCCTCTCTTGCACTTATGTGTACAAAGGATTCAAAGCAATTAAACTACGTGACTATCCTAACCTTAAATGTCAGAAACCTGAATATCGCGGCTAAGAGGCTTGGCTTTTTTAGATTTCAATTGGGCTCACAAGTTCCTCGAACGGTATTGGATATAAAAATCATTGAGCTCGATTTTGCAGGACTTGTGTGTAATAGCTTCCTTGTTAGCCAACAGCTCAGGTTGTCCAGTAATCATTGTAAACAGGTACCCGCTAATGTGAATACACTTTTCTTTTGTTGCCAGGGTTATGTAGTCAGGATAAGCGAGGATCAGAGAATCGGCTGCTATGGGAAATTACGGGACAGTACTTCAAATTTTATAATAATGTATTTATTTTCATTTATTAAGAAATGTAAAGATTGAAGGATAGTTTATTGAGTACTATTACAGAGGATGACCAACAATTTTGTGACTCAAGAAAAAATGATGCTGAGGAAACCAGAATTATATTGTCCAGTCAGGTCAGTCATTATTGGAGGTTCTACCACTAAGTGTTGGGAATATCACAGTTAACGGACTGTATTGTTGAATTGGTCCATCCTCTACTCAAACCCCAACTTCCTTAATAAATAGACTATTACACTCATAGTGAGCCCGACCTGGCACTCTGTCTATAAGGTAATAATTATATTTTGAGGACAGATGAGATTCTCTGATCATCATGAAGGGTTCATTGCCTTTGTTAGAGTAATTACTAATAGAATTGGTGGAAACCTTCAGAATTAAAGAAAATGTTTAAAATAAACAAGTTATCATGTTGGATGCGATTAGTGAGAGTGAGGATAAATGCAGGGAGACTATACAATGTGTTTGCTAACTTCAGAGAGACTAAATGCTGGAGCCTCATCGAGAATATGAGGTTGTTTGTAATTTGAATTTTAGATTATTTGTAGTAAGTCGGTTATGGGTGTTGTATTGGTGGATTTGTCAAATAGGAGAGGAAAGTTCGGTGCTCCAATTATAGTCTGGATAACTATTTATTGAATATGAAATAATAATCCACGGTAGAAAATTTTGTCACATTGACCTGATGCATAGTACCAAGACTGTTGTCAAAGATAATGAAGAGTACAACTTCCATCCTTAATAGTGAAGATGTGAATATTGCAAAACAAATGAGGTACCGAGTAAAAAAAGCTGAAAATTTTATTGTTATTGATGAAAAGCTTTATTTGAAAGCTGTTAACGTACGTCACAAACTTGTGATACCCTTAACTAGTAATGAAGAAATGAGGACTATTTCTCATGAGATTCACCAGACAAATCACTGAGGACATAACGCTCTGGATGCGCTTTGTCGTAGGTTTAAAGTTTATTAGTTATTATTGTAGATTTGAGAATCAAAATGATCATTTTTCTTGGTTGTTGTCAGTTATAGACATCCATTCAAAATATGGATTTACAAGGAACCTGGAAATAAAAGTGGAATCAAGGTGGCAAACAAATTAGAAGAAAGTTTCATGGATTATGGACCTTGTAGGTTTCTACAATCGACAACGGCACAGAGTTCAAGAACGGTCATATCAGATAATTGTTTGAGGATTGTAGAATTACTCAAACCCATGGAAGACCTAACAATCCCCAGAGTCAAGGGCTGTTGAAAGATTCAATCAGATGATCTCACGGAGTTTATCGAAAATGATAGTTTCGAATGACAAGAAATAGTGGATAAAGCACATTCGAAAGGCTGTGTTTTTATACAATCAAACGCCTCACTCATCCACAAGTAAATTTTTGATTTTATTTTTTTATAGGTGTTACTCCGTTTCAGAGATATCGAGAGATTCCGGGATACAACACCATTGTTAAAAATACTTTAACAGAGTCAGACGGTCAAGAATGCCCCGAAACATATAGTAAAGGTTTTTTGTCTAAAATTGTAGAAAAGGTGATTAGAAATTTGATTTTCCTCGGGTAGACTTGAATTTTTTTTATTATAAAAGGATGAATAAAAAGACATGGAGTGCATCGATCGAAATATAAATTTAACATTGGAGATAGTGTATTCAATTTATAATTACTTAAAAAGTTCGTATTCTGATAGACTATGGAACTAATCCTTCACTACGTCTGCAAAGGTTCGAGCGGAGATGCTGTCACTATTGTTGCAAAATTGTCTAACAATTTGTCAATGTTAAAGATAGTGAGGGAATTGTGAAGAAGGTGCGTTCTAAAAATTATCAATAATTGGTTAATGTTTGCTTTGAAATAATTGATTATTTTTATTTTTGACAATGATTGACATTGATTTCAGCTATCAAGGTAACGTCTGTGGCTCGCGACAGAAATTTCCACCGTCTTAAACTGTAACAAACGTCGCCACATAAACAGCCAGCTCAGGTTGGGGAATATTAACCCAATTCCCTTTCCATTTTGTCTCAAACAGACATTTCAAATGACTTACAGTGTGTTAAGTCCAACTATTGTTCACACGTGCTGCCAAGGCTAAATTGTACTCAACTCACAATATTATTTTTAAAACAATTAAAGTCCTTTAACTACGTGGCAAGGGTCATTTGAACGTTTCCTCTGATCACCGTCATTTCAGCTGGTGTGTACGCCTTCCAGTCAAATGTAGAAAAATCAGAATGTAACTCTTGCGATGAAGTAGGGAAAAAATGATCCTTTTCGAGTGAGTGTCACCTGAGTCAAGAGGATCAAACGACGACTCTAAATTGAAGATTGTAAACAGAAAGAAAATTCTTCTACCAACTAGTCGGCTATGTGGAAACCTTAACAGAACACAATCGACTGCACCAATTACCACACTACCTTGAAGAAAACAGCCTAAAAGTTGGGAAAAGCAATAAAACTGGCTAAAAATATAGCAAGAAGCAAAAAACAAAAATAACATTAAAACTCATTTTTTTGAAAGACAAAAACCTTATAAATACTAAGAATCTCCCACTCACTCTTAGAAATAGTCCCCTATAATCAACCTCCAAAGTGTCCATACTCCTAGTCAGATCCTTACTTGAATGACACATCAATTAGAAATAATCGGCAAAATTTCCATCATAAACAAGTTTCATGCCACATTCACTGGCCATGTGTACAAAAGCGTGAAAATAAACAAGATTTTCGGGGCAGTTAACAAATCCGCCAAAGAAAAGTGATATCTTGCTTCAAAAGTGGTTTGTGCTCGAGGTTATCAGACTGCAAGGAGATGTTGTAGATATCACTACCAATGTGGTTGGACCTTAGAGACATGAACCGTGAGCTACAATGATAGTGGACACGAATACACAATTTCATAGGCATCATTTGTCGTCCCAATAAAGAATCCCCCTCTTCTGAGACCGTCACAACAGTTCTTAATCATCAGTGCTTGTTCGTAGCTATCAAAAGATTAGTGGATCACAAACTGGCAGGAGGCAATCGAAAACTGACCAAAATTGTCGAATTCCTAGCTTAAATCGATCTGGATCACTTCTCACAGTGCCCCTTAAAAATTCACACTTAAACAAATTTTTATTTTTCTCTAGCATACTAAAAAATCTTTTTTTTAAATAATTCAATTGCTGTCTCAGAAATGTATTTAGAGTCAATAATAGAACCGAGACAACCGAAGCGAAATATTCTGACGAACCTCCACTTAAGCAGGTCCGCCTCCACATAACCATAACACACATCGAGCACTTGGATTTCATCAGAGGGTTGATCTTCACGAATTGCATCGGAATATTGTTCTACAATTATACTTAAATTAACTGATACATCAATGAGAAATACCGATAATGGGTGAAAAGACGAACATTATTGCGTATTCTGACAGATCGCTGTACTTCCTAAAGACCAATTAAAAGGATTTTACTGAGAACTATTGGTATATGAGATTCACTTATTGACTAATAGTAGCTTAGGGATAACATCATGAGAAACATTTCCCAGATACTTTTATTTACCATTAAACTCAAATACTATTAAAATTAGGAGGAAGCAAAAAACCAGGAAACAAATTGATGAGTTAAAATTTTGACGGGATCAACTACATTTTTTCGTCTCACATCCACTTAATGCTCTTCTCCAGCTTATAAAGAATTTGAAGTTGAGCTTCTGCAGGAGTTAGATCACACAGAACAAATGAATATTTATTATTATGTTAATTCCGTTGGCTATTCGATGACTGTAGTCATATTAGCGTTCCGCAACAGGGTCCCACGGGTCTCCAACAAAATCAGCCTGTCCTCGTAAATTTTGAGTTTAAAAATCAATAAAAACGAGAAATCAAAAATATTTTCATTCGAATTTCAATCTCACACCTGAACTGCTTACCCAAAAAGAGACCCTAAAATTTCTTATATATGCAAAATAGATTGCCTATATTATTGCAAAGCTGATTTTGGAGCTGATTTTTAATATAAATAGAATACATTCTTCTATCGAATGATACAATATCTCCAGAATTCAGGATTAGGTGGTGATATTTTATCCCAAACAGAATTAAAGAATGTCCATTGCTTATAAGTCTTCAATTTGATGAATCTATTGATAAAGCATCAGTTTCTTCGTTTCGTCGAAAATGATTGAGGATTTTCTTTTTGTCCTGAACTTTCTGACAGTATGCTTGGTAAATATTTGATGTCGTAAATAGTTTATGAAATCAATATTGATTGGAGTAAAGTTACTTCAATGTGTACTGACGAAGCTGCAGTCCTCAACAGCCAAAGAAATTTGTGTGGGAATCTTAATTCAGTTCATGTCTGGATTTATGTATTTAACCCTGGTTCTTTCGAATTAAAGAAAAAGGTGACTAACAAGAACGTCACAGCCAAGAGTGGAAGTTCCCAGGGATCCAACAGGTGTATTTAGTTCTTTGCGGTACTCGGAGGTGGACCCGGACAAGAGAAGAAGTGGCTCGCCTTCTTTCGTCAAGAAAGCATAATGGGCAAGTGGAGAGGACGATTGTTTGATTCCGTGCAGATACAAATTTAAATCAACGTGGTGATCACAAGATAGGCGCGTCAAGTCGATCAAACTTCACTTCCGTCAACAATAGGTGGAATAAGTCCCAGAAGCTTGTTATACGAATGCTTCTGATGGCTTTAGCGGATATCCAGTCATGGATTGTTTTCTGTCGTGACTGAGAGGGTTCAGTCTCTGGGATGGTTCGCAAAATCCGAATTTGATAATTATCTTTTTTTACGCGGAGGCCCATAGGTAGTGAGCTAGATTTCTAGACGTTTAACACTTGGAAAATATCTCCCATATTTAAAAATCAGTATATGAATCCTCTTCGATTTGGAGACGACATGATAATGACTCACAGTAGCACAAAACCAGACATCTCAAGTCGCGTTGATTTGTTTTTTAAAACTAAACTTAAATAAATGTAATAGTAAAATAAAAGCATGCAGATATAGGTGAGCCACGGACTACCTGGGATCTCTTGCTATCTTTTTCTCAGCATGTTAAGAACGTTCTGGCAAAAGGCTTCCGGAAACTCGACATCATAAAATCATTTTTAAACTCAGCCTTCACGAGAATGCGTTTCCGTTTTATTTAGTCAGTTCTTTAAGCTGACGGTGGGTATGCCTTATAGAATTTCAAATTCAAACTTTTAACAGATTAATTCTCTAAGAGAAAAATGGTCCATTTAACTAATTTCTCTGCTCAACTATTCCCCATTACTCGACCGTACGACACCCGTTCATCACTGCGGCTCCAAATCTGATCGCTTCTATAAATCATATTAGAAGTCGCCAAACACTTAAATTGAGAGGAAAACCCACACCTCTCCAAATTTAAGAGAAAAAAAGCGTAGTAGAATAGAAGTGGAGTGAGAACGCTGTCTTAGAAAAAATTTTGCTACTATTGATTTTTTATTTGACTAAAGCCGTTGTTATTTAGTCATACCATTTGTCATCGTTTTGCTTTTTCATGTCCTCACTCTTTCTAATAGCGAACACGGTTTCTTCATTTTTTTCGAGGATTCAACTTTTATGTTTACTTGTATGCAAGAAAGTCGATTATTTAAAAAGTTTCCCTCCCCAATCGGATTTTTCTGCAGGAATGAGAAAAAGCTTTTTCATATGGTAGTTGTAACAATGAAGACCACAGACGTGGATGCCGCAGTTGATTACGGGAACTGGAATTACCTAACTGTTTGACGTTTTTTTCTTTTTCTTTCTCGGTGATCCCGAGGTTCTAAATAATAATAACAAAAATTTTTAAGGATTCGACAAAAATCTTAAAATCCTGTAAACAAGTCTTTCATTAATGTGGTGGTAAGCATACCATATTTACTCATTGATGTTATAACTGACATATTTATGATTATTATGGCTCCTACTAGAATGTAGGAAGAGGATCCTGAAACAGCTCTTCCACTTCTTGGTATTGAGGATACTTAAAATCCGACCTCATTATTAGTTTTAAGATGTTACTTTATCAAAAAATACTGGAAATTTTTTTTGTTCTCTCTGTGGAAAGACTAGCTTTGTGAGGTAGTGTGGGTTGACAATCAAAGTCATGAGTCAACAAACCATATTAAGTCCTGCCAATTCTCTCAACAGCATTCGTGAATCTTAATGTTTTTGATTTTTGGAAAACTCAATATGAGTTCCATATCGTCCAAAATTAGAAAAGTGGTCCTTTTTCATCATTACTACTTACCCCTTCATGGAAGATTCGAAATAATATCCCCAAACATAATAAAAAGTTATTTTAAAATGGGAAGCAGAAAATACACACTAAATTAATAGACGAGGCACATTAGAAGTTTTTAGCTGGAAATTCGCATGCTGGTTGAAAACCCCTTATAAGTCTGTTATGTATAAAAAACTAAGAATGTCTCAAACAAACTAAGTGATTTTAACTTCTAGTGTCACGAATTTCTTCGGAGGAACTCAATTGGAGTGAACTTCTCCAAAACTGATCGGAATCCTTTGGCATAAACAACCCTCCCCAAATGGGTCCCTTAGTTCTGACCAACACATATTAACCTCTACCATTGCCCCTAGACGTGACCCCCACGCGGACATAACACTAGAGGACCACGTTACACAAACTAACTAATCACGTGATCCCACCACGCTCTAGCAGGGACCTCATTTTGGCCCGATGATCCTCCCTCGACCCCACACAAGCACGTATCGGTCGAGTGACTTGACCTACGCAGTCACAACGGCGCGTTCCATGGTTCATTCTAATCAAGGCTTCAAGAGGCATTGGCGGCTAGAGCTTTCCAGAAATCTGGCGTTTCGTGATTTTAGGCTCTTTTCCGGATACATATGTCAAAAATTAGCATAATTATGAATAATATTAAAAATAAATTAACAAAGAAAAAAATTAATTAAAAAAGAATCATTATTCAAAAGGCTGAGATTCCTCGAGTCTGTCGAGATTTGAAAATTCCCATTTATCGCTAATCCCCCTAAATATAGTTAAACATAAACTACTCTTCATCATTTATTTCCAACTTGAGGGATATTTTCTTAAACTCATAGTAAAATGTCCCAACATAGATGAATGTGACAATAAACACCCCCACTCAAAAATTCCCCCAATGTTAGAAATTGTCTAAAATTAACTCAAAATTACGTTATTTGGGTATTTTTTGAACAAAAGTTGAAAAAATAAATCTATAGGTTAATTCAAGGCAAACAGATCATGAAGAAGTTGGAGCTCAAGACAACCAAAACCAGTCTGAGTCGTTTCACAAACTTATTCTTATACATTGGATGAAGGGCCCGGGTTACTAGGAAGAGTAAAATAATGTCAATGACATTCCCGATGAAGCCAATGATTGCCCCGATTAAGTGGAATCGTGGAAATGCGTCGAGCTCACCAATAAACACTAAAGTACCTGAAAATTTGAGGGAATCAAAAATCCAAGTACTGTTAAGACGGAGACCACAAAGGCGACGTTGTTAATTTTCTGGCTTTTCCTAGCCTGAAACAACTTTCGGCGGTTGTCTGCCAGCAAAACGAGGAGAATCAACAGGACTAGCATATTAAACCATAAAGACTTTGTATAAACGAAACTGTAAAAAATAGAGAAAAATAGGAGCTCTCTGGGCGGTTATTAGCCACTTCACTGATATAGGGAATTATGGAAAATGATTTTTGGTCATTGATAGTCCAGACTACGAGAGTTACGAGAATTCCTGAGAATCCCCACATAATTATGAATATTATTAAATAATGAAGCTTTTTTATTAACATCTGATTTTATAATAAATAGGTTAATAACAAATATTTATTAACTAATTTAAAAATTTTATTTTTTTATAAAATTTTCACAAAATAATAATAAAACTATTATTCCTGGTGGGGTCGAGGAAGGAGTATGGGGCTAAGTTGAGATCTCTGCTTGACCTTCTGGTATCAAGTGATTAATTATTTTTGTGCTACAGTGGTCTTTGGTATTTTTATAGCTCTTTGTTTCTATTAATTTATGCCGGCCTGACTGCGTGCCAAAAATGGAAGGCTGATATGATTAAAAAAGTTGATCAATGAAAATGAGTTAATTTAATTTTTTATGAAGACTTTCTGCTGATGAAAAGCCAATGGCGTGTCATGATTGTAGACAGTTAGTTACAAGGGGGAACGGGGATTAGGTATTTTGTGCGTAAGATTATCCCGAGAAGGATATATCTGTGTATGCGTCACGGAAGAATTTTCATATGTTAATTCAAACTTAGCATTGAATCGGAGATCACTTTACACTTATAATTGAATCGGATTCGTTATAGGGTTTCCGCACCAATTGCGTCACATTTCTATTCAATAGCAGATAAAATTTTTTTTAAGGGTAAAAACAAAAAAACCAAAAAATTGTGATGTGGCCGACGGTTATGAAGATCTATCTTGAACATTTGTTTAGAGTAATAGCCGAGTGACCATATACACAACACTTGTGTTTCTGTTCTGTGTTAAGTTTTGTTTTATTTTCACCACCACGAAAACTCGTAGTAAGAACACCCTGTTAAAAAATTCAAAAATAATTTTTGAAAACTAGTTAGTGGAAGATTAATCACCGAGAAATAGTCATATTGCCACGACCACTTTTGTCTTGTTCGATTATCAACTTTCTCAACTCGTCAGCAATGCTGAAAAAAAACCAAACCTTGCTTTCCTATGAAGACGACATTGTGGTCGCATTGAGGGATGAAAATTTAATAAATGCTGTCACTTCATTTTTTGTCAACTTTTTATACCTTTAGATCGACAATTTAATTTTTTTATTTAATTGACTTTTTAAGGTCATTTTTTGATTTTAAATAACATGAAAATAAAATCTTTCAGAAAAAAACCCAAAAATCTTGGCTGTAATCTTCAAAATCCATTTAACTTTTTTCCCGCATGTCGAGAATGTGATCTTAACTTGCAAGAAGAAGCTTGAAGGCTCTTTTGTGGACCTTCAAAGGACTGAATCGATTGGATGTTCTTTACCGACAATACATTGAACCTATAGAGTTATGTTTGTATTGTTTGGGGAAGAAACCAGGTACTTAAAAATATAATGTTCAAGCAAAAGCAAAAAATGCTGAATCCCTTATCAAGGAACGTTGAACTCAGAAGCTTTGAAGAATTCGTCAAGGCGCTTGGAGCAGATTTTGTGAAAAAAACCTGTCAAAAGGGACCTTCGTCTTATACGAAAATGTGTCGGAACGCAGTCTAAACGCCAGGACAAATGCGAAGATTGTTGAGGGAGGCAGGGATCACCTATAATAATTTTTCTTTTTCTTTGGTAACGGTGATTACTGGTTTATAAATAAATTATTTCCAGGTATAGCTCTCATTCAGCCTTCTCTTTTCTCGGTTGTCAAAGAATCGTCAAGGATTCGACTTGGACAATCTTGGAGATGAAAATAATCAACGTAGCAACATGACGTGCAGCCACAATTATATTAATTTAAGTGTACTTATCTGTCATGAAAACTGAGAATAGAAAAGATCCCGGATTTAGTAAATCTGGTCCCCGACTTACAGAGGTTGAAAATTTGCTTTTGCAAAACAAAGCACAACTAATACTTCGAATGCGTTTGCGTGGAGTCTTTAGACGTTTCTAATGATGTTCTCTCTTGATTGGAGAATCACATCCTTGAGACATTTTGCTAGCTCTTTGAGTAGTAAGCCTTTGTAAATTATCCTCCTGTTCTTTAGTGACTTCATTCATTTATCCTTCCCCAATAACAAATCTCCTTCCCGGTTTATTAAATTAGTGTTTCAAGGTTTTTGAGATATTTTCTTAAGTTTGACCGTTTTTCGATAATCTTTCTTTGAAGGAACATGCAGCCTTCTTACAATTTAATGTCCTCTTACATTATTCTGTAGGATAGTGCACTGACCAAATTCTTCGATTTCCAATTCGTCGAAAAAACCATTATTTTTTCCTGATGAAAATCTAGTGGTTCATGACTAGAGTTAGTCTATCCCTTTTATCGAAATAAGTCCGAGTAAGGCAATGTTAGCGAAGGTGAATGTATGGTCGGGAGATGTTGTACTGTCATTGGCTCTTTAATTCGTTCCTCTATTCGTCAATGAGTCGTTTAAAATTATTCCTCACTTCCAATAATTTCCACCCTCATGTCTTCTTGTTGATTCTTAAACCAGGCCGGATGCTTCCCGTTCGGAATTTTTGAGATCCGCACGAGAGAATATCTTGGATAACGTTCCTGGAGGAGTATGTAAATATTCACATCGTGACGACTCCAATGTTCTTCGGACAGTACCTCGTTATCATATCTGATGTTCACTGTATAAAAGACCCTCTTCCTGGTAAGGAATATAAACCTGATCAACTAAATAGAACTTAGCGTACACATTTATGATGGTGGATATCTCAATTTTAAGGTCGACTGAACCTAGATCCTTCCAACATCACTTGTCTCGGATAAAACAAATAATATAAGTATAAAATTTCCATGATGTACAATTTGGTATTACTATTACTCCGACTACAAAGGAGCACGTAATTTTGAAGTGAGCTTACGACATTTTGAATTTTGTTAATTCATACTCATTCGTGAAGTGTCTTAGTAATTCCAACAACTCAGAATCATTCGAGTGGGAAATAAGCCTGTCTGAGAGACTCTTCACGTTCGTGCAAATCATCACATCTAGAAACAAATAATTTCTAAAGATCCGGGATTTTTAGACAAATTCTCAAGGCTACTACATTTTCAATAACTCTGGATATATTTAAATATGTTTTATCCGGCTACCAAGGTTGGATAGGGATGTATTTTTTCTCAGTATCCTTTCCAAGTATTCACAATTATGGGAACCCCTCCACTACAGTAATGAAGAGAAGGATCCTTTTTGATGCCGTCTAGCTACAAGTGACTAATCACTACGTACCTGTTCATTCTATTTAGGTGACATCCCACGAAAAGATTTTTGTCTTTGGATCCCTTTTTATGAGAACCACGTATTTTTTCTCATTACTCTGATTACTCTTCTTTGAGGACGTGAGGAATGAATAAGATTGGTCGTCTTCCTGATGAATTCAAGCGAATCTAGATTAATGGATAAATAAATTTAATCCTCTGGAATCCCTAACTCGTAAAAACCGTCATAAAGTTAATTTGGTCCTTCTTCCAAATACCGACTTTGCGAACTGATACTCAAACCATCCCGTGATTAGTTTTTTTGGTTTTACGCGGTTCTTGGATTTTTTATTTCATTTTTTTAATGTTGTAATTTTTATTATAAAAAGTCCCATATAATTGGTTATTTTAAATTATTTGTTGTTGGTTGACATGAAGCATGGGTCGGGAGACGCCTCAGTGAAGGAGACGATGTGGATGGACTATGGGAGCTTGCTTATGACAAGGAAAGTGGAGAAATATGACTGTTGTTAATTTCTCAAGTTGCACGTGCTTTTCTCATTACCAAGATCGTAAATTCGAACGAAAATTAATTTTTGTGAATTTTTAGTTACAATTTTAAATTCGACGTTATTTAATAAACTTGATGTTGTTTTCCATTTTGTAATAGAAAAATAACTTTTAACTAATTAATTCTGAGTTGTTGAAATTAATTAATTAAAAAATTATTGACAGAAAATCAAGATTCCATATACTTCTTAATTCCGCATAAATCGTTACTGAAATACATTTTGAATATGCTACCAGCCTCTTCTACTGCAAAATAAGTTTCTTCTGCCCACTTTTTAATTTATACATCAATAATAACTGATAATTTGCTATGTGGTTCATTTCGATAGATTGCCTCCAAGCATCTTTCAATTTAAATTCAATTTTCGTCAAAACTCAGTTATTTTTTGCTTAAAAAAATTTTACAATAATATTCAACAATTCCTTCTGGTCATTAGGTAAATAGTCAATTTCAATAAATTTTTATCTTTAGCAAGAAGAAGATCAACATCGTTAAAATATCTCTGATTTTTAGATAACAGTTGTTAAGTTTTGAAAATGTTTAACTTATGCAAGAAAATCATATTCGACTAAGCATTAGTAACCTTGTTGATCATAGAGTCTGTAGATCAGTGTTTCTTAACGTGGTCCCCAGAAATATTTTTAGGTCAATTAATTTTTATGACTAAAAAAATTATTTAATTTTTGTTATTTATTTTCATTAGAATATTTAATTAATTTTATTCCACGTGTTTTTTTGTTATTTGATTGTAATGGTTAATTATCACAACTCTTCAATCTCTACATATACCACCTGCCACAAACCTTTAATGAAAACTGTCTAATCTCTCCTAAGCCAACGACATCATTCTTGCTCCAAGAACAGAAGCATTCAATCAGCGACTCAGTCCGCTCAACAAATGCTTGACAAGCTGGAACTATGGCTCTCGAAGCGAAGACTCGACACATCAGCAGCAAAGTCCTTTGTCACACTGTTTACCACCTACAAAAGACAGCTCTGTATCGAACCAAAAGTCTTTATGAAGAACGAAGCTATCTCTATTAACAAAACACCGAAGATTCTGGAGTAACCTTTGATCAGGGACTCACCTTTATCCGGCATGTTGAAAACAACGTAACTTCTGCTCTGAAGAAAATGAGAATTTTAAAAGTGCTCTCAAAAACACTTAGAGACCAAACTGGTGGCCTTGCCACAATTTATGAACAATTTATCCGACCAACGATGACACATGCAAGTCCTTCATGGCCAATACAGATCTCCCTCATTGAAACTATCCGCAATCGAGGAGACTGCAATAAGGTTAATTGGACCAGAACACAAAATCCAACCCATTGAAAACCTCTTAATCGAATACAACGGAAACTCTTAAAGGAGGCTAGTCTACCGAGCTGCCCTCTATTCCATACACTATCGAAATATCTACAATCATACAGAAATTTTGAGCCGATGCCATGTCCAATGAGAAGAGCTGTTCAGGATTCTCAACCCCGCCGGACTCGTCCTCTCCCTTGTCGGTCTGGGATCACTTAGTTAGATGAGAACTTTTATTTCTTTTTCTTTGACCCAGTGATCCTGGGGGTAATAATAATAATAATGGTTAATCGCAAATGGATTGATTCTTATGTCCAATATGGATTTACCCAATATACTGGATCTGACAACGTCGATAAAGCGCAGTGTATAAATGCGACGTCATAATGGGAAACATCTCTTTGAAGCCGTCACAATTAAAAAAGACATAAGGAAAAAACTCACCCACAAAATGTTGACACTGTCGAAAGTTTTATAGCAAAAAGAACTAAATATAATAAATCTGGAAAACTTAGTAATTTCGGATTTAGACCTTCATATGAGGTATTAATAATTGAAGCA
This sequence comes from Dicyema japonicum, assembly GCA_011109175.1. Lineage (NCBI taxonomy): Eukaryota > Metazoa > Dicyemida > Rhombozoa > Dicyemidae > Dicyema > Dicyema japonicum. The sequence goes on from RDEW01000035.1 coordinate 511,634, forward strand.
TTTATTTTGGATATCCCTAATTATTGCCAAAAACAAAGTATCTCACTCTTCTGGAGAAAATTTAATAAAACCTGCCGACAATGGCAAGAATATTGCTCGATAAAGATGCCGTACAAAAATTTAAAAATGTACCTTTATCTAATGACACGAATCGAATACGAGACATGTTTTGTAATGTTTTGGAACAACTCGTTATGAAAATAAAGCCATGCAGAATTAGTATACAATTGGATGAATCTACCGATATAACATATATAAATCAGTTGGTTGCATTTGTTCGTTTTGTCGACATGGAATCTATTTATGACGAGCTTTTATTTTGTTTGGAATTAACTGCAAGAACAACAGCTAATGGTATTTTTGATTTGTTTTCTGGTTTCTTACGTGACAATTGTATTCACTGGGATAAAGTTGGATCTATTTGTACAGATGGGTCACCAGTTTTGCAAGTTGACATTTAATTCGCTTTCGATTATGGAATTCTGTTATTAATGAATATCCAATCTTAAGTAAAAATGCACTGGAAGTGATAATTCCTTTCCAACCACTTATTTATGTGAAATGGCAATGTCTTGTTATTCTGAAAAATAAAGTTCGCAACCGATTTAAAGTGGAAGACGATATGAGAATGGCACTTACCAACATTGTACCAAAAATTGAACAGCTAGTTTCTGAAAAGCAGGATAAAAAATCATACTAACTCTAAATAATATGATTTTTTAATTTTGTTAGTTTTTTTATTAAATTGTTTTGTCACATGTGGTCCCCAGAAAAATTCAACAGACTAAAGTGATCCCCGGTCAAAAAAAGGTTAAGAAACACTGCTGTAGATGGAATGAGAAAATCACAATGACACCGTGAAATGGTATTAAAATGATAAACATGTTAGTTTGAAATGTTTCTTAGACGAAATATCCAACAAAAAGCCGTTTTTAGAAAATTCGTGAGTTTATAGAAAATTCGGATATATTCCTTCCTGGTTGAACGGGCATATCAGTTGACACGTTAGTATTTTTATTCGAAAACTCGTAAAATTAAAAAATCAATTATCAATAAAATTTTTGACTTTATTGACCTAAAATTAAGTTTTTACTTTTTTGAATTTATAATTTTTGATTTATATAATATTTTTGATTAAAAATTACATTTTATAAGTTTTGAACAATTTTAAAGACCATATGACTTTTTGACTTTATTGACAAAAATCGGTAATCAGTAAGAACTGAGGGCGAGCACGTATAAATATAAGGATTCTAAGCTCTATACATGCTTGAAGGAGAAGCATGATAAGGTCACTGATGCACCATGTCAAGATCACGTGATTAGTTACTTTGGTTTTTGGAATTTTTATTAAAAAGACAAACAATCCAATAAGAATGTCAAACTTGTCAGTTGTACCTATAACCACGTGATGGAATTAAGGGGACTGGCAAAAATTCATTTCTGCTTCTAGCCACTTAAAAATTGAAGGCATCTTTGTGAGAGATGATTAGAATGAAGATCAGTTGAAAGTAACCTCTCTTAGTAACTACTATTTCAGCACACGAGATCTGGGGACTTCTATTAAAAGGATGAAACGTCTAATATACATAATCCTCCAGTAATTGCTCTTTTCCGACAGTCCCCCTTCATATACATAATCACGAGCCTTTCCATGTTGGTCCCCCTTAATAGAAAAAATCTTAAACAGTCCTTCATTCAAACATACTCTCAGGATAAACCAATCCTAGTAAAACAGGATCCTCATAAGGAAGTCTCCCCTCAAATAGATCCCTCTTGGTTAATTATAAAATTAAGACAAATAATGTTAATTGAGAGAATAATCAGATATAAGTAATAAAACCACAAATAGCATGAATAAAGTTACTATTAGAATATATTAATAACTAAAATTCATCATCAATATAGACAAACTCAGAGTCATTCACAGATTCCCCGTCATCATCCTCACTCAGTGGAAATGAAGAATCCATAGAGTTACTATCAACATTGGACTGATCTGTCCCCACAAGGCTAGGAATGGGGTCGGCACTCTCAAAAGACATCGAAGCGAGCTCATTTATGGATGAAAGGCAGAGATCCCTGATCTCACTGCTCACTTCTCCAGTCCCAAGAAGGTGTTCTACACTTAGTAAGCTAGGTACCCTGACTATCGATAAAGTCGATCCGTTCCTGGTAGATCTTGATGTAGTCATTGAGTCTCTGCTGGCTCATTATGAGGTAGGCTATGTATTCCAAGGATTTCCTCAGGATTTGTGTACGCGATAGCTGTCGTGGGAGTAAAAGATTACTTTCTCCTGGCAGTTTGGAATCACGTTTTGAAGATTCTGAAAACAGTCCTTGATGACTTCCCTTCGTTTTCTTTCCAATGCATTGTGATGTCGCCGGCGATTTTGATCATCGTCGTCTTTAGGGGCTTCTCTGTTAGAATTGGGGCTCTGCATTTGTCCCTAAATATTTTAAACTCGAACGACAATGTTGGGATGCTCGCAAATTTTATTTATATTTTTGAAAATTATTTATCTTTAGCAATTTTAATTAACTTTAATTTTTATAATAAAAGTTTATTCTTAATTTTATACATTTTTTATATACTATCTCATGATCAAAGCTTTAATTTGGTTGAGATGATGACGTCCTCCTCTTGCACTCATGTCGTATACACGCTTGAATGATTTTTCTTAGTTCTCTACCCTTACCTTCAACCCCAGGGGCCTTAATGACTGGTCGAAAAGGCACCAACTATAACTGGACCTAGATAAATATCGATGTTCAGTCTGCTGTTCCAAGAGACAAAGGCGAAAGGACTTGACAAACACTTTGGAAACTCAGATTAATTCTACTCCCATCGGACTGTAAACACTATGAACATGGTTTCTTCGTGCACAAGGACTTACTTGCCGGATTACATTGCTTTTGGAAAATCAATGTTCGAATTCGACATACTTATTATTGATTTGAGTAAGGCAGATATCCTGAAAGTGAATTCGAGTCATATTGGGAAAGTTGAAGAATGGAAGAAGAGGCTAACTATCCTCATCACTTGAAAATGTACGGTTTCGTGGATAATCAAGAACAGGGAGAAAGCTAATTGAGTCAATTACCTTGTAGTGTGAGTGGATCACAATGGATCTTTCAAAGATCATATTAATAGAAGGAAGAAACCTAAGACAATGTTATAATAGCTCTTATGCTTTCATCTTAATCATGAGACATCCCTGAAGGAACTGGGAAGTAAGCTTGGCTCTCGTCTCGTAGTCATACCAGGCAAACTGATAAATATTTGCTGCAAGGGAGAAAAGGTGGGTCTGTTGATTACAACTGTTGCAGTTTTCTCCACAAGCAGGTGACCCACGTGAAACCATTTTTGCGTGTTTATACAGCTAGAGTCATTCTTAATCCCGAGAGACATATGGTGTTCATATTAATTGACTCCTCCAGCCTCACTTTGAACTCATTAATTGGTTTCCAGGCTTTTTGGTTTCTTCCTTACAATCAACTGCGCCTAATGAACATATGAGAGTGTGCTCTACAAATCATAGATGAGTCTTCTCGTTTCCCACCATCACGTCCTTTCCAAGTATTCGTCATCATTGGAATTCCTCCATTGGAGTAAGGAAGAGAAGTATTTTTATGCCGATTAGGCAGTGGCGTAGTGCGATTTTTATTTTGACTTTATAAATCGAAATTGTGACCTAAAATTGACTTTATTGACTTTAAAATTCCAAAATTTTGACCTTTTTTTAATTTATATAAATTTATCTACAAAAAAATTTTTTAATATAAAAAACTAATCAAAATCTTTATTAAAATACAGATTTCTGTCCCCGAATATCAGATTTTCGAATCTATAATAAATGAAAATAAAACCTCAAAAATAGCTTAATTCTGTCAATCTGCTTTTGGCATAAATTTTCTACACTTTTTCGGCAAGCGAAAGTAAAAGGAAGATTATGTCCAATACTCTCAAACAAGTCTTGTACTGTTCAGCTTATGCAAGGGAATATCGGATTCGACAAAAGCCTTAGTGACGTTATCGACCCATGTGTCGGCAGATGTGTCAATGTGTTTTATAGTCCTGACACCGGTAAAATAGTAATAAAAATAATAAACCTGCTAGTTTGGTGTGACTCTTAGACGATCTGTATGAATCAATAAAAATTGCTTTTTTGCAGCTACAAATGTCCCACATAAATTCCAAAAAAAGATTCAGGATATTTTCTAACAGACTTAATCTTTTCAATGTCATTCTTGATTGAACTCGGCATCACAGTGAATGATGATAATTAATCCTATAGTATTTTATTTAAAAACTCGAAAAATTAAACAATAAAAAAATAAAAATCAATAAAAATTTTGATTTCATTGACCTAAAAAATTAAATTTTTATTTTTTGACATTACCCAAAATTTGACTTTTTTGACTTTATAACTTTTGATTAATATAATATTTTTGACGAGTGCGCTTCAAGGGCCTGCTCTGCAGCCGTAAAGGCGAAGAAGGTCAAACTCGAAAAATACGGCGGCCTTCCCGTTGATGTCCAATTTGTTCCGCTTGCTATGGAGACTTCCGGATCCTACTCCCCCTCTACACTAGAGTTTTTCGGACGTCTTGGAAACCGGATCACCTCATGCACTGGAGATCTCCGCGAACGCCGCTGGCTGTTTGAGCGAATTTCGCTCGCAATTCTGAGAGGGAACAGCCACGCAGTGAGGACGGCAGCTAACTGATGTTTCGTCCTTTTTTTATTTGATTTAATAAAATATTTTTTGATTAAAAACTACATTTTTATAAATTTTAAACAATTTTAAAGAATATATCAATTTTTGACTTTATTGACAAAAATCGGAACACCAATAGTTAGTGCTATGTTTATTAACGTCATGTGGTTCGCCGTTTCTGGTGACGAAAACTGTGGAATATACTTCACAGACAAAAGAACCATCCTCTACGTCCAATCCAAGAGGAATGTCCTTCTTGGACGGTCTCTTCACTGGCTTCTCTCCTGCCTTGATGGAAGCCACCTAATGCTTTCCGGCGATGTGAACTCCAATTCTGGACCTCGCAAACCCATTATTTTGATTCAACTAAACATAAATGGAGTGAAAGGGAAAATCCTGGAACTCGGAAACCTCTTAAAAAATACTGACATTTGCCTACTCTAAGAGACAAGACTGACTCCGTCTGTTTCCACTCCCGTTTTCCCAAACTATCACGTCATGGCGCGATCGCCTAGCTGGGCGGGGTGGTGTACTGCTTACCCTTATCAAAAAAAGAAATTCCGTACGCAAACGAAACTTTTGTCAACTCAATCTCCCGTCGAATATATTGGTATTCAGTCAAGACAAGCATCGGAAACATAAACCTATTGAATGTGTATGTGCCACCGCCCAACTCATGACCAGTGCGTTAATACTGCTGTTTACCGGATACAAGCTTCATTGGACGATCTGAACTGTTGGCTCGTTAAGAACATTCTACATACAAGTCCCGAAAATTCTTATACAACAATTTTCACAACAAACAGAAGATTGACAAACTCCGCTCCATGTGTAACCATAAATGGAAACTCAATCCCCACGACCAACTCGGAAAGATACTGGGCGTAACTTACGACCCACTCTTGACCTTCAGCAAACACATTGACAACGTCATCTCTTCGGCACAACGAAAGCTAAATTTTGTTAAAACACTCCTTGGACAATATAATGGTGTTGCAACTCAAATTTGGACGCACTCTACGTCCAGTTTATTCCACCGTCTCTAACCTACGGGTGTACTGCATGGGGAACCAACCTATCAAACAAAAATATAGAAAAAATTAATACATTCCAAAAAATGGCCGGTAAGGCTTTGCAAAGGGTTTCTTGGACACCTCTAAACCCAACACCTTTTGAGGAATTAGTTAGGAAAAACCAGAGTCTTACTACCTTCCAAAAAAGTTAGAAACCCCCGCCCAATCTGGAAATGCGTTGGAACCCGGGAAGAACACCGAACAAGAATAAGATGGTTACTCGAAATGGTCGGAATCACCTGACGGCTATGTAGTTATTTAATTTGTCGGTGATTTTTGGTTTTAATAATAATTACTCCCTGAAATCATAAATTAAACAAGTATTCATTGTTCCACGTTCAGCATCCACCACACATCCTCTTCCAAGCTTATTCGCCATTTAATGTGTAGTACAGCAATTCTATCTGAGACGGACCGCACCCGGGATATACATTTTGCGATGGATTGCAAATCCAAGTCCATAGAGACGACAGGTTGTTGAGAGGCATAGGCAGTAATTTCAATTTGCAATGCTACATAGTCCGCTATTTTCGTATCCTGTAGGCAAATGAATGTCTGTTTTGTTCCAGGTCTCGCACGAGCTCAAGTTTTTTATACATAGGATTGAGTCCTTTAGTGTTTAGGGTGCCAAGAGGGCTGGTAGATATCAAACATGAAAAATACATTTATGCAAGAGAGCCACGTCACCACCTCAACTAAAAAAGTTATTAGCGACTTAAATTGCCCAAAAAAGTTTTGTTAGAAAAAAAACGAATTTTATTATTTTTTAGAAATTTAAAATTTACTAAAACATTAAATAAGTTGGATTCTTAAAAATTGTATAAAATATTATAATCACCAAGGAAACAGAATGGTTAACCTGATTGGGAGTGGAAAATTTTCGATCCGTAAATTACAAAACCGACGACAAATATCCGCCTCGCTTTCGTCATTGAATCGAACTCACAGTGTGACCCAACTCAGAGATGAGCTGGGCCCAGAAATCAATGAGATAAAGATGAGATCAGGGACTACTGAGGTAAAATTCGACGATGGAATGTGGACAGCACGTGATATTGAATATTTATTAAAGTGACCTCGGATGGGAACACTTCTCGAGAAAATGACGTAAAGCTTAGCAAGGAAATGGATAAGATAGTAAAGGAGAACAACCTACTCAAAGTTAAGGTTGAACTACTGCTTGATATGGTCCTGATTATATTTATGTTAGTTGGCTGAGGCTGAAATGAGAATTGAAAAACTCCAATAGTTTGATAATTTAAATATTATGTTACTTAAATTGTCTTAATTTCAGTAGTAGTTCTCTTTTCTGCTTTATGCCTTCTCTTATTCCCCTTGGATCCACCTAACTCAGGAAACATCCAATGCCTGGCTGGCATTAAAAAGGACCCCATTCTCCCTAACTTCAGCGGAGGGGTTCCCATAATTGTCAGTACTTAGAAAAAACGCGGTTCTGGGAAAAGGGATTAGTTATTCGATTAAATTGTTTGTAATTGAGTCGATTGTTAAAAAATATTTAATGTTAGCTATCTAAAAAAATATTACTATTTTATTTTTATCAGCTAAAAAATAATTTATAATTATAAATTCCATCGCCCAAAACTAGAATTCCATCGCCTAAAGATAAGGGATAAACATCATGCCAAACTGAAGTCTCTCTTGGAGCGTGCTGGGATCACGTGATTAGTTAGTTTGGTGTTACCAGTGAACGCTCTTGTGATCCTTGCCTCGTAGTTAAATGACTTTAATTGTTTTAAAAATAATATTGTGAGTTGATTACATTCTCACCTTGACACCACGTGTTAACAATAGTTGGGTATGAGCTAGTCCTAAACACATTGTAAAGTCATTTGATATGCTTTTGAGACAAAGTGAAATGGGAATTGGGTTAATATTCCCAAACCTGAGCTTGTTGTTTATGTGGTGGCGCTTTTGTTACAGTCTAAGACGGTAGACATTTCGGTAAGAGTTTTCAAGGGTAGATTTTTCTAGAAATGGTTTAGCCAACTAGAGAGTTGTTGGTCATAGAAACCTTATCCGCAAACCATGACAGTTTCTGCCATGTCCGATGCATGTTTGTGGTTTCATAAAGCACTTTTAGCAGTTTAACAGTCACTTGGGCTGTGGTCTCTCACCCAAGCTTACCGTGGTTATGGGTAACGAGGAATTAAAATTCGATTCCGGAGAGAGAGCATGAGAAATGGCCGCGAGATCTATGGATTGCAGGAGTGAAAATTACCTGGTCTCGGTGTCCCTAATTTCATTATCTCGTTCATCAAACATATAAAAATTAAAATTTCGACTTCTTTTAACTTGGGGACCCTTATGGTTTCTAGCCCTGCCTTGATGTCATAAGATCATTTTTACCAGAAACCATGTAAAATTGCTTTATTCTAAAAGATGCCCACAAACAGACAGACAAATGTAATAATTTATAATATTAAGAGATACGGACGAGCATTATAAATTTTTAAAGTTTCAAGGTCAACAGTATGTATTAGAACAGTGTTTATCACCGAGCCTACAAATCTGCAAACTATTCAGGATTTTTTATTCATATATGTTGCAGAAATTGTCGCCAATACTGGAATTTCGTTTTATATAACCCTCATTGTCGAGAGTGTTATACCTCTCTGTGTAGAAATGTCTATGAAACATATTCCCCAAAAGAAAATCTTCAGAATTAGGCCCACCGATTCCAGAGATGGCGGCAATCCAGCCGCCTCAAAAGAGCGCTTCATAACCCCATTGGTGGTGGCATGCTTTGGGAAGATAGCGCTTCATACAGGCAACTGCTGAGACGTCAGGAAAGCGGATGAAGCCCTTGTAACGTTACTATAGAAAGGAAAAGGTTTAGTAACGTTACTATGCGAAAAAAAGGTTGGGAAACACTGTCTTGGGAACTTGGTCTTTCACGGAATCACTTATTTAATCCCAAAGTGTGCTATTGCTTAGTCACCAAGGGACTTGCGCCATTTTGTGTATGCCAGCTTATTACGAACGCTTCATCAAGGAACCTAAGAATTATGTAGAATCATTAGATCTTCTCTCAGGGACAAGAAAGCGAGTCAGGGTGCTAACGAACAGCAATAGTCAATAAGTCAATCAATACACTAAATGGAGATCGATTATATGCTGAATTGATTGATGTCTAAAGGCTGTTGATCACTACTTTTTAATGAAAGTGAATAAAAAGTCAAGTCTCCCTGAATCTCTGAATGGACTCTTATTCTGCATTGGAGAGACATAAGTACAGTGAGACGTGTCTAAAATTAATTTATGATATTCAAATTCAGGGGGTGATTTTGCACGGAGATAGTCCGTGTTATTTGTAATAGTGCTCGATCTGCTATTAGAATTTAGACAAGTCGGCCTCTAATTTTTGGTTATTGTCGAACCAAGTTAAGGTGTTTGATGGTAGCCTCAGTTTAATGACGCGATCCGCCCCAATGTCGTTGACTATATGACAATCCTTTGTGTGGATCGCCTTGTAAATGGCCTCACGTTTGACATGCCTGTCCTAAATGATCCCGTTGAAAAGAAGATCCCATGGGGAAGAAATTGTCTTTTAGTTTTTATGTAGAATCCACATTGAATACTTGTGGAATTGTCCACCACTAACTTCTGACACGTGAGTAAGGTAACGAGGTCTAACTAACCTATCTAGCACGAGTATTAACCATTGTTGTTGCCTCGTGTTCATAGCTCTCCCAAGAATTTTCTTATTCAGGAAAGTCTCCGGGTTACTGCAAGATGTGCAAGACCAGCGCCATTACTTCAAAAACTACACAGGAAGACGGCTAAACACAAAAAGTAATGGGCTGTCTCATTACTTTCGTTAATTGTTGATGTGACACAGTAGGGCTATCGGTCGGGAAAATATTGATTATTAATCTTTGATGCCATGTGATAGTCGATACCGACTTTATTATTCCATCTTTAGTTGGAAAACCTTTAAAGTGTTACATTCAAGGTTATTAAACGTTGCTTAAATAAAAATCAAATTAAAGACAATTAAGTACTTTAAAGGAGCCAGGATTGTGTGAGCGTTCCATATGATCACTGACATTTCGAACCTTTGCCTGACTATTTTATTCGAAGATGCGGAGTTGGCCCATTACTTTGTCAACTACAAAAGAGTAGTTGTAAATGGATTTAAGATGAGGATTGCTCAACCATAGAACAAAGGATGTCGTAAATGATCATAAAATTCAGAGCGATCTTTCTCAAGTCAAACAAAACTATGTATTTCGCAGTTCATGAAAGATCAGAAGCCAAGGATTTCAATGTTAATTTTGCCTATCATAAACTGAAGCATAAGAATACAGTACGACTCTACTGACATGAAAGGATGTAATGAAAAAAGATTGTCAAAAGTGACATTTCGGTGTTTCAGTTAATGATTAGGTCTTATTTACCCCCGGTCCCTTCTAGTGAAAGAAACCGATGGCTAAAAACGTAACAGTCAAGAGTGGACGTTCCCAGAGATCTCCAAAGCAGAAACTAAGGAATCAATTCATTTCAACAACATGGGATAGCCTCTTTTAGACTATCCACTCCATAATTTTGCTCATAGTGCAGATCAAACTATGGGACGATAACTTAGCGGATTTTTTCGGTTTTCTGTTTTTTCCATCTGGAAGGGTTGTGTTCAAGTTCGATGTAATCTTCAATCTCATTATTTCTTCAGGTTTTCGAGTCAAATTCACCAAAAGAAATCCACCTTTCAAAGAAGATCACCAAAAATTCACAAAAGTTAAGGCAATTGTCCTCGAAGGTACAATTAAGCTCCCATGTGTCGCGTAAACAACAATTTTGTTCCATTTTACACAAGAAGACATGAAAAAATTCAAAGACCTTGGTAGCATCAAACTAACTAATCATGTGTTCCCGGCACGCTCCAAAGAGACTTCAGATTGGCACGATGTTCCTCCTTTGAGTCCACGTAAGTACGTATTGGCCTTGTAACTGGTTCCTCGTAGTCGCAGTGGCACGTTCCTCGGTTCTTATGTAATAAAGAATCCAGAGGCATTGGAGACTGGGACTTTCCAGAAGTCCATCGTTCCGTAATCTTAAAAGCCCTTTTTTGCTGGTTTCGATTTTCATGGAATTTGTTCAAGAGATAAACGGACACATGGAATGCATGGTTCTCCGTACTGCTTGTAGATATAGTTCAAGGCCGGATAGCCTTTAATGCTTTTCAGAACGTTAGCCTTTTTCTCGCATTTTATGATCACGTTTTCAACATTTTGAAAAACACATTTGCATGTCGATGACTCCCAGAATTTTCTTTTGTCTGATAATTTCTGCATTAACCACTTTAGCTTCGTCGTCCGTCTGATTGATCTTTTGTCGGAAGTGATTAACGTGGTAACTGATTTCTCCGGGCTAATTGATATACGGTGTCCTCTAACCAAACGTTTAGACGGTCCAGGTGATGTTGTAATCCTAATGTTGCATCCTGAATATCTTATTATTATCTAACATCGAAAAAAGGAACAGCAAAAAAGTAGAATGTCATATTGACATATTTTTAATAATATATTTTGAAATATTTTTTAATATACCAACTTGGAAAATGACAAACATAATGTTGGCGTCGAGAAGTAGTCCTCAGGAGTTAGTAAGCTGTGACTGAGCGAAACACCTGTTAGATACCACGTGACCTATTACAGAAGTCACTCAATTCTTGTTTATGTACCCCGTTTGGAAGATTGATTCTCCTAGATGTTGGAGAGATGAGAAAACCGATATAAGTAAATTAGTAGAAATTTATTAAATGAAAACAAATAATTAGTGGAGACTTAGTTATTTTTTTACGATCAAGACCTTGAGTTCCTCCATCAAATTAGAATGTCTATAACGGATGCGTGTGTTGGGAACACTTGTAAGCTCAATTTTACTGTCAATCGAACCGTCTGGGAAATAGCTCACCCCCATTTTCGTTTAGCCTAATCATTGTATCTGAATCATCTACCTCATCGGAGAAGCCACTATATGAGATACTATTGAGAGCAATCTCGCACAAGTCCACGAGACTAAGCTTCCATACTTGTGAAGCTACGCTGTACTCCTCCATGAGAGAATCCTTAACTCCGTTACACACAAACTTTGGTGAGGTGCAGCATCAGAGGGTCGTCGGTGGAGAGAGAGACACAGAGGCCTTCGTCAAAATACGAGCGAAAGGGATGGTTTCCGTAATTCTTTACTAAAGCGTTGTTACTCATTGGTGACATTGCTATGCCAATTTGGGCCAAATAAAACAGATATTTGATTACAGGGATCTGCACGTGTCAATTTCTAATTTACCTTACTTAGGAGGAGACCATGTGATATATTCTGAGCCATCAAAAAACTCGTGCACAAATTTAGAGGATTTCCAGACTCCCCGAGTGAGGTCGGAAATTAAAAGTCGAAAGATTTAAGCTTTTCCGGAGAGAGTTAAGGTTGGAGATGTTGGCGTACATGTAGAAAAGATAATACATGTACGAGGGGTTGTTTTCGAATACATATTCCTCGGGGAACACACGGGAGTTGGAGGAAAAGTCAAATAATGTCTTGGCTTCATCATCCACCGAATCAAATCCACTTATCTTAATATCAGTTAATGTCTACCATAGGAAGGACCACGTGCAGCTCAGGGTGGCTATTCGGATCCAACGAGACCTCAAAGAGTGGCATGAAAATATTATTTAGCATTTCACTGAAGTTTTTGAGGGATCCTGAGCCACGGAAGACATCACTACATAAAACACCACCAAAACTATATTCGCGGAATCTGAACCATCCACCGAACGTTTTCGGACTCCATTTTGTTATAAAGGAACCAACGGGCCAAAACATCCCACTCATCATACGACTTACCGTAAATTGAAATCCTGAATTCCGCGAACTGGTACTTTTCCTCTTCCAAATAGCTTATGACCTCCTGCAAGTCAAAAAGTGATCAACCTTGACTAACTCTGCAAACAGTTTGCCTTCGTTGTAGTTGTTGTACTTGAGGAAAATCTTCCTCAGCTCGCTCTGTCCAATGGGGTTGTATTTTTTGGTAAATTTGTCAAAACGGTGGAAAGTCTTGTCCTTAAAAGTATTCAAATGAAGCTACAGCACGCATGTCAAGAAGGTCAAGGTTAAGGTCATATGAGGTCAAATTGAGGTTTTTGAAGACGTCCTCTAACGTCTGAACTTTTCCTTGGGAGTCAAGTACGACTTTCATGTCGGGACACGTGTTGATTTTTCGTTTTATAAAGTTTAGGAGGTGTTTCTGGTTCATACAAGAGGAGCAGTGGATATGAGTATCAACCTGAGATGTTTTTGACCACCCAACCTTTCTGACATTGTAAAAGTCCCTGTGACTGACGGCCTTGCTCTCCAGAGACTCCTTGGTGTCGTTCATGAGCACGTGAAGAGAATATTTGTACCCAAGGAACTGAAGACGTTTGTGACAGTAGGTTTTACTAAAATGGATCACTTCACATTACAGAGTTCCGTTTTCGACGATAGACTGCAAGTAACTGAGGTCAGTTACGAATTCTTCATAGGGAATGAAGTCAAACAGAGACTTTGAGCACTCTTCGTCTTCAAATACTGTAATTATTCCACTTTTCATCTTTATATGACTTTCTCGGGATCTGCAAGATCAAAGCGACGGTTTACTTAGAACTCGTTCGACTGAGGCTTGCTTTACTCTTTCGTCGTATTCTGGCTGAATAAAGTTGTTGTTCTCTAGGAAATGTTCTACTGCCTGACTGAATGTTTGTGAAGACATTCGAATGTATTTTCGCCTCAGATTGAGAGCTTCAATCAGAGAAGAGGACACAAGAACGTGCTTTTGACTTGGAATCTACGTTAACATAATAAACATACGAAAGACATTCCTTCGGCGATAATTTTGTAGAAGCTATTTCGACCATCCGTGGGCTTCATTTGACGTAAATGACCAAACTACAGATTTTTAATGTTACTGTTAGACGATGAACGGCAATTAGCAAATATTGTCTGAAATTATGCTTTTGAAAATAATTAACATATTTAGGTCATCACTCGTTAGTGAATAACTGAGTTGATGTAGATTCTTACTCAATTAAGAAGGAACTCGTCCATGGGCCCCTTTATTTTCTAAAACCAAGATCTACTAGAAGAGCAAGACCGTTGCTTACCTCTCGGTAGTCTTTTTACTCTGAGCCCCTTCCATGCCATTGCTGTTCATGTGTGCGGTTTCTATTTGTGACATTACTATTCTAAGAAATATTTCGTATTTTTTATTTGCCCCCGGTCCCTTCGAGTGAAGGAAACCGGTGGCTAACAAGAACGTTATAGCCAAGAGCGGACGCTTCCAGATATCCCGATAGGCGTAATTGGTTCGGCGCAGAACTCGGAGGTGGACCCTGTAAATATCTCACAAAGATGCTTATTTATCTAAAATATTAATTAATCATTTAGTCTGCGAAGATTATTAATTAAAAATATTTTAAAATAAAATTTAATGATTTGACGTCATCAAAGTGACCCTCAATAAATTACTCTTTATTTGATTTTTTTAAATTTTCTTAGATCTTATAATAGCTGTTTGTTTGTTGTATATTCTAGAAAAACATTCATTTACATCGCGCGTGAATGTCAGTAATTAAGGATAATCAGTGTTACGGGAACCCCCAGGCGGTGGGGAGAAGTTAATGGCTCTTTTCCTTTCTTTCCGGGATGGGTGACACCTTATCGGGTGAGCCACAAAACACCACGTTACACATTTCAATAATTAATCAGTGTCTTGAGCAATTTTAAATGTTTTTAGCTAACTTGAGTGACAGTCTTGCTACATGTTTGTCGAGCAGCATTTTAGTTAAATTTACTAACTGCAAGTTTATGGGAGATGCTTCTGGATAGAAATAAGAACTACTTTAATGAAGTTTTCTAATTGATGACTCATTAAGAATATAAATTTTATAATTAAAAATAAAGTTAGTTGTTACGAAAAGGTCTCCATTATGGTCTGCATGCATCGAGCACGCAATGGAAGTTACCTCCCATGATCACGATCCCAATGTTCTGTAAGAGCCATCGCGTCATTCTAGGCTCATCCTTGTAACAGAAGAAGGGTAATGGAATCTTTTCAATTAAGCACTCTCATAAGCCATGTCAGTTTACCTAGTCTCTAATGAGGAATATGCCATGATTACATGAGCTCTACCCTTACGACGACTCGTGAAATCCGAGAATGAGGACTTAGTTGGTTTATAAAACGAAATCCCAAATACAAATTTTCCAAACACTTAAGTTTTAGTTAACTGTCAGAGAATTTAATATAAATTTTGATTATTTATACTATAATTTGTTTTTTATGCTCTCCTGAGCCACAAGAATGAGTTGTCGAATTTCGGAACGGGGGGCCTTGTTTCCCTTCAAAAATTCGTGGTTTAGCAGTTCATTACAATCCGCTCTGTTGGCGGGGTTGACTTCAAGGCACTTGTCGATGAAAGTCCCAAGGAGCTCAGATATTCGGTGACGTTCCTGAATCTTCGGTCTTCCAATGTTAGAAATGTGGTAAAGGGCTTTTAGGGGGTGTTCGTTGAGATATGGAGGCTCTCCGTCTATCATTTCGATGATTAATATCCCCAAACTCCAAATATCGACTTTCTTCCCATATTTTTGTCTATAAAAAATCACTCGCAGAATTACTTTGAAACCAACTCGGGAGCCATCCAATACGGAGTACCAACCATAGTGTTTCTGTTACCCTCCCCCGAAACTTGTGCACAGAACCCAAAATCTGTTAATTTGACGTCTCCGTTGAGTGCCAGGAGCACGTTGTCGCTTTTGATGTCTCTGTGAATTATGTTGTTGATGTGCAAAAACCCTAGTCCGTTTAAAACCTGGGAATAAAAAAGAAGATAACCTCAAGAATCATAGTGGCCATCTGTTCCTCCTTCATCATGGTCTCCATGACGACATCTGTGAGAGCTCCCCCGTCGAGGTACTCCATGGCCACCCACAATTCATTATCATTAACCAGGAAGCCGTTAAGGTAATTAACAATGTTGACGTGTTTAGGTAAGTTCCGCATTATCTGCGTAATAAGTAAAGCAATGTAACCTCAATTTCTGATATTAAGAGTTCCTTCTTTGGCTGAACCTCCAAATTCATCATCTTCATGGCCACAACGGCACCTGTTTTGATATTCATAGCCAAATTTACGGTTCCAGAAGCACTATTTCGTTGATTATGGGTTAATACCCTGAACCCAGCTTTTTCTTTAGTTTGTAGGTCTCCCTGGGGTCCTCGGGGGATACGAACATCCCTGAACTGATAAAATTTAAATACTCAGTTTTTCAATCAACGCTTCGATGGAAATTCTGTTACCCGATTTATTCCTCACTTCAATCTGGTTTTACTGAAAATAGCCGCAAAACCTGTCTTTCCTCCTCCTCCTCTTCGGGACAGGACTCCATTCCACTGCAGTTAGTAATGTATTTCTTATCCTTGTTTTCCACGTCTTCGAGGACCTGCAAGGCTTTAATGAGCTTGTCTGGGTTCTTCTTCTGTTCTTCCTCACTGAAGGTGAAAATGACTTGAATACGGAATTTTGGAAGCTTTTATTAGGGATTTCCACTCCTCAGGCAATCCTTGAAGGTCTGCAGCCACGTGGAGGTTATGTTTAAACAAAATAGGTGAAGTCACCACCATATTTTTCTCCACAGACTGCTTCTTCATTTTAGAATTAAATTTATTTAGAAATTTGTTTTTTGAGCTGTCGTTCATCAATATTATACGTAAATCCGGATATATATGGCGATTAATTTTAATAATTTAGGGAAATTAAGTCGACGGATTACCCGTAACATACGGAAATTAGGAATCATGTCGGCTTATGTCGAGATTTTACAGAATGTTTGCCGATACTACCTGGCTTTGAATTATTGTGAAATAATGAGGTGATGGCTGGAACATGAACATTGGAGTCACTTACAAACAGGATACCGAGTCACTAGTCACTTACAGACAAGGATAACATCATCTAAACTCTAAGGATACGTCCTTTGGATGCAACTTGAATAACAGAGACGACAATTACCCCTACATTTTTGGGCGGAGGTCCGACGTTTCCCTAGCTCCTTTGTGTATCTTGAGTTTATCACTTTATCCGTCTACACAGGGAAGGGACGAAAGGATACATCAGTCTGAGATGAAGACATTTGGGGGAATAGAAGTACTTGAATAGGTAAATTTTAAAAATTATTGAATAATCCTCTTTTTTAATATTCTTTGTAAGATAATTTATTCGCCTCAAAATATAATTAAATTTCTTACTTGCATTACAAACTAGTATTACTTTGGACTGATCTTTTTTCTCCATTAATTGTATTATCTATTGGTGGCTACTATTAAAGATTTCTCTTCCTTCCCTCTGATGGCGGCATTTGATCCACATTACTCGGGAGACCCCCAGGCATTGTCAGCATTCAAAAAGGGTCAATCTATTCATTCCATCCGGGAGACAATTTCGCTCCCTGGGGAAGACCTCTGGACCTCAGCTTTCCGGACAACTCTCTCTGGATCCACTGTGCTTGGATATAGGGTTTTGGTATGGATCGTGTCCAGAATCAATATAAAAGAATATAGGTGGAAACGATAAAGACTTTGTAGAACGTCGATGTTGAGGTCACATTGCTTCGTCTGTGGCGGATTAGTAAAAGTATCATATTTGTCGCAGTTTCTGCAAAATCCCATGTGACTATTTGTCAGTTCGTTCTCTAAGAGATCCTCGAGGTAGATTAAACAAAAGATCTCCCACTTTTAATCTGATAGAGTTGGATTAAATCATCCAAGGTGATAAGATGATTAGAATATATGATGTTAAACCAAGTCAACTCCCATAGCGGACTTATTAGGAGATTACCTCGTCCCAAACATCGTTAGAGACTTTTTTTTATAAATCAAACACTAACTTGGTCCTGATCCAACAACCCATGGGATCAGTATTTTCCGTCTCCAAGGTGCCAAAATCACTCCATGATAAAAGTGGACAGCCATTATAAAATTATTTTCCTTCTGATTGCCAATGCTACATACATGAATTCTCGATCCATAGAGATTCCTGTATGAGTGGTCTCGCGAACTCAAGTAGGGAGAGAAACCGAACTCGGTCAACATCTACGCTAGCCGGAAAGTTTACAAACCTTGAATAGTTTGGAACATTATACTCCTCATTGATAAAGACACGTGACTCACATCATCATTTTCGCATCAATCGGTCAAGTACCAACGGTACGTTGTATCTTTTTTAATGTTGTATCTTTAATTCTCCCAATCCTATGAATGCTGTCTTAAGCACTCAGCAAGGCAATGACTACTTTGGTTCGTTCAAGAAAAAACAAGAACGGAATCTGACTAAAAAATTTAATCAAATTGACCATCTTGTGTAGAAAACCAAAGATCTTAGCAAGGCTTAAGGATTTATGGGCGTTTGGAGTGACAGAGAAGTGGTTTACGAACGAATAGAACATAATGCTGACACCCTTGGAGATCCTAATCCGAAAAAAATAACTGAGAGGCCTGATCCAAAGTGATCAAAAGAAAATCAGACCCCAACGAGCTTGTGTAAGATCGAGGGAGGAGCATCGAGCCAAGTTGGGATCACTTAGTTTATTTTTCTGTTTAACCGTGGTCTTGGAATAAAAATTTGATTTGAATGGTGATCTTGAAACGTGAAGTGACAAAAAATTGGAAATCATACGCTTATCCTTTAGAAAACTGTATAGTAGTTATTTCACAGGAAGGCAAAGAAAGTTCACAGTAAATAACTCAGAAAGAGACTTTTGTCTGTAAAACTAAAGAATTCGAGCATTGAATGAGAAAAAATCAAAGAAGGAAGGTCATCCACAGATCTGGGAGCACAGATGGTCTTAGACTGCCAAAATACAAGAATGGCATGGAAGTACTTGGGATCTAAATTTTTCGGACGTTCGACTCAATCCAAGAGTCATGTTGAAGATTGTACTAAAGAAATCACCTCCCATTAGTAGAATGAGTAATGTCCATGACTTATAGCCCCAATTTCCCTATCCTCAGAGCAGATGACCAACAAGGTCGGTCTATGAGGGGATGTCAAAGTGAATCCCAACTAATGGAGTCCAAAACAAGATCGTTGATCTTTAAAAGTCTAAACTTAAAAGTGGATATTTAACACCCAAGTTCCGGGAGATCCAACGTGACAGACATGCGAAACATGGAGGAAGCTTACTATACATAACAGAAGTCCCTACGAGATCATCAATCATGTTTGTAATCGTCTCTCCGATAATTACAATCTTGATCTCTTGAAAAAAATCTGTCTTCCTCGACTCTCACACTGATCAACAGACTGAGAATACTTGAAGGGTTAGTGCACAATGGTTTATCCGACTCTTTGTAGTAAGTGCGTTGCAGGAATTCGATCCCATCTGCCTTGAATAAGAGTGATATGATTTTATTAATTCATTTTTTGTAATTATTAAAAAAAGTTGAAAAATTCTCATTTTTAATGGCACTATTCTATTTTGAATGACATTGTCCCACTTTGAATGACACTTCCATTTTTATTGGCACTATTCTCATATTGAATGGGAAGCGGTATAGTCATTCCAATGAGAGAATTCCTTCTTCCAGACAGTTCGGCACAAAAATAAAACAAATGATCTAAGAATTAAATAGTTGGAAGAAGTCTTAACTACCTAACGTTGAAATACCCAGAATACATACTCTCAACAAGGAGATCAACAAACACATTAAAGACAAATAGGTGAGACCTTGGACCGAGCTAACTAAAGTCATAATTGAAAACCCCTCTTTTTACAAAATATGGAACTCGATTAAGTCCTCACGACACCTAGCAACAAGTTACTCAATGATATGACATCCGTGCAAATACCCTAATGAGATATTATGATGTCCCAATAAATGTACCTTAAGGAGGTTGAATCAAAAAGATCCTGGCTTTCCTTTAATACTTTTTGTTACCTACTTTGAGGCTGAAAATAAGATAGCTCTAAACAAAATAACAAATACCAACACAATTTTGGAGACAATTTGTTTAAACGAAAACATTCAATTACTAAATTAAAAATGTCCTGGCCACACGTTTTCTCTGTAAGCGGTTTTCAATTATGTTCCCCGTGTATTCAATTCGAATAAAACTAATAACTGAGCAATTCCCCCAATATCAGTAGATTCATCAATTTGAAGTGGAAAATACTTTTCTTTGCATGCAGTCAAAATTAACATCTTCCGACATATTAGCTATCCCTCTAGAAACGGTGCTATCCGACAATGGAATTTTAGATATTTGCTTCTCAAAACTATCACCAAATAAAGAGCAATCATTTTGTAGACAGGAATGATCAAAATTTGGCCAATTGTATGGACTTTCATTTGAGAATCAATTAATTCCGCAACAATAAAACTACATTTAATATAGTTATATGACAATTTGAAAGTGTCTCCAAAAGTACAGGTCATTTGATTTTGCTTGTAACTAATTAAAATATTCAATATGTGTGGGTTAAATTCTGGATGTTTAGTATTGAAATGGTGGAGCAATTTACTTGGTAACATGGAATGGTTCGATCATCACAAATAAGACTTTGGAATTTGTGTTTTTATTACGATAAAATCTTAGAGACAAATAAGAATTTTTATATCACGTAAAATAGGAGCTTTAGACTTTTTATCAACCATAAGAAAGAAATTACCCCGTTTCAACAAATCAAAAAAACAAATCAAAAAAAACAAATCAAATGTAACTAAATTTTAAATACAAAAAAATTTAAAAATCAATGTATTTGGGCGGCACATCGTTAGAGAAGCACTGCTTAAAGGGGAACACGATAAAACTGAATTTACATCAATCAGTCGTAAAGAAGAAAAAATATGACGAGACAGGGAGGAGGCATAGTAAGGTCGGGTCTGTCTTGGGATGTGGAGATGTAACTACATGTTTCTGGTTAGTTCTATATAGTATCAAACATATGACGATGTGTGAAAAGTAAAACTCAAAATATACACTTTGTTCATCTACTGACTTTAAAGTACAATTGTGGGACACTTCCAAAACGAGATTTGGAAAATATTGACTTACCAATCCCTTTATTTTCATATTCGTTTAGCTGCTCTTTCCAAGCTCTGTTTGTCGAGCGAATCCGACCTGCGCCCCTTTCTTGTTATTTCTGTAATTGGTCCATCTAAAAGTTTCTCTTATGGTAAGGACACTCGTGTTGCTTTAGAAAAAGACTCCTCGGCAGAGTATTCGCTGGGAGACATCTGAGAATTCGTCAGTCCGGCTTCAAATCATTTAAGCAAAAATGTCAGTTAGACAATTTGTGACTAAGACAATGTGATCCTCATAAATAAAGGTCAATTCTTGTCAGCCTAATCCCACCCCTGAAGGCGGACGAGTCCTTCTGGTACATATGTTGAAAGAGATCATCCTACCTTCTCTCCGACCAACTCCACTGGTGAAGATTACATTGTGAACACTCTTTCGCCTAAAAATGAAGTAATGTCCGCGACGGGTAGAACATGTGATGAAGATGGAGGAGGGCGGACTTACTCTCCACAAGCATAAATGACAATAAAAACATACTTTTTAAAAGAAAAACAGAAACCCACCTCACAAATGTCTGTCCTAGGGAAAGGAAAGTCGGTTCTCTTCCCTTAATCGATTTCCTGTGCAAGCTTCGGGGAGGGGTTGGTAATGTAGAATCACAGACTGGAGATGCCGAAGTCAATTGTGGGAAATGTGATTACAAAACTGTTTGAATATACTTTTGCTTTCTCGTGACCCCGAAGTTCAACATAAATATATACTATAACCAACCAGGATGGGGGACCTTCTATAGTTTGCTCTTGCATAGGAAAATTGCAGTCCAAAATTTTTATACCAAGGGAATCATGGGTTTCTTGTTGCACGTGTCGGGTTTTAATGTGCAATAGGCTAAATAACCGTCATGGGACTTATAACAGGCATTAAGAAATTTAAAGAACTCACGTGTATATTTGTTAGCTAATTAGTGAAAAGTTCTTTTCCCCAATGTTCTATCCCCTTCTTTCATTTATCGTGTCGTCGTGTGATATAATTGTCTTAGGAGGCGCCCAGTGCGAGATTAGCGTTCCCAGATCATTCGTCTCCCCCACTTCTAAAATCCAATTAAATATATTAATGATTATTCGCAATTATAAATTTAAATAATAAATTTATTTAAATGGAATTAGATGTAACTTGGTTGTTCACTCTAGGAATACGCTAATAGACGATATCTGCCGGTCTCAGTCGCATTCTTCTCCGTGGGACTCTCAGTTACCTCCATATTTTACGCGATAAATAAATATTTATACTCGATTTATCTTTTCCTTTTGATTTCTGTCTTCCTAATTCGTAAACGGAGTTCAATTTATTTTTACGTATTTTAAATCAATTTTTTTAGATTTCGATTTGTTCAGCTTTTTTGGGGACACTTTGCTCGGTAGGAGTTATTTTCTCCGTTTATTTGGACGACCTTTTTTTCGGGATCTTTTTGATCTTTCTGGCTTTTTTCCACTTTTTTGAATTTGTTTCCTCCTATTTTGCGGGAATCAACGACTTTTCGTGCAATGCCTTTCTTTTGGAGTATTTCGATTATTACACGTTCATGTTGATCTCCGTTACTGAGCACTTTCTCGTGGCCTTTCCTTTTCCGGGTTTTAGGAATTACCCGCTTCTCTCATATTTTGGTCTGTTTATGTGCATTTTGGGAGAGTCTGTGAGGAAGTTGGCGATTTTGACTCTGAGGAACAATTACAGTCACATTATAGAGACGGAGGAGAGAAAGAATC
Organism: Dicyema japonicum; assembly: GCA_011109175.1. Taxonomy (NCBI): domain Eukaryota; kingdom Metazoa; phylum Dicyemida; class Rhombozoa; family Dicyemidae; genus Dicyema; species Dicyema japonicum. The sequence goes on from RDEW01000035.1 coordinate 534,270, forward strand.
ACGTGCTCATTAAGGAAGGGGTTTATAGGTATTTCCGGCATCCTGGTTATTTTGGATTTTTTTACTACGCGGTTGGATCTCAGGTTTGGTTGATTTAGGATGGCTCGTAGATTATGATGGGGAACTTTGTTTCAATGGTGTTGTTCTCTTGGCGGATATGGAGTTTCTTTGATGACCGAATCAAAGAAGAGGAGTACTTTTTGGTCCGTTTCTTTGGAGAGGAGTATGAAGAGTATAAAAGGCGGAGTTTTACAGGAATTCCGTTTATTGAATAAATCTGGGTTTGTGGCCTTTAATTTGTCGGTCGAGTTAATTTACCACCGAAGTTTACTCTTAAATACTGCGATTTTTGTCTTTAAGTCAAAAATTGATATGTTCTTTAAAATTGTTTAAAGCTTATAAAAAATTGTGTTATTGCGGCCGTCGCGAAGAACCCAGGTATTTTCGCAAAATTGGACATTTCCAACTTGTAGATGAATTCAATTTATTTTGAAAAAGGAAATATCTTTGTTTTTTAAATGAGGATGCTTCATCACTAAATGTCTTGATAGTTTGGCAGGAGCAAGAGATGTGTTAGGCATTATATGATGGCATACAACACATTCTGCAGTATGCGGTAAGTCAGATCCGTTCTGAAAAAACCCATATGAGAAGTAGCTCTCATCATATTTTCTTTTCTAAAATTATAATTGTAAAAAAAACTTAAAGAATATTTTTGGAATATTTTATGCAATTATTGTTTCTCATTAAAAGTCTTATAAAATTGACTAATTGACGAACTTCTGTTTTTCCCCGGAAAAAATTATGTCCTTATCATGCTTAGATTCAAACTCCTTGTTCACCATCGCCACATACAACACTCGAAGCCTCTCATCCACATTTTATAAGAAAACGATCGAATGACCTCTGGCACAAATATTTGGACGATAAGGCGACTGAAATTGAAACTGTCAGTATGGAAGACGAATGTAGGCGAGGATAGCTGTAAAACATGGTTCAAGCGAAACCCTTTTAGGGCTACGCGAAGGAGCTTTTAACTAATTAATTGACTAATTAACCGAAAACAGAAACAAGATATAAGCGTGGATATTTAAACCCAGGTTGGGAACCACTGCATTACTGTAGATTATAACGATGACAGCTGACTTCGTCGAATTTCCCCTGGATCTAAGAGAGGATCACATCTCCACTTTTGTGATTATCGTTGCCCTGTTTTCTTCCTTAGGAGCCACCCTAGAAAGGAGACTATTTAGTCACTCCCCCGCTTCACTCATGATATTTCAGAGTGCAGACTAATTTGGTTTTCTGAATCCTCTCCAATTGTCAGTATTCAAAAGGAGCAATATCTTCATTCCAAAGGATGATAATCTCGCTCACTGACGACGAGTTCTAGCTTCGACCTCAGCTTCCTAGACAATATCTTCTAGATCACAGTGTTTGGATGAGGGTTCTATGGAACGCATCAGGATCACGGGAATAGTTAGTTTGATTTACCCTTAGTCTTTGGAATAGTTTAATTTCATTCATATCTTCTCTGACCGAGTTATCACTTTTCTTGAAAATTTAATTATGGTTTTATGCATATTACCAATCATGTACATCTTCAAGAAAGTTCAGAGGGATCAAATGAGTTAGTTAAGTAGCCCGACCTCACTAACTTCTAGGAGACAAGCGGCTATTAAGTAGGATGCAGCAAATGCCGGTCGCTCTCATAGATCAGTGAGTCCTGGCATTGTAGACGAACAGTTTACTAATTCAGGAGATTCAAAAAGGTGGTTTGCTGTCAACTTGGAGAGGTTGCAGAAGGAACAGAGGACATCTTTTACATCATCCAGTTTACATATGTAAGTTTGTAGATTGGAGTGGTGCCCACATCGTAGACGGGCCAGGTTTACCCTGATGTCCCTAGGAAGAAAGGATTTCGATTGGGGGAGGGGGCTGGCGTAGTATTTTATTATCATCTAGTCTTCGGATGGTTCTCGTAGGAACATAATCGTGTATCTGTTTCAATCGACCCCAGTCATTGGTGCTGGAAGTGATGGATGATGGCATTCGAGGCAGGTCACTGGTTGTCATAATCAAAGGAGACGAAAGAAAAGTAAGACGAGAAGATCAAATAGTAAAGATCTTTGATTTACCGTAGGATTTACTTCAATATAAACATATTTATTATTTGTTTAATGACTGATTTTTTTCAGGAGACTGGAATTCCAAAGCAGGAATTAGTGGTGAAAACTAGATCGGTTGACCGATATTTATTGGAGTCAAAATGGTTTTAGACGGGAGAGATCAACCGCTGATATCGTTTGGATTCATCGTTGGCTTACGGCTATGTGCCAAAGACACAGAAAAATGATGTTCTCAAGGACATTATTGACGAACACTGCTTAAGGATTATACGATTTTTGCTCGCAGATACTTGACTGAGGGTGAAGGTAGGTGTTATTCGGAAACGTCCACAAAAAATATTGGTACTCCTTAGAATAACTTTCTTTCCCCAGTTCTCTTTGCAAATTATTTTGAAGCTATTTTGAGGGATGTTCGGAAAGTAATCTATGCGGACGATATAGATTTATGTCCGACGACGGAGTTACTTAATTCAGTTGTGACAAAGCCACAGACATTTGGGAGGTCATTAAAAATTAACATGAAAAAATTGAGCTGACATTGATTAAACAGATGCCTACGCAGGTTGATGGAAAAGGAAGATTCATAGTAAAAAAACTTGGTTCGCTTCTAGGAGACGCTAAGGATATTGTTAGCAGGAAAATGCTGGGATCTTGAACCTCATTTTGGTAGGTTTTTTTTTCAATCTAAATGTAACTGAGGCTTTCGTGGAGAGAACTACGTTTCCTCTCTGTCTGGGACAAGATTATGGAAATTGAAAACAGCGGACGACATTGATGAACTGCGGAAGCGAGCGTGAAAGAAAGTTGTATGGTGAAAACTGGTAGAACGGATAGTGAAGAGCATGGCACAAGTGGAACCCTGATTATTCATATGCTTATGGGTAACGTGGAAGAGATTTAACTTAACTGATTATATTTTCAAATCAAATATTTATTCCAAAAGTACCGTTAAACCGAAAAAAACAAACTAAGTGATTCAATCCAGGCTCTCAGCTTGGCTCGATACTCCTCCCTCGATCCTACACAAGCTCGTTGGGGACGGATTTCTCATGATCACGTTAGATCAGGTCTCCTTCGTTATTCCATCGATTAAGATCTCCAAGGGTGTCAGCATCATGTTCTTTTCGTTTGTAGACCACTTTCTATCACTCCAAAAACCGCGATTTTCTGTGCATTAGTCCAAGAGATGTAAGGTCCCCGTGAAGCACATGTATAGGAAATGCACGGTTCAATGTTTAGTTCGGGGTGGTTTACGATTTTCCATAGTCCCCGTTAGGCTATTTAACATGCAGCAATAAACAGATCACAGCCCACTCCCAGAATTTCAGCCATTTCTTAAATGGCAATGTTCTCTCACTCACTTCAAATTTAATTCACTTGCTTGATATTTTATTTTCCGAAGTTAATAGGGATGTGACGATTTCTTAAGGCTGATTGTCAGTCGGTATTCGTTCAACCTCACAAGCAAACAATTCAAGCATTCCAAGTAAGATTCTTCCTGGGAATAAAGTCGAAGACACACATCTACTGAACGGTCTTCTGATAACTGGTTTTGTTGAAGAAGCCAGAGTGAATGAAGTTGCTCAAGGAGATTAGATGACTGGTGGTTGATCAGTCTTTTTTTAATCCATACTCGAACTGTCAGGAATAAAGTCCATGATTTTCAAAAGAACGCGCTTCTCCAAAATTTGGGACATTGAGCATAGAAGAGAACTGTTCTGAATCAAGTCGGGTCCTTTTTTTAGTTTTCGTCTTCAATATAGGCTGAATGTTCGCCAGTTTCTACAACGGTGGAATCGAATTGTGATTTATGAACAAATTATAGACTTTAGTCAGTATAGCAATTCTCTTGTTACCAAGATTTTTCAGAAGTATGATGGAAATCCCATCAGACCTATGTGAATATGTTAACTGGTCTGACTCAGGATTTCTTTTACTTCTTTTTCAGAAAAGTAGGATGACAATGGATCCCTTTTCGGTTTTTTTAATAAGTGAAGTGCGTCCGACCTTTCTATAGTCCGTGCGAGTTGCCAAGACATTTAGGTTTTTGGTTGTTGTTGTCTTGGGATGGCCTTTCATTTGCCCTCGAAATTTTACGAATTATTTTCCAGACTTTGACTGTCGACTGATCGCGGTTTATGAATTTTGAAATAAGTTCATAATTTTATAATTTTCCCTTTAATTCATAATTTTCCCTTTAATTCTGTTCACGCTCAGTTGAGTAACAGAGATCACATCCATCTGTTTGCGTCGGTGAAACAGGTGTCCGAGAAGCAAAAATTTTTAACCAAGTATAATTGTTCTCCCGATGGAAGAGAAATAGTGGTCCTTTTTCGCGATGCATTGAGTTCACCCTGAGCGCCTCAAGAGCTTTCAAAACTGGTAGACCACATGACGCCACGTTTATTTTGAAGTCGCGAATTGGCCACTATTCCGGAAGGGTTATTATTAAAAAGGATTATTTGTTTGGTTAATAATAATAAAGCCTTTTCACGAGAGCCATAGTATTTATAGCTCCGCATAGGCAGGACACACACTTTATTTAAGTAAAGAACAGTTAATTTTAACTAATCGTAGAACCAAGGAATGATCTTCATTTTTTTTTCTTGTGTGAGTGTCCTTTCTAGACAATCCAGTTCCGCAGTGAGTATCCACTGATGACGACGTCACTCGTTAAACCCTTTCTGCATCGTAGATGCGTGGAACCTTCCACCAGGTGAACAGAAGCGAGATTCGAACCCGTAGCCTAAGCCACTTAAGCCCGACACCTAACCACTATGCCACCCTTGTTTGGCTGAATAACAATTTAATTATTATTTACTCAACAATTATTTAACTTTATTTAAATAAATAAAAATAAATAATAAAATAATAAATAAATTAGTTCACTAAATTTGCATTTCACGAAAATGAGTTATAAAAATGAAATTCAGAAAACTTCAAATTCATTAACAAAGTTCAAACCAAAGTCCCGTATTTACAAAATAAAGCCTCTGACGACTTCCATTTATGGATTCACTCTTTCAAAAAAAGATTCGACTTCCCAAAATAGGGTAGTAAACCTGCTTGCGGACTATCCTGCAAGTATGTCGGGAATGATGGAGAATGACATTCTCATTATGGTAAACGACATCAATGTTGAACAAATGGATCATTCCGATATTGTTGATCTCATTAAGAACTCCTCCCCTGATGTGACTCTTTTGGTGGTTGACGAAAAATCCTATCAATATTTTATCAATAAGGGAATACGTATTTCCAATTACAACAACGAAATCGAGACTTCTAACCTTAACAGTTAATTTTGAATAATTTCAGGTTCACTCGATAATTATTCTGGAAATTGCCAACACGAGGTCAAAGGTTTATCTATTTGAGGATTTTAGAATCATCCAAGGAGAGCTCTCAGGAAAAGAAGGAAAAAGGTTCGCTAATTTGAGGATTTAAGAATCGTCCATTGAGGATTCTGAGATAGACATGTCCAAGGGTTCGATTATTATTGATTTTAAGTAAATTTGAAGGTGGATTCTGTAATTAAAAAAAACAAGGGTTTATTTATTAGAGGATTTCAGGGTCACCCACTAAGATTACAAAGGAGGTCAACTTCGTAGATTTAACGACAAAGACAGGTACTGCTGAGTAATATCTTAGACATAAATGACAAATCTCTACAGAACTCTGTTGGACATAATATCCCCGATGATATTGTCGCATACAAGAATAGTTTGATTTTGAGAAACAATTGTCTCAGATATCGAAGATCAGAAAGTCTACGCGAAAATGTGTCAAAATTGTCGAAACTCTAATCCTGAACTTTAACTATTCTTTTACCTGTTTGGTTAAAATATGTCATTAATATGATTTTATTAAATCTCACATTTTTTGGATTCTACTAAAATGCCTGAGGACTTTTCATTTTTAATCTTTTTTCAAGTCTTTGAGGTTCCCCCAGAAGGGAAGCAGTCAAATTAATGTAGACTTTTAAGACATCTTTCAAGATCACACAACCTTACTGTGGTTTTGGGACTTATCTGGACTTGGGGTGGAATAAATGCAACAAGTGAGCATAAAAAAGTAAGCACTCCCGCGTTGCCATAAGCACGTAAAATGCCTAGGGTTTCGCTCGTGCAGATCACACACTTTATTTAAGTGAAGAACAGTTATTTTAACTAATTGTAGACCAAGGAATGCTCTTCACGTGTTTGTTTTCTTTTTCTTGGGTGTACAAGAGAGCATGCTCGGCTATAGGACATTGAACTATAGTGACATTGACCTCGTTTACAAAGGGATGATTACTAGAACACTGATTTTACTTTACTGATTGGTTGATTCAAAGATTTGGGGGACTTAGAAGTGGTCAATAGTATCAACAAACTAACTATAGTCACAGTCAACCCAGATAACCCCCTCCATGTTCATTGATCTTTATCCAAACGTTCGTGTATTTGCTCACATCTGATGTCTCCCAACTATGTCAATTCGTTCTCATTAAGAAAAATACTACCACGACACATTATGAACAGTATTAAGAGAAGGACTACACTCTACCCCCTGTTTCTTCAGGTGAAGAAAACTAACAGAGACGTACTGGGAAAGCACACGCTCTTAGAAAAGAATCAATGTGATAAAGAAGGCTAACCTGGATGAGATGACTTGTCTTGTGGTCGTCAAGGATGCATAGAAGGTACAACGACGATCCACCAATTTATTCATTTACCCCCGGTCCCTTCAACTGAAGAACACAGGTGGCTAACAGGAAAGTAACTTGCAAAAGCAACCGCTCCAAAGATCCATTAGGTGTATCTGATGTAGCCCACGTGTCCACAATTTGCTTATTGAAGTATCAAAATCCAAAATGGTGAGAAATTTATTGAAAGTCGTCAATTGGGATTCAATCGCCATGCAACCGTGCATGGAGGTGGTTCTCTTGGCGCTTTGGAAACGCCATTGTCCACGGCAATGGTCATGGCCGCTTGGCAACTAAAACCTGATTTACTTATTAACCTGATTTACTTATTGATTACCAACTTGAGATTCCACATTTACTTAAGTGGAATGTAGCTTTGAAAGAACAGGATTTATCGAACATCACAAACACGTGTTGTTCTGTGAGAATATTTAAGTTTAATTAAATTCCCGTTCCAAAATGATTTCACAAATTGTCTTTCTTGCTTGCTTTTTGAGCCCAATTTTAGGAAGTGGGGATATTATAAGAAATCTTGGTGCATTTATTACTAACGTTTAAGCTCAAGTAGAGGTGGACGAAGAGGGGGACCCAAGAACAGCAGGTAATATTAAATCTCGAGTATCCTAGATTCTTCACAAGACAGTAATGCTTCCAAAAGATCAAGTTGTAGTGATGATTCAGTCTAGTCACTGCGGAACCTGAATATATAGAAGCAGAGGAAATTGACATTAGTCTTGAAAATAACTAATACCTCAGTTTAATTTACGCTTCAAACTAACACGTGGTTCTAATTTAAATTTAAAATACTGTTATTTTACTTATTAGGGCACCGGTTCTTATTGCATGGCTTTTCCTTCTCGGGACTGCAAGGGAAATCCGCTTGAATAGCCAGCCGTTCACGGGGGTCCCTAAGCTGGTGATCGGATTGATTTAGTATGGCGTGGAAATTAACGACAGGCCAAGATAAGAGGTGATCCGTCTTTTGGTTATTGATGAGCCAAGAAGGAGGAACTCAGTGACGGATATGATTTTGTAAAGTCGTATTCTCAGGCATGTCAAACTCAAATAGCTTCAGGGGCCGCATAAGATAATTTGAGTACACAAGCGGGCCACACTACAAAGCTTAAAAACACCGTAATCTTATTGAAGTGTATTAATAATTTGCAAGCCTACCACAACGGATATATCACTCTGTTTTTTCGTTTTTTTCATGAAAATCGTATATCTAAATGTATTAGCAGTTTCCACTTTGATCAGGAATGACATGTGTTCTCATCAGTCAATCTTCTCTGAGAAGATTTTGTTGACTTCACGAAGGAAACCAACTGTTCACACATTCTGGATCCAACTTTCATTTTTTATTTCATTTTTGTTTTTGCCTTTCATCTTAAAAATAAAGCGGTTTCTGGAAATACAAAAGGACTGTTGTGTAGAATGGAACATCCGTGAACAAATTATCCATGTCTTCTAGCAGCTGACTGAATTGCCGATGGCCTTTGATAAAGTTCACTGTTTTGTGACCATACGGATTCAATTTAAAGTCTGCACTGGAATCAGTTTAATCAGCTCTTCATAAATATTAAATTCACTGTCACAGGCCCTGATGAAACCCCAAGCTGTGCTATTCCAGTGATGCCAGTCAATCAATAGAAAAATGTTCAAATTTAGATGATGCATCCTCAACTGTTGTTTCAAGTCATCCACCGTTTCATCAATCCGTACAGCAACAGCGTTCCTGGTTAATGTCCTTAAATAACTGCGCTTTCTGCGGGCACACAATATCAGCCGTTATTACCATGCAATGAGCTCATAACCACGGCCTGTCAATTTGAAAAAATCCACTGCTTTTCTCTGGTGGTCTTATTTTAATGACGCGGTCCACCCAATGTCGTCGACTATATAACAATCCTTTGTGTGGGCCGAGTGTTTACACACCTGCTATAGAGATCTCGCCATTTTAAATAAATCTCGCTGTAGTCAGAACAAATTAAAGCTTTTTTCGCAACAACCCAAGACCACGGTAAAACCAAACTAATTATCACGAGATCCCGATGCATTCCAGCAGCGAACTCATCTTTAAAAGGTGTTCTTCCCTCGTGCCTTCGCATCAACGTATTAGTTAACTGATTTTACGTATTCCCATAATCTGTAGTCTAGTCTCATAAGGACCTCCAGAGGCGTCTGTCCGATTCGGTGATCTCCACAAATCCAACTCTCCGTTACTATGAAAATCTTTTTTTTCATTTCCTCGATCCACTCCACCCCATTATTATTAACCCCAGGCTTACCATCGTAAGCCCAGCGAAAACAGTCATAACTAACTACTCCACCCATTCAATGCGTTTACAGGGTTTTCCTATTTATTTAATAACTTTGTCATAAAATTTACTAACTTTGGCAAATAATTTAATAATTTTGTCAAAATTTTTAATTCGTCATAAAATACTTAATAATTTCAAAATGTTTAATAACTTTGTCAAAGGTCAAATTAAAAACCAATTTTTTTAATTAATTGAAAAAAACAACTGTAAAATAAAATTCCTCATTGGTCAATGCTTTAACAAATAGCTCCGGATGTGACTATACAAATTATTGCACACATCTAATTGCACAGGAAATTAATAATCTAATTAATATAAATAATGATTCCAAAAATATAAATAATAATTCCATAAATATTTGACAAAGTATTAAATTATTTGCCAAAGTTAGTAAATTTTCTGACAAAGTTATTAAATAAATAGGAAAACCCTGTAATAATAATTTATGTTTAAAATAAATTTAATATTTTTTTAAATTTAAATATTTTTAAAGTTGGTTCACGTTATCTTTGGTAGCGTCTACTGATTGCACGTGTGGAAGGCATAATTTTCATAAGTTTTATTGTATACAGAAAATGAGCGATAACTATGCCAACAAGGTAATACTGGCCCCTATGGTGAGGGGCAACTCACTGCCAATGAGGTTACTCTGTTTGAACTACGGAGCTGACTTGGTTTATTCAGAAGTAAGAGTTATTTTAATTCAGGAAATTGTGGATGCTGCGTTTGTACGGACAACCAAAGTGGAGAACATCCAGTTGAACACCACTGACTTTGTGATTGGGTCCTCAGTCATTTTTAGGACAACCTCTGCTGAAAAAGAGCGCCTTATTTTCAATTGGTGATCTTTTTCATTATCAAAGGAACCGCCAACCCAGAATCTGCCCTCCAGGCCGCTCTCAAAATGTGAGATCTTCTATTTGCAGACAACCACGTGGCTGGGATCGACGTCAATATGGGCTGTCCTAAGGATTTCTCCGTTAAAACAGGGGATGGGTGCTGCTCTACTCTACAAGCCAGAGCTCGTTAAAGATGTAGTATTTTTTATGAATTGAGATCCTCACCACCTTGGTTAACAACGTCAAGGTCCCCGTTACTTGCAAGATCAGAGTCCTCCCCGAGGTGAGGTTAAATGACAACTCAGGAAGGAATCTCAGAAAAACTTGTTGAGTTGATCCAATCCACGGAGTAGCAGCTATAGCGGTTCATGGAAGGTTCCCTAAGGACGAAAGGACAGGACCATGTCGCTGTGAATTTATCGCTTCCCTAAAGAAGAACCTAAAGATCCCTTTGATTGCCAAGTAGCTGTTCATGTCACTTCAGTGGTGGTTCAGGGTCATTGATTAAGGAGTGGGGGGATATCGAGACTTTCCGAACCATGTGTGGGGCAGATTCGGTGATGATTGCACGTGCAGCTCTATGGAATCCCTCTATTTTCAGGTCTGAGGGATTCGTACCAGTCTCGAGGTCGCGAAGGATTTCCTGAGACTGGTATTGATGGATTATTATGCAGGCGGTTGACTACTCGCTGTCATTTCAGAGGACGAAGTACTCTCTGTGCAACTTAGTGAATCACAAAGTGTCTCCACATGTTGAGATGGGTAGGAAACTCATTCTGGCATTAACATTCCGTGAAATTTGGTGTTTTCCGGTGATATGATAGTGTGGTGTTTGGATCGAGGACTACTATGACAAAGTGGAGATCGAACGAGGAGCTGACTCCTCCGCAATAACTCAGCCGGTCCAAAGAGGATGAGGGGTTACGAGCTGTTGGTTTTGCTGACAAAGTGATGTTGTATAATTGCAGGCGGGAGATGAGATCAGGTGTAACGTCAAAGAGTTTACTGTTCAGCGAATCAAATGCAAAGAGGATCCCCCGCCTGTTTAAATACAGTACATTTGATATGACTTTTAGGTGTGCAAGGATGGGAGATTCCGTAGTGTGGTGACGTTTGATGGAAGATGTACGCGTCTGCTAATTGGTTGTGCTTTGTCGTTATGCTAGGTAAGAATAAACGATTGCTGAGCAGTCATCAGCACGGTTTGTCTTGAGGTCAGGAAGATGAGTGATGTTGATTTTTTATATTAACTGATATTATTGTATTTGTCAAGTAGAACATTATTTGTTATTAAGTGCAAGGAGAGACTTTATTTTAGATTTGCTTTAAATGTTGTCAAAACAAGCGATGAAGTTTCATTGTCAATTGGAGTACTTAGATGAATCGTTTCTCCTATAAAATAATAAATCTTTGTCCATAAAGATATATTCATGGACGTCAAAACGGAGTGATACTTCCTCCATGCAAAAGGTTGATGCATAAGTGGATTGAACTATTCAGGCGAACCTCAATTCCAAGCCATATACAATGCTGACTAATAACAGCCTTTTCACGAGAACCATAATATCTATAGCTCCGCATAGGTAGGACACACACTTTATTTAAATAAAGAACAGTTAATTTTAACTAATTGTAGAACCAAGGAATGATCTTCACTTCTTTTTCTAGTGTGTGGGTCCTTTTTAAAACTATCCAGTTCCGCAGTGAATATCCACTGATGACTGCGTCACTCGNGCAGAGCCATATTAGCGATAGCTCCACTCAGGCAGAACACACACTTTATTTAAATAAAGAACAGTTATTTTAACTAATTGTAGAGAGAACCAAGGAATTCTCTCACTTCTTTTTCTTGTGTGTGGGTCCTTTTTAAACTATCCAGTTCCGCAGTGAATATCCACTGATTACTGCGTCACTCGTCAAGCCCTTTTAGCATTGTTGATGCGTGGAACTTTCCACCAGGTGAACAGCAGCGAGAATCGAACCCGTAACCTAAGCCACTTTGCCCGACACCTAACCACTATGCCACCAATGCTGACTGATAGCTTAAATAATGTCATTTTCTTAAAATGTGCCTTTAAAGTATTGTCAACAGGCCTGAAAGCACTTTAACGTATCAAAACCACAAAGGAAAAATCACAAACTTAAAACAATCATCAATTTGAGTTTTTGTTAACCAAATCGAGGGTGAAATAAGCAAAGTCGCTAAAAGTAGGGTTTTTCAAATAATCTTCCACAGTTTGGAGAACACTTTCCCCAGGACAATCGTCTATCTTACGCAGAATGTCCACCAAATGACTGTCCTTCAGCATTTCCTGAATTTCTTTGGACTCCTCTACATTATAAATCAATATCTTACTCAACACTTCAAGCTTCTGGGATGAAAACTCATAATCTTTAGTCATAAAAATCTAAAAATATATATTTTTAATGTTAAATGTTGATTATGTCAGCAAATTGGTAAAATATTACAGATACTAAGCAACATATGAATAATAGTACCACAATCATTGAACAGTTAAACCTACTTGAAAGCGCATTAAGCAAATTAGTAAAGGAATTCGCCACTTTAAAAGACAGGTAGCTCAAATTAACAGAACAACTATAGTATCACGGAAATAACAAACGAAAACACGCGCCTAAAAGATTTATTGGAATCAAACATTAAGGTTTTCCAAGATAAATTTAATAATTAATTAAAAATCAATATAATTTTAAGAAATATTAGAACACGTCGAGTTTAACTAATGAAAACGCCAACGAGACAGCTAGCCAGTCCCAGCAAAAGGAGGAATGTGGGGTTTCCCCCAGGTTTTCTCCAAATTATTAGATACAGCGACATCTACCAAAATGAGACGAAAGAGGATGAACCTTTTGAACCAGAAATAAATTCTATCACAAAATGGACGATACCAAAAACATGGGGAACAATTTCTACGACATTCAAAAAAACGTGGTTTTCGAGAAATCTCGTTTTACCTTTCCGAAAATTGTCCGCAATCAAAACACGGGGATTTCAATGGCAAAAATCTGGTATTCTTAAAATCCATAGACAAGCACATTTGGTGACGTTTTTATTTCTGAAATTGACAAAAGCGGGAGATATATCAGAATTACGAATTCCTCGCGACAAAAGGTTGTCCTCAAAAGTTATTTAAAGACCGTGGACATTGGGAGTTACATCATACAGGAAGTGGTTGATGGAAGTTTGGCTTATCTATTCACTCTACCGTCCCCTCTCAAGTTGAAACCACTCAAGTCTATGTTTGTATGGGCCAATGACTCCCAACGGATCGCGGAGGCTGGGGATTGCTTGAACAAGGATATTCAACGGTGGATTGCATGTGAGGACTCTGTGTTTATTCTCTGCCGGGGAGACGGAAAGGTTGCTCAGTTTCCACACCTTAGGCGATGTCCTGGGCTGTGGGACCTGAATGTAACGCAAAACGGAAGGCTGTAAGCGCAAGGTCAACCAGAAATGACACAAAACGAGAGTTCAACCGTCCTCAGAGCGGAATTATTCGACTGCCGATGGAAAAAAGCAGTTAGAATTTTAGTTACAATTTTATTACTAATTAGCTTTAATTAATATAAATTTGTAAAATTGAAATGAAAAATTAATTTTCATTAATCGTTATTATCACACGGTTGGCAATTTTTTTTTTGGCAATCCTTTTTACGGCCACACCAACCATCCTGGAAGTGACATTTGACCAAGGATATTCCCATACTAGATGTGAATCGGGCGACTGCGGCACTTTCGAGAATGAGGACCCTGAAGATAATCTACGATCCCTCGGTAGAAATGTTGGATCCCTTTCCGCTATCCTTTGGTAATTTGTACAACCGGCGTTGACCTACACAAGTGAATCCTGGTCAATGGCTATTTCCTGCTCTTCTTAGGGTTAGGTTAGAGGTTGGGGTTCAAAGTCAATGAAGATAAAAATGAAATAGCCACTATTGAAAGAACGCCAACCCGCTTTAAGGAGAAGTGGAGGAACATCCGAAAACTCGGATCGTTATTTAGTGATTCAGAAGATATCACACGAGGAAAGATATTGGCCACAATAGCACTTAAAAAATTACAATCAATTTTGATGAGAAAGAATCAAATTCCTACTAAGATGCGATTACGCTTATATAATGGATTTGTCCGACCATCCTCATGTACAACACAGGTACTTAGGGAACATCAAAGAAGGATATGGAACAACTCGAATCGTTTCACAGAGGCCAACTAAGAAAACTCCTTGGATACTCATGGCCAAAGAAAATCTCAAACAATAAATTATACAGACTGATTGATTGTTGGCACAAGCGAAACCATAAACACTGTTTATTGGCCACGCGGACGTGCATCAACTAACTAACCTCCTCCTCTATCCTGAGGCTGTCCGCAATGAACCCAAGAAGTAGTACCGAACGATGAATGTATCTAAAATGGGAGTAGTGGATATCAGAAGGATTGAAAGAAGATCGGATGAGCCTTGGAGGAAGACCAATAAGCTTGGGTCCTTACTTAAGGACAGTAAGGTCATTGTTCGAAGAAAGACCATATTTTAAAATTCGTCAACGTGGGAATGCCCGAGGCTGAAGAACTTGGGATATACTCGTTTCACCGAAAATAGAGTAGGACATTGCTCTGACTAAATTGGCCAAAGAATAATGAAAGTCAGGAGTTATTTTGGAGGGGTATTACTTCTGAGTTCTACCTCATGCCTGGACCCTCCTTCCTTTATTTATTCTCTCAGTTTTTATGTTTCTGTTTTAGATCTTCGATTTTTTCCTAAAACTGTCGATCCGATCCTCTATAGTCTTGCTAATTAGTACTAGCAGCATATTCTCCTCCTCCTTTAGACCATCACTCAGTTTTTTGTTAGAAAGAGCTTAATTGAAGCTCTCCTTGTTTTCTCTAGGAGGGTTAAGATCTTTTTCGGAGAGAAGAACCATCCCTCGCTCCCATACAGTAGGCTAGGGAGTATAACTCTCTTGAACATGAACAGAAAAGCATCACAGCAAACGCTTCAGATATGACTGAATGAGGTTCATGACCTCTCTACTTGCTGTATTAATATCCTATTTTGTTGAAAACTTTTTAATCCACACGAGATATGTTGAACCTCAAGAAAACATCTTCTTGATATCCGGCCTTATGTAAATAATCAGTTCTTGGGAAATATGATCGCTCCCGATATCCCGTTTGGGGCTTTCCCACATCGACAAATAGGGGTGACGATACTAGGAATACACTCAGTTTGTTACCACCATCCTCGACGTAAGATCACGAAGCCACACTATTCAGACAATAATTCTAAAAAAATCATTGATCATACAATTATTTCTAAGGTATTAAGTTGCTTATTAACCCTGAAGGTCCAATTAGTTTGGTTACGAAAACAGTAAACTATATCAACGGTCATGGCATCAACCACCGGAAATTTAGTAAACTGCTGATATATATGAATAATCAGTTCAACGATATTCCTTTTTAATACTCCAGTCCGATGGTTATCACTTCACAAAGGTTGTGAAAGTTTTCATTTGTTGAGACCGGAAACAATTCTATTTATGGAAATGAAAGGCCAAAACAAAGACGAAATGAAAAGCATATGAAAGCTTACAAATGGAATTATTGGAAATCCAATCTGATTCCATACTTAAATTTGAATTTCATGCCGTGTGACTCGCCTACGTGGTGGCATCGCCCACTTGAATTGTTGGAAAAGAGTCACAAACTCCCTATCCCACGCAGATGGTGTCGAATCCTACTCCTTCCCTGTGGAGATGTCGAGGAAAATCCAGGACCAGATTTAGTCATATTACAAATTAACATCAATGCTATCCGAACAAAAATTGCCGAACTACAACACTTTCTCATAAAACACTCAGTGGATATAGCTCTTTCCTGAGATACCAAACTTAATCCACGGCGATCAACCCCTAACTTTCCGGAAAACTCCGTTTTCAGACGAGACAGAGGTCAGGGAAAGGAAGGAAGCCTAATTACTCTAATCAGGAAGCATATAATGACCAGAAATATCTCGGACGACATCCCGGACCTCTCCCGCCAAGACGACAAACGGGAACAACTAATTATGAGAATTTGCCTACTTTCTCTTTGATTGACAGTTGTCAATATGTACATACTCCCTCCACCGTCATGCCCCAGGGGCTACCGCCCCGAACTCAACGATTCACTCTGTTGGAACACACGCTAATTGGCGGTGACTTAAATGCGAAGAGTTCTCAATGGCATGCTGACCAACAACTGAATCAGCGGGGAGCCCTCATATTCGACAGTTTTGACGACTTGATCATTTTCAATAATCAAAGCAAACACACAAGGTCCCCTTTCCGTCGAAGCGACTCCCCTACTTTACCCGACATTTCTTTGCCGCTCCTTCTCTTGAGGCTGTCATTTCATGAGATGTTATATACGACTTACATACCTACCATAACCCGATCTTCATGAGGATCTACAAAAACATAAGTTAATGAACACTCTGAGAACCAATGTGAACTTCTCAAAGGCAATATGGCCTGCCTTCACATATTTTATCGAACTACACCTACACCTTCCGGATAGAGAACTTCGGATCTATCGACGCTGCTGTCAAATACCTCAACGAGATTATACTCCGAGTTCGCAAAAGATACATTCCGATACTGAAAGGATATCAAAACTGAACAAAGAAATCACTCGGAACATCACGAAACACAGCAAAGAACGTTGGGAACCCTTGCTCAGAAAAGCTACAAACAATACTTCCCCCATTGTATTATGTAAATCGATAAGGAGGCTCATGAAGTGCTCTCCACATTTAATTGGACATCGAGAGCCATGTCCAAATCCCAATGACATTATGAAGTACAATGTGAATATTAGTCATAAACCATATTCAAAAGACATGGATGTTCGTTCTGGCAATGGTCGAAGGAATAAATCTCCCAACTTTTTTGACCCTTCAATGGTGCACTCAGTAATCAAGAAAATGAATAACTCGTCGACCCGCGGTTCAGATGACATCTCCATTCTCGAACTGAAACACCTGGACCTTCCGCGACGGCCGCAATAACACAAGTTTTCAACCTCTCAATAAACGAGATCAAGATTTCGTCAATATGGAAGAAGTCAAGAAAAATAAACCACCAAATTGTCCGTCTTCCTACCGCCCGGTATCCATCATCTGCGCCTTATCACGAGTGTTAGAAAAACTGGTCCTTCTCAAGATCCGTCCTTTCATAACTCTACCATTTTTTCTACACGGATTCCGCGAAAGACACTCAACAACAGCTCATCCAACAAAACTGGTTCAATTCATTTCGGACGGCCTGAATACCCCAAATCTACACGAGAGAACTGTGCTGGTCTCAGTGGATGTAGAGAAGGCTTTTGACTCATTATTCCGGAAGATCCTTACAGTAAAAATTTTTACGACGTGATCCACCCTAAATTCAAATCATGGTTGGCTAACTTCATCAACGGTCGAATGGGCCAAGTGGAGGCAAACAACCAAAATTCAAAACCGCGATACCTTCCAAATGGAGTTCCACAAGGATCACGGTTAACACCATTGCTCTTCAACATGTTCCTAACTGACCTCCCATCCCCAACCACCAAAAACACAATTCTTTTATCGTATGCGGATGATCTAGTGGTTGCCGTGAAACATCGAAGAATCGAGGAGGCGACACGATCTGTGTAAGATCTACTAAACCTGATGGTTCCTGAGGAACCGTCTTAATATATCACCAAAAAAGTCACATGTAATGACGTTTACCTCAGCACGAAAAGATATACGGACAACACCACGAATAACATTGTATGACTCTCCGCTGAGATATCAAAAATTGTATCCAAAAAAGATGTCAATCCTCTGGAAGTAGCTCTCACCAAAATTTTAAAGGGTTGCGATTAAATGATTAAATTTCTCCTGGACGACTTGAGAGAGGTTGGACACGACCGTAGAAGGTGAAACCGCTGAGTTTGACTGACTCCAACGCCGCGCAGATAAAACCATAGCTATTATGGTTATATAATAATGGTAGTGGTGACTCGTTCCACGATTAATGTGGGTTCGATTCCCTCACCGTTACCTACTTTATTGAGGGATATAGTTCTGCTCTGTCTTTGTTGACTACTAAAAGGCGTCATGTGACCCGCCTGTCTCAGAAGACACCCAGTGGTTGGCCGGCATCCATAGAGGATCTCTCCTCACTAATCCACTAAAGGGATTCTTACAATGTCGATTTGGATGACTGTGATGCTTTTTATTATTTTATTTATTTGATGCGTTTTAATTAAACATTAATTAACTCGACTTAAATGTGCTCAACATGGTGGTGTCTTGTGGGTCACCTAAAAAGGTGTCACCCATTCCGGAAAGGAACGAAAAGAGCCATCAACTTCTCTCCATTTGGGGTTCCCTTTGCCTCCGACTGCATCTGCTGTTATTATTGTTCTGGACTATTGATATACTATGTGGCAACATTGAAAAAAACCCTGATCCACGCGGAGACTTAATTCTAAAACTAAATACAAATGGAATTAGAAAAAAGATTCTGGAACTTCGAGCTCTCCTCTTCGCGAATCGAGCTGATCTTGCTCTCATTCAGGAATTTAAGCTCTCAGCCTCCGCGCAAACTTTTTCTTTCCCGGTACACAGTGATCCGCAAGGACCGTCAGGGAAGACCAGGTGGAGGACTTCTCACCATCATAAAGAATGGTATACCCTTAATTGACGATAGTCGACGGACCTCAGAACTTTTGGGTTCAGATGATACCATGGAGCAGATTACCATCAAAATATATCTATTCCCGTCTTTTTGGATTAATTTGATTAACCTACATATTCTGCCAAAAAGATCCTACCCAAAATCCTACACCCCAAACCTACCCCGTCTCTCAGCACTAAAGAACATTCTAATATGCGACGCCTAAATGGCCAGCACACCGTTTGGTTTTCTCACAGTCCTCTGACAAACGAGGTGAGTTCATAGCAAATGGTTTTGCTGATATGATTATCCTTAATGACCCTAAATTACACAAGAACCCCATTGAGGAACATTGTTTGTTGCATCTCTTTCGATTTAACCTATGTTGACCCTCTTTAGCATGACTTGCTACATGGATGTGAATTATGGTTTTTCCAGCGACCATAATCCCATCCTTCTTATGTTAAGAGGATTTCGGAGACGCCGGACATTGAGGAGTGAAGCGAATATTTTAAAGAACTATAAAAAGGTCGACTGGTCTGGCTTCTCTGACTTTGTTGACATGTAATCGGTCAAAGGACTCTCATCCAACATATACGTTCGATAGAAGAAGCCGAAAAAATCATCAGTGTGGCCATGCTGACAGCATATTTATTCCTCTCATCATACACGAATTTTATACCCTCTGCGGGTATCTTAGATAACGATCACGATTGCTACCTAACGGAGTACCATTAGCTTTCTTCGACTTTGTTCAATTATTTCCTTCACGACCTACCGAAATTTTTTGTTATTATCCTACGCAGACGACTTAACAATTTCAACACGCAATAGATCGACGCAAGTTGCAGTCTCTACTGCCCAGGCGAGAGTAAACAACGTCTATGATTGGTTGACTGCTAACCGACCAACGATTTCTGCCGAAAACTCAATATGTACGCTTTTCACTTCAGACCGTTGTTTAAAAGAGGATCCAAGGATTTTCATTGGTCTTGTCCTGATACCTCCCTCAATTCTTGGATTAATGTTCGACAGGCTGTTGAATTTCAACTCCCATGGGAAGAAATTCCTCACTAAAGGCCTGCAGAAGTTGAACGTTGTACGCCCGCTTGTCCGTAGGACTCCTTTGAATATGGATGCTTACGTTGCAACACTCTACTGTCAAACTATCGTCCGGCTGTAGAGAATGCCTTTTGCACGGAGATTAGCTTTTCGAGACTACGCTCCACAGACTCACTTCAATATACAGAAAAACTATTCATATGATGGGCCCACATACATGATCAATGGTTAATCCTCTATTCACGGAAGCTACGACCGTAGTCGCGGGACCGGATTCCTTCGGATCTGTGAGGAGGATGGAAACCCACTTAGCCTGTCTTTTTCAAAATAAAAGAAAGTCGATTTGTTAGGAAGTTTCCCTCCCCAATCGGATTCCTCTGCAGGGATGAGGAAGGCTCTTTCGTATGGTAGTGGAACAATGGGAGACTACAGACGTTGGATGGCTCGTTTGATTGAGGGAACTAGATTATCTAACTATCTGACGTTTTTTTGTCTTTCTTTCTCGGTGATCCCGGTGTTCTAAATAAATAACTTGATCTCATTCCAGTATTTTAAGGGTTTATTAAATAAATGAACAAATACAAGATAGCGTAGTAGTTAGGACTGAGATTCGGGGATTGATTGGAACAATAAGAGAACAGAGGATACGACGATTTTAGACAAAAGTCACCGAATAATAATCGTGCAGGTCAAATAAGCATTTTTCATGGAAATTTAATTTTTTTGGTTTTATTTTATTATTAATACAAAACAAACAAAAAGGTAATGCAGCGGCCGCCCTCACTGCGTGGCATTCCCTCTCAGGATGGCGAGCGAGATTCGCTCAAATAACCAGCAGCGCTCTAGATGATCTCCTGTCCCTGCAGAAACCTCATTCCCTAGACGATTCAAGAATTCCAGGAACCAGACGTTTCAACCACGAGCGGAAAAAACAAAAAATCATTGGGTATGACCACATACTATGCCCGTTTTGACATCTCGGCCTAAGGAAAACTAATTATTTCACAGCCAAGAGATATTCAGGCAGCCAAGCTACATTATAAATCAAGATAAATGTCTATCATTAACCAATATTTGAGGTCAACGTTTTCATGGAAAATTTTTTAATCTCCTTATAGCTTTCCTAGAAATGTAATCTTCCTGTAAAGGTCGCAAATGAAGTTATTCATTCCTCAACCAAACTCACTTGTAATAGCCACGAATTGTCTAAGAAATATCCTCAGGTCGTCCACAGAGTGCTTGGAGATGCGAGATACAATGTGTGAGAGATTGATCATGAAAGAGTAAGTTCATCTGATTTGAGTTTGATGGGTAGACAACGAGTAGTTTAGTGACCCATAAATAACTAATAATGGGCTTTATCCACATAATCCTTGAGAGCCATCTACTAATCCCCACTAAGACATAAATAAAAAATAATTATTATAATAAACCAAAGAAAATCAAAATGAAAAACTATATGACAAAAAATTGCTAAGAGAAGCCCAACAACAAAAGATGTTATTGGGAAAAATCATTGGGATCGCTTGGGGCTCGGTTCTTCTTAGGTGGTCGGCGCATAACATATCCGTCGAATGGATTCCCACGTGGTTCCTGGGCCTCATCTTTGTAAACGTGGTTCCCCGTTTGACATCTAAAACGAGATATATTCACATGTCTACTCATTCTGTTGGGGAATTGCCGGCAGACCATGGGATCCACCTTCAGCGTTGACTATGGGGGGACGCATAATATCATGGGGATACATCGCCATTGAATACATGAATCTATTGGGGGTCATAATAAAGGGATGTCTGGAAACGGTGGAATGAGGAACGAGAGGGACGATGTAATGTTGATATCTTAATAACAAAAAAACATACCGAGGATAAGGCTGGGAAGGGTTGACGACAGGGGAGGTTCAACAGGCGCAACCTGAGTAGTCTCCGATGAGGGGACCATTACTGGCCTTTCAGCCTGTAGTATGTCGGGTACACGATGACGTAGTCGACTCTGAAATGAATAGAACCATTACTCCGTAAGCTTTAAGCTTCATTACACATTCAAGAGCCGTGAGCTTCTCATCAGTGAACAAATGCCACATGGTATCAGTCTTTTTTTCAGCTTTCATGCAGTGTTTCGTAGTGACTCCATTTGGGTTCAGAATTAACTCCCATAGTTTCTGAAGTGAACCATTTAGCTTACATTTACTGCGTCGACTGCTTTAGGGACCGAGCTCCGTTATATAGGTTAGTCCACTGTTCTTCATTCGTGTGGCAGTGGAATCTAATTTGAGGGAGGTGGAATCTGGGATTGGTTAAAGAAACAACTTCTAGCAGCGTCGGCAATGTCCTCGACAGTGGCACTGAGAGAAGACATTTTATTGAACTTCTGAATCTCCTCGATTTTTACATAACCGGCGGTATCCATCAATCCTTTGAGGAATGTGTCCCTAATGAGGTTTTCCCTAAGGTAAACAATCGAACGAACTCTGAGAAGTAGTACTCCAGGTAGTATCTAATGGTGTCCATCCTCGTGCGAGTAGACTTTTCGGAAGTATTCGAAGAAGCTACTAATGTAAAGAAAAGGGGGCAACCACTCATGGTATCAAGAGATGGGTCCATCAGCTCAGATACAAATAAGCCGTACGCGAAAGAAAAAAGCTAGGCGTGTAATTTTGCCTGAAATTTTAAAGTAAAATTATTTTAATTTTAATTAATATTTTAATTTTTTATTTTTAATATCAAATGTTTTTCAAAGTTTCAATAATTCTACATTTCCGACATTTATGGATTTAATTAAATCAATAAACACCCTTTCGATTTAATGAATTCTCACGAGTAATTTTACTACCAGCAAAATTAAATTCAATTGATAGGCTTTCTTGTTCCCTAATTATCTTACAAATGGTGGATTTGTCAGTGGTGACTCTTAATGGTCCCCCACGAGTCTAACTTTCGAGAGACTTTTGCATTAAATGGTAGGCTAGCAGCAATATCATTTTAAAATTGGGAGATTTGCTAATTTCGAAATTTTATCATTTAAATTAAATAATCGATTATTTAGTGAAATAAGAGGTATTAATTGTATTAAAGTGTTGTTACAATATTTTAATTTGGTAGATAAGTCTGAACACGTTAAAGGGGGAGATGATGGCTTGGTCATCCCTGAATGAGCTTCCGATGTTTGATGAAGAGTTCATTTCTTCCTCCAACCATCCGGCGTGTGGTAGCTCCGAGGATATCCCCAGGAGAGGTGACTGACACGGATGTGGAGGGGGATGAATTGCTAGTTAACTCCACGTTTATTGAAAATCAAATACTTGTCAAAATGATTAATTTGAATTATCGAATAATATTATTTGTCTCCCATCTCTATTAGATCGATACCATTTCCCTTTAGAATGCCTCATAATCTGTCATCCACTGATCAAAGCTTAGTCGGTTTGATGTTCTAATAAAGCGAGCAATTTCTACCAAAACCAAATTTTGGCTTAATGGATACTGGAGTCGTTCTCTGGCAATGTCCAAGGCCTCATCACTTATCTATCCTCTTCTTGCTATTGTTCGACGTGTTCTGTCTTGATAAATACCGTCAACAACAAAAAGTTCGGATTCCCATCCGTGAGGAGTAACTTGAACAAGGGTGACCTGCCTAAAGTCTCACGCATGATCTGTCTTGAGGATTATGGCCCGTATTAATTTTAACTATATTTTTGAAAATACAATAAAAATAGAAATAACTTTAGATTCAAATCAACAACTTGAATTATTAAAGGGCACCACGTGGTGCAACGGAGCTATTTGATTGAAGATTTCTGTTTGTTTCTTCTATTCCTCCTCTTCCCTTTTTAATTGAGTAGCATCTGGTGGTCCACCTGTCTCAAGTGGCGCCCAGTGCCATGCCAGGGTAGACAAAAATCATTTTTCTTTTCCACTTCACTGGAGGGGTTTCCACAACTGCAGGAAATGGACGTGTTCCACCTTAAAGCTGGTTCAGGCTGGACTTGTGTAACATATGTTCCTGTAACAGTGGAAATTAGATACACTTAATCATTGGTTAACTGTTAACCTCTTGCGGTGTATCCGGGTAAATTATCCATTTCTCTAATTTTAGGGGGATATACAAAATAGTTAAAACCTCCCTAATCCACTACTTTTAGTCCAAGATTTGCCAAATATTCAAAAATAGTCAAAACGGAGTTCATCTGTCAAAGGAAACAAAAGGCCATCTGTCAGTGATAAACAACTAAGTCACGTGGCTTTAAGGAAATCATAGTGACTAAGAAAGAATCATTGCATGATTGGCATTTTTTACAGAATCATAGTCCAATCTAAATACAGAGACTCACCGATCAGAACCATGAGTACAAAAAGGAACCACTCCATCCAACAGTCCATTGAAGTAGGGGGAAGCTAATAACTTTTTAGACTCTTTTCGGATTGGGTGACACCTTTTCAGGTGAACCATATTGGCACCATACTGAAGTTGCACGATGCTTCATTTTGGTGCCAAAAACAGGAGTTTATGAACCCCGGAACCTCAAAAAAAGACAAGAGTTATCGTATAAATTAAGTGATCCCCGTGTCCTTACTAGGCTTTCTTCCGGTTAGTTTTGGAGTCCTGGATTAATCTTCACAAAAGGGAGAGGTTTCTTCTCGCATCTTGGCTGGCTTCCTTGACTTCCGGCCCAAGGGAATTTTTAGGAAACTGCCATTTAAAGAAAAATTCTCTTTTGCCACTCAGCAGAATTTCTGAAGACTCTGTTCATAAATGGAATTCAGACTTAACCTAGAATCCCAAACTTGAGCTTCCAAATTAACTAAGAATATTTGAATGATTATTATTATTAAAAAAGCACTCCCGAGAAAACATAAAATTAGTTAAGTTTCCCTTGTGCTGTATTCCGAATCATCCTCTCCGTCAGCTTCGACCATGATCTTCCGTTGCTCGCTAGTTCTCTAGGTAGTCCAGGTGTCCGCCATTTCCATTATAATGTCAGATGCTGCCCACACTATTGTAACACAGCGAATCAGATCCCAATGTACTGAAAATCCGAAACCATAATGTCGGCAGACCGGTGGGGGGGTAAAAAGGTGGAATCTGCCAAACAGTTCTGTTGAATGTACTGTCGTTTTTGTCTCTTGTAGACAGCAGACAGAGATGTCATATTTTGTTATATCGCATGCCAGTTGGTGTTTCCTGTAAGGTTGTTTAAGTCCTCTATTAAAAGATCCCAGAGTGAACGGAAAAGTCGGTAAGGAATACGAATAAGACATAGTGCAATAGAGGCGTCGTCACCACCTCAACCAATAAAAATGATTATCGAAATTTCAAAAACAGTCGACTACAAAATTTTCCGAATTATTGGGTTGTTTCGAAATTTATCATGCTTACGCAGACACCAGCAGTGGCTCTTGTGCAGAATTCAAAACAATCCTCCGAACCAACTTCTTCCAACATTCTCGATTGTAAGAGAGTTTCCTCAACTCGTCCAGGTCGTTCTCACTTCTTAGACGTTTGTTCACGAGCTTTAGATCTCCATCAAGTGTTTCAGGTAGTGTAATACGCCGGCGTCCACGAAAGCACGGTCCCTGTCTCATGAAGTAGTCCTCCATTGCTATGTTTGCTGGAGCACCCAAGTCTATACGCAAGATATGTCCAAATAGCCTCCAGCGCATATCAGCAATTTCGAGACTCAGTGGACTCGTGCAACATCTCTTGTACAGCGATTCCTTTTTTATTTTTGCTGGCCAGTCCTGAAATGTTCTCAAACCATCCAAATATAAATTCGTTTAGTTTTTGTTTGAATCTATTATTTTTCGGAAGTGATAGCTAATTAATTTAAATTTCCACAGATTCCATACCTGTTAATGTTCCTGATTGGTTGAAGGTTCTTTTCCTACTCGATGTTCCCTTCTTCCTTTGTTCACCAAACGTGTCGTTATGCGATGTGAATGTCTCAGGAGGTGTTCAGCTACAGGACGGATCATTTAGTCTCCAAATTTCAATTCTTGGGGTTCCTATAACTGTGTTTTTTGATTGACTTGTATTTTGACTGCGATCACGAGAACGTATGCATAAAGAGTGCACATAAAAAGGTTAGCAAGTTGAATCTAAGAATCCCCGAGGTTTCAGTGCGACAGTTTTGATGTACTATCTTACAAGGTCTCGTATTTCTTTTTGAAAGTTTTGAAAGGAGACTGATTCTTGGTGGTTAGGTGTCAACGGAAGGCTGGAGAAACCAGATATTTCCCTTCCACGAGAAAATAATCCTTCAGGTATTTTTTCCCGCTCTCAAGTCCAAGAGGTTCCATTTTAAAACCAAGAATCACTAACAAATTAAAGGGAAATACATGGACGTCAGGTGATCCTGGCCAGCTTGAATAACCATCTCACCTTAGCTCGTTATTCGTCTCGAGATCTGACGCACTTCTTGTATGTAAAAGTCACATTTGGGAATTTACAGGTGTCAATCGGACTCCCGTTCTCCCACAAGTTCTTCGAAAATAATTGGTCTTAGCGGAAAGGAAAACCTTTGTAGAACCCTAGGGAGTGCTACTTAAAAGAAATTAATATTCAGATTTGTATTGGACAGGTTTGTCCCCCATAATGCACAGCCATAGCTGAGTGCGTATAGAGTGAGCTTAACGCTGAGTTGAAGTGTGGTCTGCCGTTCGGGTGAGGTCAACTGTGTACCTAATTTCACAGAAAAAAGGACTATTTACTCTCCTCAAGAAAATTGTCCTTCCTGGACGGCTGCCTTTTTGGTCTCCCACTCAACTTTGTGGAAGACCTTCCGATAAGTTCTAAAATTAAATTAAATTTAATAAAATTAATTTTAATTAAAAAATTGTTACCGAATGACTGGTGTTGGGTGCTTCGGTCTAAACTGTTACGTATTTTCAACTGTTCAGTTCACCCCATCCGTTCAGACAGTGAGCATATTCCCTCATTCAACAGTCGAGGATTTGGTGACCCAGATTGAAGGACATGAGAACAACAAGCTCGGTACGAACCAAAGTTTATTAATAGAGGCATATTTCTGCGGAGATGTTATTCCTCCTGGAAAGCCTATAAATGACATGGGAATCACAGAAACTGACTTCATCTGTGTTTATTCCTCCCCGATTTACCATGACTCCGTTTCTAGTGATATTTAGGGTCACTTTTAGAATTTGATGTCAACCAGGCTGCCACTTTCTTCCGCATTCACTTGTCTCACCAAGTAATCAACAATTTTTCAAATTTTGTATTCCCTCATATTATTTCTCAGATCAAAAAATGCCGAAAAAGACAGAATTTCTACGACAGTCTCTACCAATTCAGCCCCACCCTGGTCAACAATAGCATCATAGCGGGTACAGGCTTGCTGATTCGGTAGACATGATAACCGATACCTACTACTTGGCTAATCTGACCTCCTTCGATTTTCTGAGCGAGTATGGATTTGGTAATTCGTAGGGAGTTGAAACGAATACCTCAGTTAGCACATGGTATAGCCTTTCTGTTGGACTATTCGAGTCAGAACGGTTGGGTTTTGGCTGATTTTAGGGTTTAAGTTACCTTCGAGCTCTCTGGTTGTCGTAAATGTGATCATAGAGTGCCACGGATTTCATGGATATGGTGAATCGGAGTATGAATGCTGAACGACAAGTAAGTTTGTAGTTTGATGGTAAGATGATCGAGGACCTCATGGCTACGACAAATGCAACACATGATCAGGTCATCCAGGCCCTCCAGATCAGTAATTGGGACCCTGATTTGGCATTAGAGAAATTACTTGAACATAATAATTGATTTAAATGTTAAGGAAACTCTCCACGTGTTTTAGTTCTCAGAGTGGTTAGGGTCCTCGGTCTGCTGAAATTATTACTTGTTTATCTTTCGTGTTATCGGGGTCATTGATTTGGCGGGAATGTATCCACCAGTTTCAGTATTATTCTGTGGACCAAGGAGATTTGGATTCACTAAGTTCAAAATTTGGGATTCGAATCTGGTAAAGCTCAAAGCCTTAACTTGGGAATGAAGCACGTGGATATGACAAAATGTCTATTACTTATTCTAGAATGTTCCTTTAATAATAATCCTGTGACTTCATTTTGACAATTCTCTAAGGATGTGAGTATAAAGCGCGGTCATTTTCCCCTAGGGATGTAATCAGATGAAATAATTAGTTTTAAATTCTGTGTTTAATCGATTGAATATGTGATTACTAACTATTTTATAACGATTGTGCATAATTATGTCATTTACTTATTATTACTACTGCAACAAGTCTTGGTCGACTCATTCTCTGGTCATTAAATAAGAATTCAATGACTTTTTAGTTTTCTTACAATAAATGACGTCAGGATCCAGCTGCCAACTCGGTAATGAAGCCGTACTTTGCGAGGGCTTGAGATTATCGAAGACGACCGTTGCAGAACCGATGCAAACTACTGTTGCAATCCAAATGACCTTGAAATTCGAAAATGAAGGTAAATGAATCAAAGGTACTAGATGCTAGAAACCTCAAGAAAAATAACCTCAGGAATTACAAACTGGCTTCATTGATTAATAAAATGATGACACTGGCTAAGCAAATTAACAAATTCTTGTGCTAAATATTATTGTAGTATGTTTATAGTTCTTTACACTTCAAACCAAACAATAAACAAATTTCCCTATATTTCTTGTATCTGATTCGAATCCTAATTGTATCCAATCCTTCTTTAGTACTCAGCTCGTCCATCCACACGAGAGGGTCTACATTGCCATGAAGGAAGTTGGTGCAATAGAGACCCCCAACAGAACCATTAAGATCACAAAATTGTATTCATCAGACATAACAAAATATAAGTAAGCAGTGTCCTTACCCTAAACAGACATGAATAAAAGCCACTAATTTAGTCTTTATTACTGAATATTAACTCCCATCCATAATAAAGGAAGCAGCAGAATCCTTGTTTCCATCAAAATTGAGGAGAATTGCGTAGAGAGTTTCACCTTCAATGTCGGGGAACAAAGACTGCATGACTGCAACGTCATCAGCCGTCACATTCCTACTCCGAGCAGGTGTAATGACGGGCGGGGGACGGAAAGGCTAAGGTGACAATATTATACAAACTACAAGAGATAAGATCAGTCGAACATTCCATCCGGATTCGAATGGGGGACTATTAAGACTAAATGTTCTATCAGTCGTTTCGGGCTCGAAAACACGACGAGGGATGAGTATCTCAGTGGAAGATAGGATTTTAGAAGAAAACATGGGGATCTTCCGTTTTATCACGTAAATACCTTATCTAGGACAGACACAGTAATCATGTTCATCCCATTTGCAATTTCACTGAAAAAATCATAAAGTCGGTCATACAAAGACATGGTTTGGTTATTCCAATAGTAGTTAGGAGGGAACACTTGTCATGCCTTGAGGTAATGAAGGTTCGATGTCCGACCCGGATTTCCACTCGCGGAGGAAACATGGCTGTAGTGAAGGTTGAGTTTTTAAAAGGAAGACAAGCCTGAAGTAAAGAAGATGCGAAACCTGTAAAACTGTAATTTTGAGACGACTTCCCTCCAAATTAGTTATAGTTGATGGCAATACGCCCACACTCTCGTTAAGTGTGTATTATTTTGATTTTCCGCATTTTCTGCGATGGACACGTCGTCTAAATCAAGAAGAGTCGTGTCTTCATCGGTCTAAGTAATTTATTGTAATAACCTCTCTGTAATTAATTCCCATAAAATCTAGATAAAATTAAATTATTTAAATATTAATAATTATTGTTTTTAAATTTTTAAAGTTCAAACTTATTATTAACAGCAAATCTAACGAATTAGGTAGGTAGGTACTATTTTGAATGGAGACCTATCGGCTGTGGGACTGAAGCTCACTTCCGCAGACGACCTAGATACCTTAAGGGAACTGGCACGAAGTAGAGGGTCCTGGAAAAGGCTGATAGAGAGGATGGCTAGAAATACGGCACAAGGGAGGCTTGATTAATTTTATGACTTCTCGGGAGTGCTTTAAATAATTAATAATAAATAATAAAAATCTAACGAATAATATTTCCTTTGAGATGTTTCCTATGCTGAGTCCTTTCTCCTCGACATTAAGCTCCCTATATGCCCAGTACATTGAGCAAACCGTCAGCTAAGATCACTAATCTTGAAAAAAATGTACTTAAAGAAAATTACTTTAATGATTTCATTAAATAAATAAATTTAAGACTCTCGAGCTAAAGGTCCCCTCTCCAAGATCTTTGGTTTTCCTATTCCGCATGTTAAAAGAGCAGCCCATGCGACTACGAGCATCCAGTTGTACGGTCGATACGTGCTTGCGTGGGCTTGAGGTAGGAACATCACTCTGTTGGAGTGTGCCGGGATCACGTGAGTACTTAGTTTGATGTTACCTTGGTCTTTGAATTTTTCATGTCATATCGATCAATGAAAGAACCTGAATCCCTCAGTAGGGGAAATTCATGCTACAATTTTTCTAAGAGAAGCGATGTGGATATAAGAGCTGTGCGAATTTCTAGAGGACGTAATTGAAACCCGTTTCGCCTATTGGGGGACGTCGGAATCACCAATGGCGCCGTTACACCAACGAACTGTCACATAATATGAGTAGATCATTGAATTTAAAGAGGTTTATGTAGTGTTTTCATGGATATGCTGAGTCGTATGAGGAGCATAGTGAAACACGAAAACCATAGTAACTTGATCATCTACGCAAGAGTCACCAGGTAGCGTAACTCTATGACATAGTGCACTTAATGTGGATACAACCTCTCTCCCCTGATTGGACCCTGAAGAAAACTATTAGACGTGTATCTGACTATCAATCCAATGGACTCCCAAAATTGATAAAGGACACGTGTGCTAACTATGAATCTAATTAAGGTAACTTATAGTGAAAGTATTAGTGACAAAATAAAGTTTAACCGCGAATAATCATTTAACTGGCATTAATGGTTACAAACAAGCACGTGATAGACTCAATTGTGTAAGGATGCTCTTTAGACTAAAGTAAATGCACAAATTACAAGACTAGCCTTATTTTTGCTCAAATCCTCGACGAAACTGAAAGATTTAGTCACCAGTTCCCTGCATCGTCTCATCTAAGGTGAAATTGGTAATTACATCTGATGTCTCGTGGTCCTTGTCAAGGCTTGACAACAGATTTTTCGACTTGCCGATGAAAAACGGCCATTTTCCAGTAGAGTCACGGGGTTTTTCTTGTAGGACGCCTCAAGGGAGTCGATCTCTTTCTGGAATTACAGTAAACAGAACCTCCATATTTTCGAATGAGGAAAACTCGTATTCCACGTAAACTGGGATGGACTGCGAAAAGAGATGGTAGAAGCTCATCCTTTTGCTTACAAAGGAGTCCTCGTAGACGAAAATCTTGGAAAAAACGGCATGGAAAATCTGTTAATTACCAGAGGACTCACAATGAAGGTCCCAAAGAAGCTCAGTTTTAAGGAATGAAAATAAATCGCTTCATTTTTGAAGATTTTCATCATTTTTTCCACCAGAGTCTCGTCCAATGGAGTATTTTGCAGGAAAAGTATCAAAGAAGCGGCACATTTCTGGAGTTCGGGAAGAATTTTGGTGGAGAGAACCCTATTTTAATAAATACAGAGAAAACCATAAAATCGGGATCACATCCGACATAGAACCAAGTCCATCTGAAAAGAACAGCCGAATGAGACTGAGTGTCGTTATATTTCTCAGGTAAATGAGGAATATTTTATAGGGAAATGCAATGCTGTAGGTTTCATGGACCAATGAATTCAAGTAGACCATGTTCTTGTGCACCATGATGTTCCCTTCCTGGGGATTCTTAGTAAACTCAACCTCTTCTATAAAAGTGTGGATTTCGTAGACGAGGGACCGGAGTTTGACAAATCTCATATCCTTGATTGAAAACACACTTTTTAAGAATTTTTGTATGAAAATTCTGATTTGATTCAAAAATTGTTCGTTTTGATGTGACAAGATGGTATTAACATTGTCGTCCCTGCAATTATTCGCAAATAAACCGGGTTTTCTTTATTTTGAATATCCCTTCGAGGAATCTACCCAACACAGACTTGTCAGTGTCCTCCTTTGGGTATGTCAATGAGTCGAAATATTTCTACTTTGTTGAAATGTGGGCAACCTTGAAGGCGACACGACCAATGACGTTGCGACCATGAGATTTGAGGACATAACACGTGGCATTATTCTCTACTAATAGATTACACAAAACCATGAGTGCCCAGCAAGACGTCTTGTAATCTTCATCGGAAAGCATGCTCTGTATTATAGTCAAGTTGGAAATGAGGTTTGTTAGCATTTCACCTCGCGCCGAGTCCCCCTGCAGTCGGGGGGCACAAGTAGGGTCATTAACTCGACGGTCAAACCCGATAAATGTGACTATGCTCAGTGAAAGGAATACGAGTGTGGTTTTTATAAGACACGTGGTCCTTTTTAATTTCCTCAAGACACATCAAAATCGACTCCAAATTTATTGTCTCCAGGAAATTTGAATTCTCAACATTACCATGAGATTACCAAGAAGTTGAAGAGAGTCAGAATATCGCCAAATACCAGAAAACGGTCAAGGAGAAGATCGACACCACCATTTTCCTAGAATTGAGCAAGACACGTGCTACCTCTTTGTTTTCGAGGTTAGAAATACAGCAGAGTAACTTCACAATCGGGAACCTGAGATGACACAGTTTAAATTGAGTGAAAAAGTCAGTAGGAATGTCAATCTCATTCTGACAAAGTAACATTACCCCCCAACTGTGCAAAAAATGTCCAGTTTCAAGAAGTCCAGTATTGTCGAGATGGCTTTGATGTAGGCTGTCAAAAAAGTCACCAGAAAGTCGTCCTCCACCACGGAAATGTCGATCAAATACATGTTGGACATTACTGACTTGTTAAAAAGTTCCCCCTCTAGCCAGGAATGCAGCTCCGTTAACGCCCAGTCTATTATGACGGCCAAGTCACGGTAAGAAATATTACTGCATTTGAGAATATTCTCCTATTTTCAGTGGAAATGCTACATTTTTCAGTTCCAGTGGGGTTTTAGTGTAATAATCTGAATTCAATAGTCTAGTGTCGTAACTCATTAATTCACACACTCATTCTCAGTTATATAGCATCGTTTATGTAATAATTACATAATGATATTGATCGTATACAGCCATTATACACGTGTCACAGGTTGATTAGACTTTATGACATAGAGATTTGCGGAAAACGGTGGGATCGTTATTTTATTTGTTTAATACCCGGATATAGCGGAAAGAGGCTGAGAGTTAATTTACGTCTAATTAGGGTATATTCAGTTCCAAGGTTGGGGTGAGACAGTCCCTTAAATCAATGAGTTCATTCCCCCATTGAAGGAGTCCCTCCAGTGGGCATGGAAAGGAGATTTGGATGTTGTACCTCCACTCTCGTCTTTCTTCATTGCACGAAAGTCTTTCTTCTCATGCAAATGGACGAAAATTCCAGAAAGACATCGCCTTCGAGGTCCCTTCAAGTAAAGGAAACCATGGCTAACAAGAAAGTAGCCACCCATAGCGGTCATCAGAGATCCTCCAAATAGCGCAGAAATCGAGACAAGAGGTTGACTATCTTGTGGTCTTTCAAAGGCAGAAAGGGAAAAGGGCGAATCCGATCATCCAATTCTGCTTATATCGCCTCGTAAACCCCTATGGTGACCCCACCGATTTTCCAGCTTCATGGCCATCTAACAAGTTTTAAAATTCAAGGGGATTTAAACGTTAAAAAGGTTTAACAACTCTGTTAGGTTTGTTAGTCAGATTTGTCAAATTTGAACTAAAATGATTACAATTATACTTTATCCTCCACAAATGTGGTATATTTCACTGTTTTTATTACATTTGGAGTTTCAGTCACGCTTATTGTGCGGACTCCCAGATTGAAGCCGAGGGGCTTTTGGATCTCGTATGAAAAGTGACCCCAGTCTCTGTAACTTTCAGGATAGACGTCGTAATCGTTTAGTTGTAGGACACACTTGAGCATGTGGCTTTCCTTCTTGGCTGAAAATGGTCACGTGGCTAGTAAAACCTCCGTTTTTTATAGGAAGAGAGTCGATTCGCCAGACAATGGCCCGATGGAGATCCTCATACTTTGCACCCCCCGCAGACACCGAGATGGGGCTTTTTAGTATAGAATTCAATAGCACGTGTACTTTAAAGTAAAATCCTAACAAACCAGTCCTTGCTGAAGAAGTTAAATTATTAAGCGTGCTGTGCACACGTGCAGCTCCCTTTCGTTTGTAAAACTTGATTCTTCTGAAATGGTAGCACCACTCGTCAGGGAAAGGCATGCAAATGACCACGTGGTTACATTTCAACTAAGATTTAGTCAAAAACCCACAAATTTAATCGTCTGACTTTTGTCCAAGTAATTCCAAGGACAAGATATCTCCAGATTAAGATCCATCTCAAGTTTCCCCCCGCAAACTCTCCAGTGCGCCTTAACCTGCTTATTAGTGAGGACCAATACACTTATTGGGGGACGGAATGACTCGAGGACATTTACGTTGTCGATTCTGAGGAGTTCCACTTTGTGCCCAAGGGTGGGTCTTTCGATGTGGATGACTCCATTTTCCCTCAGTTTATCAGAATCAACTAAATAATGAAGAATAGGGTGGTCTGCAGTGACCCAGGCTTCTTCCATACTCCCAACCACAGGGACAATGTCCTTACGACTCACTACTTCCTGTCCCTTCCTTTGAAGGAGGTTAAGTCCAATCTCAACTGAACTTATGGCTTTGAGGTTTAGCTCACAAAAGAGACGGCAAATCAAGTTAGGGGACTCTTTGATCTGAATAAATGATAAATTGGAGTAACTCACTCTGAGAACATTGTGGACTGATATTTCCACGTGGTCGACCTCCACAGCATATACATATGCATCATTCACGGGAAATTTAAATCGAAGAAACTCAAAGACCCGAATAAACCGTGAAATCACGGAATATTCATGCGAACAAAGTTTGATGACAGTTTCGTCGCATTCATTTTCTAAAAAAACTTTGATGTTAGTTTTCGCGGCTAAAATGAATTTTTTGTTGAAAAGTCTAACAAACAAGCCAATTTACTTGTTCATTCCTAATTTTGGTTGTTGGGAGAACCTCCTCTTTATTATTTTGACGGAGAAGGCCTTTGAGAACTCACTGAAGTAGGTTTCCTTCAGATTTGACAAAAAATGTTCAATGTTGAGGTAATGACTGCTGTAAGGTGAGGATTCTAGGTTCTTAGGATCCTGGAATATTTTTAATATGAAGTTCCCCCCAAATTCTGACAAAATGACGTAAACCGGTCTCCACTCGATGACTTGGATATTAAAAACAACTACAATCTGAACTTTCTGATTGAATGTACATATTATCCTTAAAGGACGTCTCCCATTTGACCCCCGTCTGAGACTGTTCGGGGAATTCTTGTTCAAAAAAATTCCCATGTTCAATATCCTCTTTTTTGTTGTCGATATCAGCCCATGGATCCAGCATGTCTAAGTCTTCGAGTTTGTCGTCTTCCTGAGTATTACATGAAGATTCGAATATGTTAAACTGGAATTAAAAAAATACTAACAATCTGGGACAGAGAGTCTGATTTTTCGTGGGAGTCTTGCATTTTGTCGCCAATTATATTATCATTATATACACTTGACTGACGTAGAGTATAATTAGCAGCTATAAACGAATCAATTGGATGACGAGGTTTTGATTATTCTGGCAGTAATATCGGAAAGTCTCTCAAATCAGTGACGTCGATCATAGTTCTTAATGACTTGTGATTAAGAATTGATTATTACTAAAAAAGTGAAATTAATGCTTGTCTCGTGTTACGGGGAATTCAGATATTCTGTGATTACAGTCAAACCTTCCGAATTTGTTGTTAAGGAGTTCCCCAAAAATGAAAACCCCCAGAATGACAAATTCGAGTTTCGCCCATTTTTCGACGTCCCAAAAGTGACAACCTCTAAAGCAGGGTTTCCCAAAGTGGGCGCGATAAGAAATTAAAAGGGAACGTTTATGAGTAAATCGTTTATCGGGAACGATTTTAATTTCAAGGGGGCGATAATAAATATTCTAAAAATTAATACAGTCCGACCCCGAATTGGGGCAGACCCCATGGGTGGGGCACCCTCGGATTTTGGGGCATTTTTTTTGGCCAACATTTTGGCAGAGTAAATTGGAAAATCGATAAAAATTATGGAAATTTTGGGGCAATATAAAATTGTGGGGAATGAAATTATAAGTAAATAAAATTATCGAGTGGCTAAATGATCAACCGACATGCTCCTTGACTTACAGTGGGGACATGTATTTGTTGATCGACCCCAAAAAATATTGCGGTCTTGCATATACGTGTACAGCGCCTTCGATCGAGGTGAGTTGTCACCGTATTTTAGCCATATTGTCGACGACTTAAGGTCGACATGTGGGTTGTCCAATGCTCTGAAGAGGACCTTATGAAGGCTTTTTAAGTTGATCTTTTCCATCAAATTATTATATTGTAATTCGATCAACGCCTTCACATTTACTAGCCCACCATCATCAACACCATACTTAGCAGACAAAAAAGGTCTGATCCTGCCTAGGTGGGTTGCCCGTGTTTTTTCGGTCGTTATTATGGCGTGCTTCCTAGCAGACATACTTGACCCAGCTATCTGGGTGTCGTGCATTCGTATTAGAATACGCTCACTTAGTTGGACTACTCCACACAGTCCACGGCCGAATTTATCACGGGGTAAATATAATCTCTTCTTATTGGCTGCCAGCACATAGACATGGTTCTCTCTGAGTACTCCACGGATCATAACATCCATCTCATCATACTTCTTGGGATCAAACTCCACAACACCTATATAGTAATTTAGCAACGAGAGAGCATACTCATTTAATGCTATGAACAAATTCCTTGCATTTAGAGACGTCTTACACAATAACGCTGCTCTTTTACGGATGCCTTCAGTAATTTGTCGCTTTGTCTCAAGCATTATAAGAGACTTTGGAGATTCGGTAACACCCAGATACTTATATGCTTCGTGTTCCTCTAGGACTCTTACTAAATCGCTACATACTTGCGTGTTAGTCGCAGACTTTGAATAATTCAAATCTAGTCCTATACTCTCAAAGAATTGGCACAGACCCCCATGGAGTAGAGCTCCTCGGCTGTTCGAGCATACATCTTCAGGTCATCGATAAAAAGAAAGTGATTTGTACTGAAACAACCCCTTCACAATGAACTGGTATTTGCTCGAACCGGTCATTGAGGCGGCGACTCAATGGCTCCAAACAGAGAACAAAAAGTAGCGGAGACATGCTATCCCCCTGAAGGATCCCCCTCTTGAGTTTTACCTCGCCTATCCGGTGCCTATTATAGTTCAGATGAATACTCCACCTATTCATCACAGCCACTACAAAGCTGATGAACCACACAGGCATGCACAGACTGTGTAGGCACTCGACAAGGTAAGAATGATCAACTGAATCGTAAGCCTTCTTCACATCTACCCACATAGACAAAAGTGAGTTTCCGTGAAACACAAAAAGGCATTTGTTGATCAAAGCCTGCTCTTTTGCCCCATGATAATTTCGCACAGTACCCAACTGATTCTCGGAGAGAATCCCATTTGCTTCTACAAAGCTCCTGACCTCATTAGCCACCAATTTGGTCATCAGCTTATACAGGGTTGGCATTCAGGTTATCAGTCGATAATCTGCAGCAGACTGGGGTTGTCCAGCTTTGGGATCAAATAAGTTGTCCCTGTGCATGCCCAATCAGGAATCGTTTCCGGGTTAGTGATGCTTTTCTGTAATACACGACACATAGACTCGTGTAATGAAGATATACGGCTTCAAAAATTGGTTTCAACACTTTCAAAGCTTCAAACGGCTGGCTTGACAGATTTAAAAAGCGACATGAACTGAGAATTAAATCAATTTTTGGAGAAAATAATTCATGTGACTTGACTTACATCAATAAGTTTTGTTATAATTATTGACGAGAAAATCATTCAATATGGAAGACAAAATGTTTTTAATTGTAATGAAACTGCTCTTTATATAAAAAGAACTCCACGAAAGTCGTTTGTTGGAATCAAAGATGATACTTGTGATTTTAAACAGGAAAAAGAAAGAGTCGCCGTACTTCTTTGTTGCAATTCTATGGGAGGAAAACTAGATCCAAGTTTAATATTTAATTGTTGGAATCAAATTGAAAAGATTCGTGATTCCGTAAAAATTGTTGATACCATTACAGTAGAAATGATCAACAATGCCATAAACGAAACATTGAATAGATAAAGTGACGAATTCGTTGATAATATTTACAACGAAGGTTTAGAAAACGATAACATGGAAACAATTCTAAGAGAAACGCAAGATTCTCTTGATCAGTTAGAGAAGAATACTTTTTACATATCTCCTGAAATGCTCAAAGAATTTTACGATTTTCGACTTAAATTTATGAAAAATGTAAGAAGTAAAAGGATAACTGGGGATAAATTAACTGATTATTTTTCTAAAATTGATTTTTGATGTTTAAAATCTCTGTTTTATTAAACCCCTGTTTTTGGGGCACTTGGTGCCCCAATTCGGGGTCGGACTGTATCATACATCTAATTAATATAATAGAATTTCAGTATGGTGAACCTGTAATTTTAAATTGACACTAGCGTGATTAGGGGTGTAATAGGGGTGTAATTGTACTATTCAACAATGGAGAAAGAGATACTTTATGTTATGTTGTCCAATTAAGTCGTGTCCGACCCTTGGAGATCTCATGAACGAGTTTCCTCCACTCTCCCCGATCCGTTGTAATTTGGAGTAGCCTTGATGTAGCCATTCCCGTGACGTCTTCCACCGTGGATAGCCATCGAGTTTTCGGTCGGCCAGGTCTTCTAATAATATTGCTTAGCATAATGGTTCTTTCCATGGAGTCAGAGCGGACAACGCCCAAAGAACGTTAATCTGTTTTTTACGATTTTTCTTTTTAGCGAAATGTCCGTCTCCACCCGTTTGAGTACATCGATGTTTGTTATTTTGGAAGTTTAAGGGATTCTTAGTAACCTCCAGCACCACAGTTCAAATGACGGCCAAGTCAAGAGACACTAAATAAAAAAATTCGTCAATATAATATTCAATATTTAAAATATGGTTTTATCACATCTCCTAATGATGAAAGACGACCTTTTTGTTTATTATGGTCAAAGTCATTTTCTAACGAGGCTATGAAGCCTTCTAGATTCAGTCAGCATTTACGAAGGGTTCTTATATTTTACTAAAATATAGGTCCATTCAACTAACTCCAA
Organism: Dicyema japonicum; assembly: GCA_011109175.1. NCBI lineage: Eukaryota > Metazoa > Dicyemida > Rhombozoa > Dicyemidae > Dicyema > Dicyema japonicum. Next base: position 573,328 of record RDEW01000035.1, read on the forward strand.
CCAGGACGTTTTTCCAAAAGTTTCTGGGGAAACAAAAAATCAACGGAGCCTGGAGAAATTATTCTCCAGTATGCAATAGTAAATGGTTTATTAGTATTATATATACTACATTCCAATATTAAATGGTTTATTAGTATTATATATACTACATTCCAATATTAAATGGTTTATTAGGAGAAATTATTCCATTATCTGTTTCATGCTGTTTTCTTCATGCTGTTTTCTTCATGCTGTTTCTGCCTAATATTCAAACGTCGACGTAATATTTTTTCCAAAAAAACACAACTTCCTTAATTCAGCCATGTGACCAAGGATAATACAAGCATTTAAGAATCATTTCAATAATTGGATGATGAAAACGATTATCTATGATAAAAATCCTGTAGCTCAAATAGATGAAGCAATAAAGGGAATCACAATATTGGACGCTATTTCATGTTCGAAATTGGCATGGGCGAGATTACGGAAACTTCAATACGAGATTGTTTTGAAAAGGCTTTGGAATATGACTGTCGGGAAAAAGAGGACACCGGAGAAAGTCTATTTGATTTGGATATTGTGGAGAATGCGATTTTGGATAGCTTCTGGGATGATAATAGTGATGAAGAGGACTGCAGCGAACACTTTCTGGAACATTTGGATGATCAGCAAGTTATAAAAAAATGCGGAATGCGAATTCACAATGCTGCTAAATGTTATTAAGCAAGAGACTCTGAAAAATGTCTTTGATCTATACAGATTCAAAGCAAATATTATAAGTTCGATTCGAAAAAATACAAAACACTCGATTAAAATTAACAGATTTTTTATTAAAAAATAAAAATTGTAATTATCCGTCTTGGTTATATTATTAAGGATAATAATATGCTGCCATGTGGTGTTTCGTGGCTAAGTGTTGAAGTTTATGTTTGTTCGTCTGTTCCTCCTCTCTCTTCCTATCAGAGTGGCGTCATGTGATCCACCTGTCTAGGTGCCGCCCAGTGCCAGGCTGGCATGAAAAAGGATCATTTGCTTTTCCCCACTCCACTGGAGGGGTTTCCACAACTGCAACTATGGATGTCTTTTTCCTTTTTTGCTGATTCTGGATGGACTCTGTAAAAGTGGAAACTGGATACACTTAATTAGTTGTTTACTTTAACTTCTTTCTCGGTGTATCCGGGGTTAATAAATAAAAAAATAAATAATGATAATTAAGGTAAGACATTGAACAGGGGAGACCCAAATTTAAGGAAAACCCTTTTTTTTGGGAAAACCTCAAAATTGGGAACAAATTTCCCCAATTCGGGGTCGCACTGTACCATAAATTCATGAAGTACTAAAAACAGTAATGCACCAACCTTTCCAGAATATTATTAAGTCGATTTCGCTTAGCAACAATACGATACAGAGACGTATGATATGGCTTTCGATGTGGAAAACGATCTTTGTTTAATACAGACAAGTACGGAATTCAGTCTACAATTAGAAGAGTCAATACTTCCTGGAAATGACTCATTATTGCTTGCATATGTACGTTTTATCAAGGATGGTCGAATTATGCAGGAATTACTTGTTCTCGAAAGCTTAAAATTGATACAAAGGGAGAATCAATGTTCGACAAAGTCCATAAAGTTCTCTGTCTTAAAGATATACCATTAACAAATATAGTGATGGGGCACCTTCAATGATTAGTCGCTATCGCGGTTTTATGGCAAACTTAAAGTAACACGTACCAAGTGACTATTCATTGTGTGATCGACAGCATCTGGTGGCTAAAAATACAAATGGTCGTCTACGTGACTCTCTCAATACAGTTATTTTTGCTATTTACAAAATTAAATCCAACTCTTTAAATTCAAGTCTTTGTCGAGAGATATGCACTGAAAATGAAGATTTTATACGACCATTAATACACACAGAAGTACGTTGGTTATTAATGGGCGACTGTTTGGCGCTTATATTCTCTCTTTTCAGCACTGCTGTAGAATTTCCCAAATCTTTAAACTCTCAAATTGGCCCGGAACTAGAATCCGTTAAACATGATGTAGCTTAGTTAGCAGATATCTTTGCTAAATTTATGAACTTTATGGGAATTTACAATTTTCTGATTTTAATTTAATCAAGGTATTATTTTTATAATCAATTTAGGCAAAGTCACTTATTTCTGCTTTTATTTCGAAACTACCTTTATTTTGTAGAAATATTGGCAGGAAAAAATTAATCCAATTTCCACGGCTCAACAACCTTAAAGACTTTCTTTTTGAAGATGACTTCGAAATTTATATTGAACATTTGATCAATCTTGAACAAAATATGAAGGGACGTTTCAAAGATTTATTTAAACTCAAAGTTCCAGATTGGGTAATAGACCCCTTTCAGAATGTAGATGACGTTTAATCTTGTTGTCAAGAGGAACTAATTATATTAATAAACTATTTAGAAATTAAACCCACTTTTAAACACCGGTCGTTTCAAGATTTTTGGTTACAAAAAGATATTCATGAAAAATATCCTATGTTATGGAAAAAATCAAAATTGTTTTTTATTGCTTTCCCCACTTTTATTTGGTTGAGAGAGGCTTCAGTATTGTATCACAGGTAACCAAAAGAAGAAACCGCATGGACATTGTTGAAAGAGGAGATCTACGAATTAGGCTTACAAACATGAATTCAAATATTGAGAAACTTGTGTCAACTTTTTGCAACATCATTGTTGACATTAATTTTTTTATTTCCAACTCGGTGGGCGATATTTTTTAAAAGTTCGTTAAAGGGGGCGATGACCTGAATAAGTTTGAAAACCCCTCCTCTAAAAGATAAATAAAAGACTGTGAGACTCTTAGTAACGATATATAGATGAGGTTGAAACTAATTGAGGCCAACTTTTCATAGACAAAGAGTAATCAGTGGAAGATCGATTCCCTGATATTAAAAATTAAGCAGAATTTGTTGACAGCTAAGGACGCTGAGTGACTGAGGATTTATTATATTAACTTCGGGAACACTATAGTAAATCAGCAACCAGTTCTCGTGACCAACTCTGAGCAAGTCAATTAAGAAAAAGTCTGACAGTGAAGTCCTTTAGTGATCGGTACTTAAGTAAGCGTTAGCTTAACACACGAATCTCTAATTAGATGCATTACTAATTAAAAAATTTAAATTTTAATTCAAATAAAATAACTCAGAAATGATAATTTAAATAAAACAATAAATATTTTAAAAACACCTAGCTCCACAAAAAGGGTTTTGACATTATAACAAAAACTCGATTATACAACTCTCTAGTGAAACCCATACTACTGTATAACTGTGGTACCTGGGTCTGCTCAAGAAATGAACTGAGGAGGCTTAATGCTTTTCATAGAGACTAACTACCGCATATGATGTTCGAAAGAAGTGAACGAGGATGTCATCTAATCTTCTCTATAAAAGGACGAGGACCTCTGAAATTTATATTGAAATTCTGGATACACGATGGAGGCTTTTCGGTCATATTCTGCGACTGGACCTAGATGCCCCCACGAACGTAGCCATGGAGGATTACTTCATTTTGGAAGCCCCCCGTTTCCGTGGTCGCCCAATGACGACACTGCCAGTCGTTCTCGACGAGACCTCAAAGAAATGGGACGGCATCTTGGAAGTAGAGAAGATCTTGACTAATTACGTACTGCGCTTTTGAATAGGAGGAAATTTTTATTCCACTTAACCCCCATTTCTGGTAAAATAAACAGTTAGCACTCCCGCGTTGCCATAAGCACGTAAAATGCCTAGGTTTCGACTATCCTCCCAGTCAGCCCTCTCCATCTAGCTCTGTTCCTCGCGCGTTTACGAATATCCTCAAGAACGTCTCAAGTTTTGAGTTGACCGCCAATTCGTGCGTAATCGTTATTCAGGCAGAGGGGAAGCGTACATCTTGGCCTACCCCGAATTCCAATTCCGTGATTTGAATAGTAATCTTTCATGAATCACTTTGTCCATTCTCAGAACATGACCGAAACGTCGCCAGCGTGAGGTAATTACTCTCTGCTTATCGGTTGCATTTACATAATTTGTAAAGAGTGTGGTTTTTGATATTCTGTGGCCATTTGATTCCGCTATTTTTCTCAATTGATTTCTATGAAATGTGTCTTGTATGTCAAGGTCCGTTTTTGATGTTCCCCATGTTCCCGAGTTATATAATAGGACTTGTTGTATGAACGCGCTATATAAGCGCATCCGAAGATTTAAGGAGATAAGCTTTCTGCGAGTCAAAATACTCCACATCTTTTCAGTACATACGATGCCAACATCTTTTTGCAAGCAATGTCCTCAGCATCACCCAAAAACGAGCCGTGCCTTTAACTAAACCTCCATTTCTCGCTGAATCGACTCAGACACAAAATCGATGTCATCAGCATTTTAATTCCACAAAATGATTATTTTAGTGACCCAATTCTTTTCTAACGTCTCTCAACGCAACTTCCAAATAGATTCCAAAGAGAACTAGCGAAAGCGAGTCCCCTTGCGGAGTACCAATCCGGTCGTGAATTTTTCTGAAAATAAACAGGAAAATGTTTAAGACAATGTCACAGAGTAGAAAATCGGTCAGTGCTGTCGATTAGTTGTGGGTTCGATTCCAACGGTGCTATTTATCTGGTTGAAGAATTCCGCTATGCTCTGCGATCCACCTGTGACCAGTGCCTGACCGGCATTCAAAGCTTATCTCTCAAAAAGGATTCCTCCGCTCTGTGCACACTAAGCAGATCACATATGAGAAATCGTTCACATTAACAGTAAAGAAAATATCCTCATATTTTCCGGGAGCTTATTGGTCGACTCGAATAGCACACAACAGATTCTAAAACTGAGGAACAAACGTCGACTTTCTCCGACACACAAAGATTAAGAAGCGCAATACACCGCAAGCTTTCCGAAGGCGAAATCTGTGCTGTCGTAAGGATTCTTGTCGATAAAACCCGTATGTTTGAGCCATTCGAACAGTCCTACACAATAGTCGTTGAGCTACACCCTAATCCCTTAAATGACCAGCTGACCCCCTTACCCTGGACAAATACATTACCTACCTGTTTCTAAGTGGAAGTAAAATATGGGATTCTCTCCTCCCAGGCAGCAGTGAAGGACTTGATGGTCTCTGTCCGGGGCATCTCAATGACCTCATTTAACACGTGCAGCTCTGATGTCCGGCTTGTGTCGACTATCACAAAACTACCTGAAACAATTCGTTACATCATGTTATCTAATACACTCCACTGCTGTGAGTTTTGTTTTCCATCGGTTAGCCTCAAAACTCATATTCAGAGCAATCCTTCCCAAACTCGTTAAATAGCTGCAACCAGTCCAATTAAGGCTCAGCACTCCCGTTAGTTGTGAAGCAGTAGTATACGTCGTGTGGACATTCATACAAAACAAGTGGAATATTCCTCATGTGATTCTCAAATTTGATATTAAAAACTCCTTCAAGACCAAACGTCGTGGTACAATTCCTGAAGATTTGCTTTGCACTCAGCCTCTCAGTGTACATATCTCCTATGGAAAATCGTCACGCATTATCCACTGCCAATACTTAATTTCCTCGTATTCTGGAGTCCAATAAAAGTATCCACTGTGACCAGCTCTGTTTAGTCTCGAAATAGGCACTGTCACAGGATGTTGTTCTCATCTTTGAACGTGTGGTACTTGGGTGATTGCAACATCGACAGCCAACCAAAGAATTTGTGGGATCTGATACTTCAACTTTACTCTCGGCCTAACACTTCGAAATGTCGATCCTTTCTGCGTTCAGAGAAATATTTGGATGCCCCCTTTCAGAGGGCAGAATCATTGACACTCAAATAAAAGAAAAACTAAAAACGACGCTCACACTGCTAAAGATGTTTTCTGAAAAGTCAACAGCGCAAAACAATCGACTCCCCTCTAGTCCACAACCAAACATCTCACCAACGTTAAATTTGACGACCAAGGATGTGACCAAGCAATCTTATCCGTTTGCTTCGAAGCAAACTTACCTGTTTTATTAATCAAGATGATTCCTTGACTCCTAACAGAATCCCAGAAATAAGGAGCAACTGTAAGTCAGTTTAATCCAGGCTCTCAGCTTGGCTCGATGCTCCTCCCTCGATCCTACACAAGCTCGTTGGGGACGAATTTCTCATGATCACGTTGGATCAAGTCTTTTCCGTTATTCCTTCGATTAAGATCTCCAAAGGTGTCAGCATCATGTTCTTTTCGTTTCTATCACTCCAAAAGCCCCACGATTTTCTGTGCATTAGTCCAAGAGATGTAAGGTCCCGTGAAGCACATGTATAGGAAATGCACGGTTCAATGTTTAGTTCGGGGTGGTTTACGATTTTCCATAGCTCCCGTTAGGTTATTTAACATGCAGCAATAAACAGATCACAGCCCACTCCCAGAATTTCAGCCATTTCTTAAATGGCAATGTTCTCTCACTCACTTCAAATTCAATTCACTTGCTTGACATTTTATTTTCCGAAGTTAATAGGGATGTGACCAATTTCTTAAGGCTGATTGTCAGTCGGTTTTCGTTCAACCACACAGACAAAAATTCCGGCATTAAGTTAGATTCTTCCTGGGAATGGAGTCGAAGGCTTTACACACATCTACTAGAACGGTCTTCTGATAACTGGTTTTGTTGAAGAAGCCAGAGTGAATGAAGTTGCTCAAGGAGATTAGATGACTAGTGGTTGATCAGTTTTTTTAATTCATACTCGAACTGTCTGTCAGGAATAAAGTCCATGATTTTCAAAAAAACACGCTTCTCCAAATTTGGGACATTGAGCATAGAAAATAACTGTTTTGAATCAAGTCGGGTCTTTTTTTAGTTTTTCAGTCTTCAATATAAGCCGGATGTTCGTCAGTTTCTACAACGGTGGAATCGAATTGTGATTTATGAACAAATTATAGACTTTAGTCAGTGTAGAATTCTCTTGTTACCAAGATTTTTCAGAAGTATGATAGAAATCCCATCGGGCCCCATTTGAATGTGTTAAAAAGTCTGAGTCAGGATTTCTCTTACTTCTTTTTCAGAAAAGTAGGATGACAATGGACCCCTTTTCGGTTTTCTTAATAAGTGGAAGTGCGTCCGACCTTTCTATAGTCCGTGCGAGTTGCCAAGACATTTAGGTTTTTGGTTGTTGTTGTCTTGGGATGGCCTTTCATCTGCCTTCGAAATTTTATGAATTATTTTCTCGACTGTCGACTGATTTCGGTTTAGGAATTTTGAAATAAGTTCATAATTTTCCAATTCCGTTTACGTTCGTTGAGTAACAGAGATCATATCCTTATGTTTGCGTCGGTGAAACAGGTGTCCGAGAAGCAGAAATTCTTAACCGAGGTAGAAATGTTCTCCAGATGGAAGAGAAATAATGTTTTTTTTTCGCGATGCATTAAGTTCACCCTGAGCGCCTCAAGAACTTTCAAAACTGGTAGACCACATGACGCCACGTAACAATTTAATTAATTTATTTATTTTAATAATTCCGGGAACACCTAAACAGAAAGACAAAAGAGTCAAACAGTTAAGTGATCCCAGTCCCCGCAATCAATTGTGCCATTCGACGTCTGTGATCTTCCATTGTTCTTTCCAGAAAAGCCTTCTCTCGGTCTTGCAGAGGAATCCGATCGGGGAGGGGAATTTCCTATCCAATCGGTTTTCTCTTGCCATGGAAATGATCAGGCGAAACGGGTTTCCATCTTCCTCACAGACGCGAAGAAATCCGGAACCACGACTACGGGTCTTAGCTTCCATGAGTAGTGGGTTGACTGTTGATCCATTACGTGGGCAAAGCACACTTATGGTTTTCTGGTGTATTGAGTTGACTCTGTGGACCATAGTCTCCGATAGGCATACTCAACGGCTGGCGCGATTGTTTGCTGGCAGAGGGTAGAAACAGAATAGTCCATATTCCTCGAAGTCTCCGGACAAGGCCGCGTAAAACGTTAATTTTCTGGAGGCCCCCGGTGATCATGTCTTTTGCGTGGGAGTTAAAATTGAGTAGACTGTCGTACTTGACTCCAAGGACAGTGGGGACCTTGTCACTGGAATCCGAGTGGATCAATAAAGATACTCGGTTCATCCTTAGAACGACGGTCCGAAGTGAAAATGGTACAAATAGACTTGGCTGCAGAAATCGTAGGTCGATTGCCAACAATCAATCGTGGAGAATGTTCAATTTTGCCTGAGTCTTAAAGGATGCGACTTGCGACGAACGGTTCCGTATTGCAATGACTACATCGTCTGCGTAGGATAATAGCAGGGAATCTTCGTCTCCATCATTAGGTAGGTCGTGTAGGAATAAGTTGAATAGAATTGGTAAAAGTGGAGACCCCTGGGTAACAATTTAATTATTATTATTTTTTAACACCGTCTTAACCAATAACTAATATTCAGGTGATCCCGGCATCTCTCAATAATCGGCCCATTTTTTCTCGATGCTCCGACCGTGATCCCACGCATTTTCTATACGGACGAGGGTCTTTTTCTTTTCCTCTTCTGAAATTGCTTCCAGTTGCCTCTATGATAGACTCGATTGCTCTGTGGGCAATTTCTTTATCTGTATATTTTTCCAGTAATTTTTTTGCTCTTGACTGGATCTCTTGAATTTTTGTTAGGTTCGTTGCCGACAGGTCCCCATGCAGCACATGCATAGCCTATTGTTGGCTTAGATCCCCATGCAGCACATAATTTAATTATTATTTACTCAATTATTAGTTAACTGTATTTACTTAAATAAAATTAAAAATAAATAATAAAATAATAAATAAATTAGTTCGCTAAATTCGCATTTCACGAAAATGAGTTATTTGAAAATGAATTCAGAAAACTTCAAATTCGTCAACAAAGTTCAATCCAAAGGCCCGTATTCACAAATTGAAGCCTTCGAAGGCTTCCTCCATTTATGGATTCACTCTTTTTAAACAAGATTCGACTTCCCAAAATAAGGTAGTAAACCTGATTGAGAACTGTCCTGCAAGTATGTCGGGAATGATGGAGAATGACATTCTCATTATGGTAAACGACATCAATGTTGAACAAATGGATCATTCCGATATTGTTGATCTCATTAAAAACTCATCCCCTGAGTTGACTCTTTTGGTGGTTGACGAAAACTCCTATCAATATTTTACCAGTAAGGGAATACGTATTTCAAACGAAATCGACGAAATTGAGAGTTTCTCTAACCTTAACAGTTAATTTTGGATAATTTCAGGTTCACTCGATGATTATTCTGAAAAATACCAAGACGAGGTCAAAGGTTTATCCATTTGAGGATTATAGAATCATCCAATGAGGGCTCTCAGGTAAAGAAGGAAATAGGTTTGCTTATTGAAGAATTCAATTCAGTCAAGGAGGATTCCAAGGAAATAAATGACAAAGGTTCGCTCATTTGAGGATTTCAATTCAGTCAAGGAGGATTCCAAAGAAATAAATGACAAAGGTTCCCTTATTTGAGGATTTCAATTCAGTCAAGGAGGATTCCAATGAAATAAATGACAAAGGTTCGCTTAGGATTTTAGGATCATCCAAAGAGGGCTCTCATGTAAAGAAGGAAAAAGGTTCCCTTATTTGAGGATTTCAATTCAGTCAAGGAAAATTCCAAGGAAATAAATGACAAAGGTTTGCTTATTTGAGGATTTTAGGATCATCCATGAAGGGCTCTTATGTAAAGGAAAAAGGTTCGTATATTTGAGGATTTTAGGATCATCCAAGAAGGGCTCTTGTGTAAAGAAGGAAAAAGGTTCGTTTATTTGAGGATTTCAATTCAGTCAAGGAGGATTCCAAGGAAATAAATGACAAAGGTTCGCTTATTTGAGGATTTCAGGAACATCCAAGAAGTGTCTCTTATGTAAATGACAAAGGTTCCTTTATTTGAGGATTTTAGGATCATCCAAGAAGGGCTCTTGTGTAAAGAAGGAAAAAGGTTCGTTTATTTGAGGATTTCAATTCAGTCAAGGAGGATTCCAAGGAAATAAATGACAAAGGTTTGCTTATTTGAGGATTTCAGGAACATCCATGAAGGGCTCTTATGTAAAGGAAAAAGGTTCGCTTATTTGAGGATTTTAGGATCATCCATGAAGGGCTCTTATGTAAAGGAAAAAGGTTCGTTTATTTGAGGATTTTAGGATCATCCAAGAAGGGCTCTTGTGTAAAGAAGGAAAAAGGTTCGCTTATTTGAGGATTTCAATTCAGTCAAGGAGGATTCCAAGGAAATAAATGACAAAGGTTTGCTTATTTGAGGATTTCAGGAACATTCAAAAAGTATTCTGGGATAAGAAAGGACAAAAGTTGGCTTATTTAAAGATTTAAGAATCGTCCATTGAGGATTCTGAGATAGACATGTCCAAGGGTTCGATTATTAGTAATTTCCAGGAACTTTGAGGACGGATTCTGTGATTAGAAAGGACAAGGGTTTGTTTATTAGAGGATTCAGGGTCACCCACTAAGATTACAAAGGAGGTCAACTTCGTAGATTTAACGACAAAGACAGGTACTGCTGAGTAATATCTTAGACATATAAAATGACAAATCTCTACAGGACATTGTTAAACAAAATATTCCCGATGATATTGTCGCATACAAGAATAGTTTGATTTTGAGAGGCAATTGTCTCAGATATCGAAGATCAGAAAGTCTACGCGAACATGTGTTCAAATTGTCCCGAATCTAGTCCTTAACCTTAACTATTCTTTTACCTGTTTGGTTAAAATATGCCATTAATATGATTTCATTAAATTTCACATTTTTTGGATTCCACTAAAATGCCTTAGGACTTTTCATTTTTAATCCTTTTTTCAAGTCTTTGAAGTTCCCCTGGAAGGGAAGCAGTCAAAACTAATGTGGACTTTTAGGACATCTTTCGAAATCCTCTTAACATAAGAAGGATGGGATTATGGTCGTTGGAAAACCATAATTCACATCCATGTAGCAAGTCATGCCAAAGAGGATGAACATAAGGTTAAATCGGTAGAAGTGCAACTATCAGTGTTCCTCAATGGGGTTCTTGTGTAATTTAGGGTCATAAAGGATAATCATATAAGTAAGACCATTTGCGATGAACTCACCTCGTTTGTCAGAGGACTGTGAAGCAAGCCAAACGGGGTGTCGGCCATTTAGGTCGCCGCATATTGGAACGTTTTTTAGTACTTAGAGGCAGGGTATATTTGGGGTGTAGGATTTTGGGTAGGATCTTTTTGGCAGAATATGTAGGTTAATCAAATTAATCCAAAAAGACGGGAATAGATATATTTTGATGGTAATCTGCTCTATGGTATTATCTGAGCACAAAAGTTCAGAGGTCCATCGACTATAGTCAATGAAGGGTATACCATTCTTTATGATGGTGAGTAGTCCTCAACCTGGTCTTCAATGGCGGTCCATGCGCATCCTGTGTACCCTGGCAAAGAAAATGTTGGCGTGGAGGCTGAGAGCTTGGATTTCTGAATGAGAGCATGGTCAGTTCGATTTGCGGAGAGGAGAGCTCGGAGTTCCAGAATCTTTCTTTTAATTCCATTTGTATTTAGTTTTAGAATAAAGTCTCCCTGTTTATCAGGGTTTTTTAAATGTCGCCACATAATATGATCAATAGTCCAGAACAATGATACAACAGATGCAGTCGGAGGCAAAGGTAACCCCTAAATGGAGGATAGAAGCTTTTTTCGTTCCTTTCCGGAATGGGTGACACCTTTTTAGGTGACCCACAAGACACCACCATGTTGAGCACATTTAAGTCGAGTTAATTAATGTTTAATTAAAACGCATGCGGGAAAACAGTCGATGCGAAAGGATTGCACCTGCTGTCCTGTAGAAGAAGCGCCGGAAGGGGACCACGTCATGCTGCTCTGAATGATGTGATCGTCAGAGCTCTTAAGGCTCCAGGCTTACCAGCACAGTTTGAACCAGTGGGTCTTGATCGAGGAGACGGGAAGAGACCTGACGGGATGACCCCTTCACGTCTGGAAGATCTTTGGTCTGGGACGCAACTTGCATAGACACGTTCTCAAGCACGAACATTTTTAAATCGGTTCAGACTCCTGGAGCAGCTGCTTCGACTGCGGAAAACCTAAAAATCAAGAAATATTCTTGCCTCGGGGATCGCTACCGATTTACTCCTGTTGCGACCGAATCATCGGGAGCCGTTGGTCCAATGACGGCTGAATTCTTGCAAGAACTCGGAGGATTGCTTGCCAGAAAGAAAAGGATCAACGAGAAGGGTTATGGCTAAGACAAAAGATAGGAATAGCCATACTCCGAGGGAACTCGTTCGCAATCCACGCAGCAGGCTTCCTCAACTGACATTTGTTTAATTGTTAAAAAAAATTAAAAAAAAAAAAATTAAAACGCATCAAATAAATAAAATAATAAAAAAGCATCACAGTCATCCAAATCGACATTGTAAGAATCCCTTTAGTGGATTAGTGAGGAGAGATCCTCTATGGATGCCGGCCAACCACTGGGTGTCTTCTGAAACAGGCGGGTCACATGACGCCTTTTAGTAGTCGACGAATACAGAGCAGAACTATATCCCTCGATAAAGTAGGTAACGGTGAGGGAATCGAACCCACATTAATCGTGGGACGAGTCACCACTACCATTATTATTTAACCATAATAGCTATGGTTTTATCAGCCCGGCGTTGGAGACAGTCAAACTAAGTGGTTTCACTTATACGGTCGTGTGCAACCTCTCTCAAGTCGTCCAGAAGTTCTCCAGGATTTTGGGCAGGATCCTTGTGGTGGAATATATATATGTTTATCAAGTTGATCCAAATAGACGGGTACAGCTCCATTTTGATAGTGATTTGCTTCATGGTATCGTCTGAGTCCAAAAGTTCTGAGGTCTTTCGACTCACATCAATAAAAGGTATACAATTCTTTATAATTGTGAGATTTCCTCCACGTTCTCTTCCCTGACGGTCCTTACGGATCACTGTGTATCCCGGGAAAGAGGGTGTTGGCGTGGAGGATGAGAGCTTGGATTCCTTGATGAGAGCAAGGTCAGTTAGAGTTGTGGAGAGGAGAGCTTGAAGTTCCAGGATCTTCCTTTTAATTCCATTTGTATTTAGTTGTAGAATTATTAAGTCTCCGCGTGGACAAGGGTTTTTCCATTGTCGCCACAACACAGACGGAGCTACATAGCTTACGGGTACCTCCAATAGGTGGGGAAAAGTTATTGGCTCTTTCGTTCCTTTCAGGAATGGGTGACATCTTCTCGGGTAAGCCACAAGAAATCTGATGATAAATATTTCTTGGTAAGATCTCTTGTCTCCAGTAAAGATCACGTCATTTTGAACCCCACCTGTTTTCCAATCATTTTTACTTCTATTTACCTAAAAGAGACCGAGTGACCTCTCATTTCTCCAAAGCTCCTTATTTCTTCATTTACACTCATGGATACTTAGTAGAGGTGGGTAGATGATTAATGAGAACTCAGATATTTCCTAAGAGAGCAACATGACCCCTATGTCATAAATTTAATTCTTGGCAGATTAAAATTATTAATAAATTATTATATTAATCTCCCTAAACAGAAAATTCATTGTTCTCCAGGTATTTCATGACTTCCAAAGCCTTCGAATGATCTAATCCATTCTCAGTAAACCTAAACAGTAAACAAAGCGACAGTACGTGACATTCGTCTTCCCATTGACGACAAAGAGGGAATTTTCGTTAGTCATTACATTTTGGTTAACGGCTAATCCATCCAAATACTGTTTGAGAATATTTTTCAAATATAAATTTTCATTCATCAACTTCTTCTGTTTATCCTGCAGACACATTACGTCTAAGGCCACGTGGTTGTAACGTTTCCAAGCCATTTCCTGTCCTTCATTTTCTACCACTGACTTGCGCTTAGTAATATTTATTTACTTTAAAAGGCGCCAGAACTTCAGAATATTGGTTATTCGAGGCATCCTCAACTTTATCAGATTCGACCGCGCATTCGTAAAAAGGAAGTATTTTCTCCTCCTCGGTCTCCATTTTGCGACATTGCTCAGCCAATGATAGAAGTTTTTTCCCCTTTAAAATATATACGAGAAATTATCAAAAAATAAAATAATATTTAAAAATATTAAAAAATTAAAAATTAAAAACTTAAAAAATAAAAAATTATTTACTTCACTTAATTTATTCTCTAAGGCTTTTAACGCAGAGTTGCTTTTAACGACGACCTTGTTCAAGCGGTCTTTCTCAACGAGTCTGAGTTTGTTCATATCAGACTTCATGGAATAAAATATTTTATTGGTTTTATCCTTCTCCTTCAAATGAGCGACTAAACAACCTGTTTTAGCTTGGAATTCGTCTCTTCGTATTCTCGCTGAGTTTTCGATAACTTGAGCTTCGCCGAGTTGATCGCTTCCTTAAAATTAGTTTTCCCTCGAACCGCCAAGTTTTGCAGTTTTTTCCGTTGTTGGGCAATTTCATCAGAATTATTGACGTCCTTAGCACTCAACTCTTCGAATAATTTTCGACGTTCTTCCGTCGCCTTGTTGTAGTTTTCGTAAGTCTGCCGAAACTCCTTCCATAGATTATCCCCGATAACGTCGAGCTGCGCTTTGAGGGAATGTTTGTCTTCCAAACTCTCGAATTCTCCAGAAATCGAAAAATACCTTATTGTTTATCTCGTCGATCTGATTCTGGTAGTTTAGCTCAACGTTGGCCTTTTTGGCCTCGTAATTCGTTTTCAGTGAGAAAAAAATATCCGCCAAGTCGCTGAGATCTTTTTGGTTCTTTTCTTCGATCTCCTTGCATTCCTTGTCGAACTGTGCCGTCAAATTGTTGCATTCTTCGTTGAACTTTAAATTTTCGTTGTACAGAACTTGTCGTTGGAAATCTTGGGAATAAGCATGAGGTCAACCAATCACACGATCGACGTTTTCCATGTGACTTGAGACGGAAGTCTCATACTGGGTTTTGGCCTCGTCGATGTTCTTCAGCAAATTAGAAACTGTTATGCTCTTCAGGTCAACAATTCTTTGAAATGTCTGAAATAGAATGAAGGCCTCGTCTCTTAGTTCGTCGACCTTTTCTCTTCTCATTTTGTAGCGATTGTGAAGATCCACGAATTTTGTGTTTATGTTTAACGCTTTGTTTTCTTTCTGCATTTTTATCTTCAGATATTCGCATAACAGCAACTCCTTCTTTTTTGCTGCTTCCTTGTCTGCTATTTTTTGTCTTTCCATTTGCAGGATTCGTTCTTCTTCATTCATAAATTTTTTCATTCCTTTTTTTGCTGCTGGCATTTTCTAATAACAAAATTCTGATAGTTTACTCGTTACTATGGAAATTGTTTAAAATATTAAATTATTACATTATTTTAAAAATAAATACAGTCACGTGCCCTTCAGTTACAATGTATGTCACGTGGCACCAACGTTAGTGTTGTGCTATGTGGCTACAATGCCGTCCTATGGGAGCGACCAACATTTGCTGCGTCTTATTTTTTATAGCTGCAAGTTAGTGAGGCCGGGGTTACTTAACTAACTAAGCTACTTGAATTGAAGACTTTTGCTTATCTCTTCTGTCCCTCCTCTTCCTCTTTGGCTCCAGGGAGATTGAATTGTTAGCGTGCGTAATATGGTTCACCATCTCTGCTATATATAATCCTAAATTATATCCAAAAAGGACCATTAGTCAACAACCATCAAGAGGAGTTCCCCTTGGGCGGCACTTCCTTCAATTCGGAGCATGCGAAGACTGCGACGAATTTCAGTAACACTTGAATACCCCCGAGTAAAGAAATTCGATGTCTCAAACATACCACCAGAATACGCAATGGAAGTTAAGCACAATATTGGATAACTGGATTTGAACGGAAGGATACCTGATGAATTATGGAATGATGTGCAGTTGGTTATCAGGAACGCTGCAATAAAACATGTCAAATACAAAACGCCGGCCAAGTACTCTGAGTGGCTCTCTGTCAACACCCTAAACATTGCTGAGGCTCGTAAAGCTGCTAAAGTCTGTGTGAATATAGACGAGACAAGAAAACTTAACTCTGAATTCAAAATGGCTGCCAGGAAGGATAAAGAAAACTACTGGAAGTTACGCTGCAAAAAATGGAAGATGACTATAAGAGAGGTCACACTAGGGATGCGTATTTACAACTAAAAAGATTACGAACCCCCATTACGAAAATGATCAAGGACAAGGATGGTGTAGAATTGCTAGCCAACAGAACATCCGAAATCGTTGGAGACAATATACGGAACGGCTATATTTAGAAACTGTGTGCCCACCCATATATGTTGATGAAGCAACGTTGGGTGAGGGGCATAAAATCCTTGAGGAGGAATGCGTGTGGGCTACACGGCAATTAACGGGGAACAAGGCACCGGGATTGACAACATCTCAAGCGAATTGTTGAAGGCTATACCGGTGACAGCTATCACCAGTCTATGTCAAAAAATTTGGGAAACTGGTATTTGGCCACGCGAGTGGAAAAGATCTATATTCCAATACCGAAAAAAGGGAATAGAAAGGACTGTTCAAACTATCGTACAATAGCCTTAATTCCCCACGTCAGCAAAATACTTCTAAAGATAATACAACATCGTCTAATGCCAAATGCCGAAATGATTCTACCGGATGTCCAAGCAGGATTCAGGAAGGGACGAGGCACACGTGACCATATAGCAAATGTCCGGTGGATTGTGGAGAAAGCCCATGAATCCCAAAAGAATGTATACATGTGCTTCATTGACTATCGGAAAGCTTTTTTATACATGACAAGCTGTGGTCCGCTTTAAAAAATTTGGATTCGATACCCATCTGATATTACTTATCAAATCTCTTTATGAGGATCAAGAAGCTATTGTTAGAACAGTGTGTGGAGATACCGATTGGTTCAAAATTTGTAAAGGAGTAAGACAAGGATGCATATTATCTCCTATTCAATATTTATGCCGAAATGATCATGACTAAATCGGATACTGTATCAAATAACGGGATTAAAATTGGAGGTAGGAACATCAATAATTTGTGCTATGCTGACGATACAACCTTACTGGCTCAGGGAGTTGATCCTAAGATTCAGAGAAGGGAGCACCGTCTTTGATTTATTGCTAAATATCAAGAAGACCAAAATTATGACTACTGCTAATAATGGAACTAAAAATTGGGAATGAGAAAATAGAGAGTTGCGATAATGTTGTCTTTCTGGGATGTCTAATTAATCGGAATGCTGACGGAGGCTTAGAAATCAAGAGGCGAATTGCCATGGGACGAGACACCTTCCAGAGAATGAATAGAATTTGGAAAAGCAAAGATATTTGCTTAAGGACCAAATGCAGACTGGTTAATGCAATCGTGTTCCCGTTTTTTCTATACGGCGCAGAATCATGGATACTGAAAAAGGCGGGTAGACGAAAAATTGATGCTTTTGAGCTGTGGTGCTAGAGGAGGTTACTAAGAATCCTGGACTTCCAAAATAACAAACATAGATGTACTCAAACAAGTGGAGACGGACATTTCGCTAAAAGGAAGAATTGTAAAACACAGATTGGCGTTCTTTTGGCATGTTGTACGCTCTGATTCACTGGAGAGAACAATTATGCTGAGCAATATTACTGTGAAGAGAAGATCTGGTCGACCGAGGACTCGGTGGCTATCCATGGTGGAAAACGTTACGGGAATGCCTATATCAAGGCTACTCCAAATTGCGACGGATCGTGGAGAGTGGAGGAAACTCGTTCATGAGATCTCCAGGGGTCGGACACGACTTAATTGGATAACATAACATAATTAGTAAGTTATTCTCAGCCAAATCTGACCCCGGGAGCCATAAAGTTCTCAGTCTCAATTGCCTGGTCTTCGTAGTTTCTTCAAAGAGAGTAACGAACCAGGATAGAAAAATCCCCTAAAGAAGGTTAATAGTAGATGAACCTTAAATTAGCTATGTACTTCGAAGTATCAAGGACTAATCTGGAAGAAGGAACTGTGTAGTTAACATTATTAATAAAATACTAAAATTTATTTAGGTTTTCAAATTTTTAACTTATTTGAAAAAATTTATACATTTTTAGTGGAAAATATAATATTTTAATTAATTTTTTATCATTATTTAAAATTTTATTATAATTTTTTTGAAAACGATTACAGACGTTTCATCCAAAAAGATCTTATTTACTTGCGTGGCGTCATGCGGTTCACCTGTTGTTGTGGCGACGCTCGGTGCAAGTTCTGCATGGAAGAGAACCGTTCGACATTCCATCCTTATACGAACTTCAGAAGGTGGGCTAAGAAGGGGGAAATATTCCTTACAACCTAGTCTAAGGAAACTCATCCCGGATCTACCTCCGAAAGCTTTTAAAGAAAGAAGTACGTTTTCAAACAATTCGCAGTCGAGACATAGAAAATGCTCGAAAAATTCTCCCTGACTTCTTGCAATCCATTGCCTCCCACACGTGCGGCATCTGACAGATGATCCTCTAAGCTCTTTCAATTTTGTGCTCTACTTTGTTTGAACCAGAATATTTCAAGTGTCTTTTGCTCAGAACTTAGGTTTCTGATGTCTCCTGATTACTCACCCATGTTCAAGTGAAGGAACAGAAGATTTCATTCATCATAGGGACACAGACTGATTTACCACTGTTAGACATTAGTAATTAGTAAATTGATTTTTTTACTTAACACGCAAAAAACTACAAATTTTGGTTTTCAGATAATTATTATAACCATAAGGTCTTCGAATGTTGTGCGGTACCTGACCACAGAAAACAAAAAATACTTGGGGTAACAATTTATTCATTTTGCGAAAATAGCCCAAACCACTTTATAGATGTGAAGCAAGACAGTCTATGTTGGTGATCTATCCACCAAAGATAAGCGACTGTTACCTTTCTCATTTGCTGTATACGAGAGATCATGATTTAAAGGTCTCCTCACTGATCCATTTCCACATCGGCATAGACCTTCCTTGTTGGTCCATCCCATAAGGATAGGGAAAGTATAGCTCTCTTTCAAAGTCACCACGTGGTCGGTTAGCCACATGACAATTTCACTAACCCGATTAATAATTGTCTTGGTCCATCGCAAGGCAGATGGTCAGCTTCCCCCAATTAAATATTGCAGTGGTTTCTGAATACATTTTTTGTGATAATTGAATTTAGTTGCCATAGTTTCGAATGTCAGAAATTATCGAACATTTGGAAAAATTTCGTGATAACCGTAATTATGTTAACCAATTAAAGTGACGAAACTAAGCGGAAGGATTGAAACAGAATCAGGGTACAATACAAACTTGGTGACTTTGGTGGATATATTTCAGTTTCAACCTCAGAGCATGGAAGAGTTGGATCAAAGCAGAATGGACACATTCTCAAAATCACAGGTTTTACTAGATTTAACCAAAGTCCAACATGGAGCTCTTCCAAAAAGACGTGAAGACTCTCGTTGACGAGAATAACTCGTAGTTTATGTAAATAGGCCGAGGTTACAGGACGAACTCAAGAAGGTAATCAGCGAACAGGACTTCGAAAATTCTAGAAAGATTTATCAGACCGAACAGATCGAATTGGCACAAAAAGTATGTTTTCACTGAAAGCCCGCGTAGAAGAAAGAAATGGCCGAGGAGATGTGCGGAATAGCGATGGAGCACGTGGATCGACTTGAAAAGGAGTTAGAGGTTATTTTTGTAGGAAAATTAGTATGTGAAAGAAATCTGCGACGTCCCTGGCGTTTATCATCAACTTCAAAATGTAATCGGGCCCATTTCATTCTCAGATTCAGTTCGAGTACCGTCGTCTTGTGGAGACTCAGAACAGTTCCATGGAATCAATGCAGTGCGAGTTATAGTTTGTGGGAGTAGTAAATTTCCAAGTCGATTGCAGAAAGAGAACAAAGTTGCAGAGATCCAGATTGAGGACTATCGCCTGGCCTTGGAGAATGTGAGAACCAAAGTCAAAAATAGGGTTACTCTTCAATTATGTATCTCCCAGTGCTCCAAAATGGAGGACATCCACGAACTCAGGATGATCTACGATGATAAAATAGCAGAGCTCACCAAGCAAGCGGAAGATGATATGACTAAGTCAGATATACGTTTATTTCAAGAATTGAGGAGACTGAGAACCACGTGGCAGTTCTGGAAAATGAATCTTATAAAAGCAAAGAGCGCATAGCCTTGCTCAGACAAGAAATGTATCTTGTTAAGTCTCACGTGCAGAGGATCCCTGGAAGAAGCCAAAGAGAGGCTAACAAGAGAAAATAAAAAACAAGAAGAATTACTGAACAATCTAGAAAGTAGTAAAATGAGGGTACCTCGAGTTTGCTAGCAAATAGATCCGACAAGAGTTGGTCCAGAAGGAAGAAGACCTCGACTCACTGAAAAAGCAGATCAAGGACGTAATCGAAGAGGTCAAGTCGAACTCTTTGGAGCAGGTTTGGCCACGTGTGTGAAAACTAACCAAAAGATCAAAATGGAACGAGCGAAACAGGAACAGATAGTACAAAACACGAAAAATGATAATATACGGTTGAATCAGGTCTGGGGGACTGTTATTAAAGGAAAACACCGAGTTGAGGGCGAAATTGTTGATGGAACAGGAACATCACAGGCAAATACAGACAGAAAACGACAATGTACTGCATTTTCTGAAATTCAGGCGAGAAACGAGATGATTGGGCAAATTCAGAAGCTTTACGACTCGAAAAATTTTCAGGATAAAAAAATAAATTCTTTGACTGCACAAAAAACCAATTTATCTGACGAAAACAGGAAATTGAAGGAGAAAGTGTCAAAAATCGTGACAAAGTAGACTCTGACTTAACGTAGGGGAAACGACGAAAATAAATATCTAAATAAGCAGACAGAACTCATGACGAATCGTCTCAAACTCTTGGAGAAGGAGAATGAACAGAACAAGAAAAACACGGACAATTTGATCGACCAAAAGAACTCTTTGCTGGAAGAAGTCAGAGAAGAACTGAAAAGTAAAAACAAGGAGTGCATATATTTGAAATCTAAGGTACCAGTTAGCTTCCACTACTTAGCTGAAATCTCTGAATGATGACTTCAAGAACCTCAAGGCTGACTCTGAGAGTCAAATCAGACTTCAGACAATCGAAAAGGAATCCATAATGGAAGAAATGAACGGTCTCTTAGAAGAACAGCGAAACAGCCACTCAAAGTGGAAAAATGAATGTGAACTGACCATCTTTCAAAAAGATCAGGAAATCGAATCATTAATTGAGAATCACAAGAAAATGAATGGCGTCCCTTTATCGGAGTCAATCCATAAATACGAACGAGAGATTGAAGAGCGGGATGAGATCATAAAACGACACCAAACCCAATATTTGGAGTTGCAAGGTGAAGTGGCCAAATATAGACGAATTATGAAAGACTTATCTCGGAGGACTGCCAAATGATGATTTAGTAACTTTAGTCCGATGATAGAATGTAGATTGACTTACACGTGCTTGATAATTTAAGATGCATTCTACCATAATCAAACATTTTTGACCAGTTAGTGGTCTATTGGTGGACTGGTGACGTAGGTCTTGTGCACGAGTGAACTTAGTGTCCTCACCTCTTCAATGCGGATGTAACCTCCCGTTTCCCTTTTTGGACTCAGGGACCAATTGGTTCGAATCCCAGGGAGAACTTGGATAAGTGGGGAGGAAAAAAAATTATGATAATTCTAACCAATCTCATAGCCTTGAAGAGGATAATCCTCGTCTAAGTCCTTCCATTTAGACTGAACGGGATTAGGAGTCTGTGACAAGTTAATTTTCATAGTCTTGAAGCATCGTTGACTCATTATACTTCCCCACTTCAATTTTCCTCGTTACCGGACGTGGAGATTCTATTGACCTCTTATTTATTTAACAACCAAAGACAACGATAATAACCAAACTAATTATCGATCCCGATGCAATCCAACAGTGACCTCATCTTTTCCCGGTGTTCTTCCCTAGTGCCAGCGCATGATCGTACAGGACGGCTGAATAATTTTACGCTGAATAGTCTTCCCATAATCTGTAGTCTAGTCTTGTAAGGGCCTCTAGAGACGTCTGTCCGGTTCGGTGATCTCCACAAATCCAACCCTCCGTTACTCCGAAACCGTCTTTTGCATTTCCTCGATCTTCCTCATATTCGTCCAAGATATAAACAGTCCCCACGAGAAACATGACTTGATGTACTGTCTGTACACGTTCATCAGGACCGGGTGAGTAACCCTCTCCATATTGCCAATAAACTTTTTAATAAGTTCAGTTTCTTCTCCCATTTTAATGTTTTCTACGTGTGGTGTACACAGAGATGCATTGACATCTGTTGAAAAACTATCTTAATTTTTTTAATTTATTGACCCCGGATACGTTGATAAAGAAGTTAAAGTAAACAACTAGTTAAGTGCATCCAGTTTCCACTTCTACAGAGTCCATCCGGAACAAGAATAAAAGGTAAAAGACGTCCATTACTTGCAGTTGTGGAAACCCCCCCAGTGACGCCACTTTAGGAGGAAGGGAAATAGGAGGAACAGACAAAACAAACAGAAAACTTCAACCGATTAGCCACGTAGCACCACATAAAGCCACGCGGATAAAATTCTTTATCTTAAAGCTATAATTTAGTCAATAAATTATTTTTTCGTTTAATTTGCATTTTCAAAATATTTTAAATAAATTTGAATTTAAAAACCGTTTCATGTGTGTTTTTTATTTGTGCGGCCTTACAAATTCAGTTGGAATTAACGACCGAATATTCAAGCTCTTAAGAGAAAACCGGACATATTCAGTTAACATGAACTTTCCATTGATCGATTCTGACTACAAATCCATTATCATGGATATGATAGGATTATATTCTTCCAGTAAATATGAAGCCGCACGTGTAACTGGTCTAATACTGCGCACGATTGCTTGGGAAAAACTCAATTCCTGGCATTGGCAGGAAGTCCCCATCGAATGGAGAGAACAGTATTACTTTTCCAGTCTCATCCTCGTTCTTTCCCGCCTTTTCTTAACCACGACTTCAAATCGATACTCGTTGACTGTGACAAGGCCCTCCTCATGGGATATACGAGGCAATTTAACGTGGTCAGTCACTTGGCCACGTTGATTCACGATATTGTTGTTGAAGGCCGGTCACCGGGGAATTATAAGGTACCCTGATGCTGGGAGACACTCTCTCCTTGGATTTGATCACTTAAAGAAGTTACCCAAGTTGGAAACCATGTCTATAGAAGACTTCGTCGAATACCACATGGCTGAAACTCCCTGTGTGATATCAGGAGCTTGTGCTCACTGGCCTGTATTTGGGAATAACAAGTGGACCTTGGACTATTTGATGACATGTGCAGAGTACCGGACTGTGCCTGTGGAAATTGGGAAGAATTACATGACTGATAAGGCTTGGCACCAGAAGATGATGTTGTTCGGAGATTTTGTCAGGGATTATATTTTAGGTACCCCAAGAGTAGTAGGGTACCTGGCTCAGCATTCCCTGTTGTCCCAGATCCCTCGTTTGGAAGAAGACATTGAGCCCCCTGATTACTGTTTTGTAGCCAACTGTGAATATCCTGAGATTAACAGCTGGTTTGGTCCCCGGGTACCGTGTCCCCCCTTCACCAGGATTCAAGGAACAACTGCTATGTGCAGGTTGTGGGCTCAAAGTATGTTCAGTTGATATCTACGGAGTATAACGAGGACCTATACAGGGACAGTAATGGACTCATAACCACCACCAGCGCGGTGGATGTGGCTAATCCTGATTATGAGGCGTTCCCTAAGTTCAGGAATGTCCGTGGCTTTGAAGTTATTCTAAATGAAGGGGATCTTCTTTATATTCCCAAAGATTACTGGCATTATATGGAGTCATTGGAGATCAGTTTCTCTTTGAGTTTTTGGTGGTGATTTTTGTTTATAAATATGATCTTTCGGGTTAACCTTACGTAACGCGTGTGATTAATTTATTGGTATTTGTGGGGGTTTGTTAGTCTAAGTTGTGGTGACAGGGATAATTTTAATAAAAAGTACTGATATCTCGGAAGTACGAAGAATGGGGAGTTAAGAAAGGCGGCTCTTTCAAAATATGGGGAACTAGTACTTGTCAATTCTAGTTAAGAGTATACTCAAATTTTCTGCAATGGCAAACCCAAGATGGTTAGGATAAAATTAATTAT
The DNA here is from genome assembly GCA_011109175.1 of Dicyema japonicum. Classification (NCBI taxonomy): domain Eukaryota; kingdom Metazoa; phylum Dicyemida; class Rhombozoa; family Dicyemidae; genus Dicyema; species Dicyema japonicum. The sequence continues at coordinate 597,449 of RDEW01000035.1, forward strand.
TCGTGATTACTGCGTAGCCGGGTGGCATAGTGGTTAGGTGTCGGGCAAAGTGACTTAGGTTACGGATTCGATTCTCGCTGCTGTTCACCTGGTGAAAGGTTCCACGCATATACGATGCTAAAAAGGTTTGACGAGTGACTCCGTTTTCAGTGGACTCTCACAGCGGAACTGGATAGTCAAAAATGACTCACACACAAGAAAGAAAATAGAAGTGAAGATCATTACTTGGTTTTACGATTAGTTAAAATTAACTTAAAGTGTGTGTCCTTCCTATGCGGAGCTATAAATATCATGAATCCGTGAAAAGGCTGTTATTATTATTACTGCGTAGTGATCCAATGTGAAGTGACAAATTCAAAGGACAACGGTAAAGCCAAACTAGCTACTCACGGGATCCTGACACGATTCAGTAGTGACCACATCTTGGTTCGACGTTCATCACTCAAGCCCACGTAAATACATATAGAGCGTAAAACTGGATGCTCATAGTTGCCCGGGTACGCTCCTCCGTTCGATGCCCATCCCAGAGACATCTGAAAGGAGTCCTTTCCAAAGTTCATCTCTCCGTAACTTTGAATGCCCTTTTCTGGCTAAGATTAAATTAATTAAATTTTACTCCAAGATCACTGTTAGGCGAAAAAAACAAACTGATCTCGACAAATTAGATCCAAACTCTCAGCTTGGCTCGATGGTCCTCCCTTGAACCTACATAAACACTAATTAAGTTCTCCCTGCTTACATTAATTACTAGATCCTCCTTGCGTGGTTTTACAATTTCCCAACTGTAGAATGGTAGACCCTCCACGAATATCTAAAAAGGAACTCGATTGGGGTGTTCTTTTGTTAAGACCGATCGATGTTCCCCTGCTTGAGCAGTCACATCTCCCAATTGGTTTCCTGGTTTTTTGGAGAATTTAGAAATCCGTGGCAATGGTTCCACGTGGACTCTATGAAGGAGAATGAGAAGGGGGATTGTAATAGTGTAGGATGCAAACGTGTGGCTCTTCGCCTGATTGAATTTAGTCTATTGAGTTTGGAAAAGGATATCGCAAATCTCCACGAGGGACATGGATATTCAATTCTTGGAACGGTGACATAACTATAAATCTGGATATGGAGTCCACAGGGGGAAGAGGCTATTCTTATTATTTGCCTTGAATGCAATCAACTTCCAAACTCCTTTGGTAAGACTTGATCAGCGTGATGAGAGAAAGTCATTAGAAAATCGTAGGTAACTCGATAATACTATGTCGCGAGCGCTAAGAGAGTGATCCATCATTGTCAATCATCGTCAAAAATAAAAATAATCTATTACATCAAAGTTAAGTGCAAGATTAACGAGCACTAGCACTATCTTCGACTTTGACAAAATTATTAGACAATTTCTCGACAATAGTTACTGGATCCCCATACGGATGTTCAAATTTTTTTAATCGAAGAAAAGGATTCGTCCCATAATTTTTTTTGAGTACGAAGCTTTAAATAATCAAAAATAGAATACAAGATCTCCAACATCTAACTCATATTTTGATCAATGCACTCCCATCTTCCTATTGATTCTTCTATAATATGAAGACTGCAAATTCACCCTCTCAAAGTAAAACTGGTACTCATCATAATAATAATAACAGCCTTTTTCACGGAGCCGTGGTATTAGCTCCGCATAGGCAGGACACACACTTTATTTAAGTAAAGAACAGTTAATTTTAACTAATCGTAGAACCAAGGAATGATCTTCACTTCTTTTTTCTTTTTCTTGTGTGAGTGTCCTTTCTAGACAATCCGGTTCCGCAGTGAGTATCCACTGATGACGGCGTCACTCGTCAAACCCTTTCCTACTTATCATCTTACTAATAAATAACAATAAAAAACGTCGGAATTTTCTACAATTTCCAATTCTTCCATATTAAAACTTTTTGGATTTTCCTGAACATCTGATTCCACAAATACCACGATACTCTTTGGAATCGGTCAGAGACAACTCGCCTAGAAATAACATGTAATAAATATATTTTTCCACACTTTAGAAGCAAAGTATAGGAATTTTCCCCCTACCCGTTAGGGGGCAAACTCTGGAACGTGCGTACATACGACCACATACCTGTTAAGGAGCGAATTCCGGAACATGGGAGCATACGACGATAATATTAAATTCCTGCTTATTCCTCCTAAAATTTTTATTGAAATTAAATAAAAACTTTTCTATACTTCCGAGTTGCTGATACATTCAGGTCTTGTTTTTCTTCAGTAGTTTTTATGGTAACTTTATTAGACATCAGGACATCTTGATGTGGGTTAGTTTTTTGATTTTATTCAGTCCTTTTCCTGCGGTTAGTGTTGGAGTCCTGGATTAATCTCCACAACAAGAAAGGTTTTATCTCGTATCTAGGGAAGGCGTCCAGATATAGTTTGATGTCCGGCCCGAGGGAATGGTCAAGGACATTGCCATTTAGATGAAGTCCCGGTGGCGTTTTGTAAGGTATTCCATGATGGGAGACGTTTAGTTTTTTCCTTAGTAACGAAGTTGATGTCTTTTGAACGGCAACGTTCGGTAACAAGTGAGATATTATTATTTATTTTTTATTTTATTAACCCGGGATACACCGAGAAAGAAGTTAAAGTAACCAACTAATTAAGTGTATCCAGTTTCCACTTCTACAGAAACAGAGTCCATCCGGAATCAGCATGAGAGGTAAGACGTCATACATGCAGTTGTGGAAACCCCTCCAGTGGAGTGGGGGAGAGCAAATGATTCTTTTTTTTGCCGGCCTGACACTGAGCGCCACCTAGACAGGTGGATCACATGACGCCACTCTAATAGGAACAGAGAGGAAACAGACAAGCAAGCAGAAAACTTCAACCAATTAACCACGCAGCACCACATGTCCACGCGGCGTGAGATATTATAATTGTCATACTGTATTATTCCTGGCATCGAATATCGTTGATTCAATTATATAGTTAATATTATATTAAAATTTAAATATTAGTAAATATTTAATGTTTTACCCAAAGTCGCATTTGTGGTCACGAAAAAAGAACAATGGAATCGACAGGTTTAAATACTTGGAAATGCTAATTACTGAGCTAACCACTACAAATTCAAAGCGTATGTCCATTATTTATTACAGAGGCCCGTTCCCAAGTCATTGCCAACTTAGCGAATTTTTCGTATGACCCCCTAAACTTCAATTACCTGTCAAAGTTGAACATTGTGGATATATTTTTTGGTATTTTTCATTTTCTAAGTTTTATACGTTATCTCCACAAACAATAACCTTCAAGAGGTTGAGTTGGCCTCTGCAGGGATACTGAATTTGATAGCAGGTTACTTTTCTTACGTAGGCTAGATTCTACTTTTGCCGACGCTGTCTCTACCAAAGTGCACGTGCTTGTTGATTTGCTGTGCAGGTGTTGTTGATGTGACGTAATAGTAGTGAGTCTGACCTCATTCTGTCTCAAGTTATGACGTCATTGATATATTTGGGGGAGTCCGACCATCGTGGAGGTTGGTCTGTGGTAATGGTTGATAGAGATTTTGGTACCACGTGTCATTGGAAGATTCAAAGAGTTGGTAGATCACTCTAATGTTGTAATCAGAAACGTGGCTCAAATATTTTTGCAGGATTATTGTGGGGTTGTCTGAGTTGTGTATTTTTGCACGTGGGTTAATCATATCTGTTGTGAGTTTTTGGAGTGACTGGATCATAGTCGGTATTTTGGCTCAGCGATGTTAATAATCGTTAGGGCGATTTTTGTTAATAAAGTCAAAAATTCATTCTTTAAAAATTGTTTGAAACCTCCAAAAAGGTAAAAGTAAAAAATGTTCTATCAACAGAAATCTTATTGCAACTCATGCGGCATACTTTTTTTATTGTCCTTCCTCCGTTAACTAGTGATGTTCCCATTACTTAAACCTCCGTTTAGACAGGACACACAGTTTATTTAAAAGGACGTCAGTTATGCTAAATAACCGAGGAATGAGGCCAAGATCGAGTACGCTCTTAATTTTTTTCTTTTTCCGTTGCATGCGAGTCCCTGAGACAATCCGGTTTCACAGTGATGAATTACTGATGACGGCGCCACACGCCAATCTATACTTGTAGTTGCTAAAAACAGTTTCTTATTGAATAGTACCCTTCGTCTAAAACATCTAAAAAACGGATTTATTATATTTATTGTCATTCCACACGACTTAATACTGCAAAAATTGGACATAAACATGCCAACACACTTATCGGAGAAATCTGATACTAATAAAATATTTTTAATATCTTTTCCCCATTATACGGTTAACTAGTCGACTATCTGTTATTGAGATGTGTTAAGGGATTTTGCGATCGCATAAATTTTTTATTATTGACATTAGAGTCAGCCAGATACACGGCACGGGTATTGAACGTTCATTCTTTCAGCCTATATCTGCGAGATATATGGAGTTCTTAACCTCAACACGATTGAGTTAGCTTGACCAGTTTGTAATAATTTGAAGGAATTGTCGGGGGTAACACAATCTACTCATTTATGTTGATGGAATTATTAACAGTGGTTCTAGGTATATTCACTCCGGTAAATCAATCAAATTGCTTTATTTAGCAAAAAATAACCAACAAACTAAAGTTAGACATCCATCTATTCCACGAGTCCATTTATAGGACTAACAACTTCCTGTATGTCGAACAGCCCTCGGACTACTGAACCTACGTTACCATTGTTTTCTCTATTGAATTCATTCGTAGTTAAGTTAGAAGGTAATGTTCCATTATGATCAGTAGAAACAAGCGTGTTCACCAACACAGGAAATTAAAATATCAGTTCTCTTTATATTCTCCTATTTTGCATCAGGTCACACAGAAATTTGGACGATTTATTATTTAAATTATTTAAAATAAATTTATTTTCTAAATTAACATAATTAAAAAAATCCGTATTCGAAAATCGCCCCCAAAAGAAATGATCGAACAACATTGGTCACAACAAAAGGCACAATGCAGTCTGAGACGAAAGGAGAACATATTCCCATCCTTTCATTGACTAGTACCCCCAATGAATTAATATATATTTCCCCTGTGAGTCTACAGTATTTTTATGAAAATTAAACTTTTAAGAGAAAAAGAGAGCCAATTTAAGACAAATAGAAAATTCTTATAAAACACTCAGACAACAATAAATGAGGAGAAATCACCGCAGAATACGTCGACCACATTCCCAGGGGTAGAAATCTCCGTTAAAGTCGATACAGAATCACCCCAATCCCTAACTGTCCCCACTCATTCGATCCACAACAGTATACTCGACCACTTTCTAACATTATCCCTACTTAGACCTGATAAAACCAACGTATGTCGTCCTCCACACAAAGCACGTGCTATATTCTCGTCCCCATTCACGTCCACCAAGACTGGGTACGGCATACAGAATCATTAACTCCTAACTGTCCGTCTAAGTTCCACCCCCAGCATATAGGTCCCCAATCTCTACAAATAATTCCAAAATAAACCTGAAACCACAGAATTGTGCCATTTTCCGCATGAAATACTCCTAATTTTCAAACTGTGAAGAATTCGACTTCCCGAGACTGTATGAGTCGTTCCTTACATCAAAGCAGTCGCCATGTCCAGCTGCCCCTTACTAGACTTACCCCATCAAGAACCTCCCACATCCGTAGCTGTACAGCGTCCCATTCACCGTCCTCATCAACAAATGCTGAGTTCCTGTGGAAATCTGATCCACTCTCTGGTCAAGGTTAACCCATTCGATCTCGTCTCTAAATACCCCGACCTTTCCGTCATCTATAAGTGAGAGAACGAGTCAACTAGTGAGGAAGTAAACGTCCTCCGCAGTACAAGCGAGATCATAAACTCCTTGGAAGATTAATACGTGGTTTCCTGTCAAATCAACCTTAAAGAGTTCGTCTTCCAGTTTATATAAAACAAGTCCCCTACTCGGAGACTGAATTTCTACAACAAATCGAGCAGACTTACTTTTGAGTGAATGGAGGACAAATATTGTTTGATATATCCGAAGTATTCAGTGTGGCAGTCTGAACACATCAAACATTAAGCAAACCGTGAATGATAGACATGGAAGACCACGTGCTACTTACTCCTGCGAAATCTGTGAATCGTCCATATTCCGTGAACTGTTTGGAGTACCCTTTGTTTATCGTCGCGTAATAAGCAAGTCCACTGAACAACAAAGTATGCTCCATTAATATTTAATTGTTTAAAACTTTCTTTATAACAAAGTATAATTTTAATTAAAGTAATTATTTTTAAAATAAAGTAAACCCTCATTAATCTGAACTAAAAAAATTTTTATGCCTTTCGGATTGTGAAGAGATAAATATATTAATTTCATAGTAGTTAATATTTATGTTTTCATATAAATGACGATTTCGTTCGCGTCGAGCACTTCTGTTTGAGTTATTCTTATCATTAGCAAGTTCAGTTTCTGCATTATATCTTCATTAGCAAATTAATCAAGACATTTAATTGTCTCAGTCTTTTTAAAACAATGGTCTTTTAGTGTTGAGAATCCATAATGATGGCCTTCCGTAAGTTCACATGAAATTCTTTTTTCCAAGTCAAGGGCTTCCATATAATCCAAAATGAGCCTTTTTCTATAATAATGCTTAAAGTTCTTTATTATGCCTGCATCAATGGTTGAAAACGTGCAGTTGTGTTTTTTTGGAAGGAATAAATTTCAATTTTCAAAAAATTTTGTTAAAACGTAGAGCATTATAAATTATAAAAAGAACTTTTTCTGTAACATTTTAATTCATCACTATGATGACTGATAAAAACATTAAAAATTATGTTGTCATTCAAACCCTTTTTGCATATACAATAATTTTCAAAGTCAAAATCTTTGAAAAATCTTGGTCTTTATTATGGCCAATAAAAAAGGTTAATTTTTTTGTTCTAGTTTCATTGGCACAAAGAGCTATAGTGATCCTCACTTTTGATTGCTTTATGGTTTTTCTATCTTTGATGAAATTGTTCTAGAAAAGTAAGATTGAAAAAGAGTCTAGTTTCATCCATGTGAGCAATGCTTCAGGGTCAACTTCTTTAACTAATCATATTGTGTCAAATTAATTTCATCTTGTAGGTTTCTCCACCAAGAGCTTTTAGTTTTAAATCTTCGTTTAAATTTGTGCAGCCTTACTAAATTCAAGAACATTGATCCAAGCTTTTCACCAAATACTTTAGCTTGTGAAATGATGATATCTTCAGTAACAAAACCATTAATTTCATTATTCACAAGTGAATTATCAAGTTGATGTTTCACCACTGTCTTGATTTGTTAATCGTAGTTTCACGGTTTTCCAATTTTCACGTTTTTTAAATTTCTGAAAGTGTAGAAATTCCCAAAAGGGTTCATTTTTATTTCAAAATGTGGATAATTCTCTGAAAGTCATTTTTGATTTATTTTTATTTCACAAATATTACTTTTCCACGCAATAGAAACTTCTGTCCTCTTTCTAACCATGTGTACTGTTAGATTTTAAACTTAAATGTAAATTCATTTGAATGTATGATTAACAAAAATAAATTAATCCAAAATTTTTTAATAAATGTATTTGCGGATTATGAAGTTTCGATTTATTGAAGCTTGTTTGTAAGGAAACTTTGTAAAATTTTGCTAACTCATCAAAAATTAAAACTATTAAAGTTTTCGGATTATTGTATATGCTTTAAAATATTAGGGGATGAATAGACAGTGGATAGTATGGATATTTATTATTATTAATAGTACTTTCGAAGAACCAAAAATGTATTTATTTAATTAAAATTCAGCTTGTGCCGTATTTTTCTTCAGGTTATTCTTTCTCCCACAGTTCTCTTGACCAACTTCCTCCATGCTCCGCGGTTACAGGCAGTTAATCTGAGCGTATCCAGATCATCTCCAGTTTTCAGCTTTCGTCCTACATTGGTCAGTCTTGTGTAGAACCTCTGGCAAAGTTATGCGAGTCTTCCACGGAACGAGGTATTCACTCTGGGCAGAAATAGTTCTCCTTGCTATTTAGCAGGCGTCATCTGGCTCATTCGAAGGATGTGACCAAACAGACGCCAATCTTGATCAAGGATATCCAGACTCAATGGTCTTGTATTACATACTTTGTATAGATTCTTGTTTGTAATTTTTTTGGCCAGTTGATGCAAGCAACAGTCGAGTTGGTTTACGATGGAAGGCTCTAGTTTGTCCATTACCGCTTCCGAGACACCCAGGTTGCAGCGTTGTACATTAGGACTGGTTTTCATGAAGGCATTATATAGTCTCACACGTAATTGTGTGCTAATTTGTTTACGATTATTCCACACTACTCCCATTTTTCTAAAGGCCGCGACGGCCAACATCTTCCTGTTAGTGATATCCTCAGCGTCTCCGAGCAACGACCCAATTTTTACAGTATCTCCATTTTTCATCAGTTCGGGTTAGTTCACGGCGTATGGTAGTTGTTCTCCGTCTTTTCCGTATTGATTTTGATGAACCATTTTTCTAGGAATCTGACATCCTTGTCCGTATATAGTTTAATGTTTTCTCGTCGCTGGATTATAGTTCGATATCATCTGCATAAATCATTCAGTTTGAAGTAGATCGCGATTAATAGTCTGAAGTCTCTGAGTGCGCCTCCAGATATGTCACAAAAAGTACGGTGACAAGGAATCTCCCTGCGGTACCCCGAACGTTGTCTCGAATGGGACAGACTCCAATTTTTTTAAAACGTACACTTAGCGCTTTCCAAGTAATAGACGGATCATTCTGACACTGTCCTCGTCAACCAACTTCTCCAGATATCCAAAAGTCTCCCTCTGTGTATATATTATGGATATATATAATCATTTAATGACAGGTTAAGGAGACGTGGTAATTCTCGAATGATATGAGGAATTAAATATTTTTTAAGTTAGTTAAGTAACCTCGGCCTCATTAACTGTAGAGGCCAGCAGCTATTAAATAGGACGCAGCAAATGCCGGTCGCTCCCATAGATCGGTCAGTCCCAGAACGAACGTTGTGCTAATTCATGATATTCAAATATGTGATTTATTGTCTACTTGTAGAGTTACAAAAGGGACAGAGGATATTGTACGTCGATAGAGAGGAATGGTCCCCACATCGCAGACGAGCCAGGTTTATCCAGATGTCCCTCGGAAGAGAGGATTCTGCTTGATCTATTGGAAGAGGGGGTCAGTGTAGTATTTTATTATCATCGAGTCTTAGGATACTTCTCGTAGAAACAAAATCGTGTATCCGTTTCAGACGACTCCAGTCATTGGGGCTGGAAGGGAAGGATGATAGCATTCGAGACAAGTCATTGGTTGTCATAATTTTTATTTTGTTTTGAGGTTTGCGTAGAGAGTGACATGGATGGTCTGGACCAGGGGTTCGAAACCTATTTCAGCAAAATGGACCACTTTCTTTGTTAAAAATTCCCATGGACCACTTCTTATACTTGAGGTTTAAAAATTAATTTTTTTTACATTTTTGTATTTATTTAATTAATTTAATTAAATTATTTTAATATTTTATGAACATATTCAAATATTTCCTACTTACTTATTTTTCCGCGGTATATTTAGTACAGAGTTTTTAAAGACTACCTTTTTAAATTGTAAGAATGTCGGAACCAACTTCGAAAAGGACAAACATTAGGAATTACCATAAAGATTTTATTCTGTTTGGCTTTGTATCTGTAGACTCAAAACCTACTTGGCTTGAATGTTCTGCCATTTTGACAAACGATTCCATGAAGAGTCAAACTGGAGCAGAACCACAAGTCAAAGCATCCATCGTCTGTTGGTAAAGATATGGAATTTTTTGAGAATAAAAAGAGAAGGCAGCCAGTAAAACTATTTGACTTTGTAAATAAAATGAAAACTACAAATGCAATAAACGCTCAAATTTATTTGGTCCCCGACGCAAGTTCTTCTTCCTCTTTTAATGATAGCTCGTTTCCAGTTATTTCGTAATCAGAAAAAGGATTCCTCACCCAATCAGAGTTCAACTGATGTGGGTGGAAAATAATTATTCGTACATGTAAATAGTGACTCCAAATGGTCAACAATTTGTGGAACAATTTCTTTAAAATTTCTTTTTTGCACATGAGGGAACATTCCCAAGTTTCCAAACGTGATATGTTGTTTCATATTTGTAGTTTTTTTCAGAAAAGCAGCTATTTTGTCCGCGCAACTCAATAGATTTTCATTTTTCCTTAAATGCTGATATTGAGAACATTGAGTTCATTAAAAATATCGGCGAGGTATGCTAGTTTGCAGCACAACGTTCATAATTGAGGCATTCAATAAAGTCATCCAACTTCTCTTGCATACAAAAAGCCAACAATTCGTGTCTGTTCATAAAAACAAATTAACATGTTTTTCTTTGACAGCCTTACTTGAGTATGCGACCAATGCCTCGCAATGAAGAAAACAGTGTGTGAATAATGTTCGGATTCTTATTTTTCGCAATAGAAACAAAGCCTTTAAATTGCCCAGTCATTGCCGGAGCACCATCAGTGCAGATACCCACACATGCATTACAATCAAATTTTATATCCTCAAAATATGAATTTATAAGATTGAAAATGTCATATCCCTTTGTTGTTCCGAGTAACTCTTTGCAGCAAAAAAAATCTTCAACAATGGATTCATCGTTCATATATTGAACGAAAACAAGAAGTTACATTATTTCTGTAATATCTAAGCTTTCATCCAATTGAAGAGATTTTTTATTCGCCAAACCAAAGTGGCTTCAATTTAATCAGACATATCGTTGATGCGTCTGCTCACATAATTATTAGAAATAGGAATTAAGTCGAGCTCATCGGTTCTCCGAACATTATCTTCACTACTTCTTTGCATGCAAGCAAAACAACAGTTTTGGCGAGAGTATGCGATTTCATATTTTTAGCGGCAATCTCAGCATCAACATAACTAACATGCAGTGCTTTTTCGTTTATTTTTAATTTTTTTTGTAAAACTGGATGCTTGAACTTTATTCTGATCCAATTTCTGCATAACATATTCCTTTTTTTCTTTGAAAGTTCAGGGTGCTTGGTGGAGAAATGACGTCTAAGTTTCGTTGGAACCTTATCACTATTCGCAAGTTTTTCACCGCAAACAACACAAAGTGGTAGAGGACAATCCATAATTGGACAATCTTTGGGATTTTCAGTGTGTAGTTCCAAGTCTAAGTTAACAAATTCTTCTTCTGTCATTGGATTATCGACTAGTCTATTCATGAGGGGTATGAACAGTAAAATGTTTTCAGGATTGTCGTTTATATCATATATTTTGACTGGAATGTCACAATTATTAGAGCAGAGGAGATAGTGTTTGATTTCACGTCCATCCAAGCTATGCTAATCCACCGGATAGCATCCAAGAGAGAAATTTTTTGCAAGTGGTGTCGCATTGGTTTCTGTGTCTATTTTGGCAAGAAGTTGAGTCATTAGTAGTCTTCTGTATCTTTCTTTAAATGACCGAATAATTCCTTGATCCAGAGGCTGAATGACACTCGTTGTGTCAGCTGGAAGAAATTTTAGTTCCACGGTGGAATATTTTACGTTAGGTGAATGTGATGCTGCATTATCCAAAAACATAATAATTTTTCGTTTCTGGCGCATCATCTGCATGTTCACATCTTGCAACCATTTTGAAAACAACTTCGATGTCATCCAGGTGTAAAGCATTACAGTAAGACGTTCCTTCGACTTCTTTGTTCCACTGTGATGATTACCTCTCACTGATAGTGTTTTATCAGAAGGGCACGATAGAATAGTCCGGTTTCGTCACAGTTAAATATATCCTCTGGTCGATATCCCTCAATTAAAAAAGGTACACGTTCCACCCAGTCAGAAACAACATCACTGTCAACATTTGCTTTTTCACCACTGATACAGTACGACTGGATTGAGTAACGGGACTTCCACCTGCATAACCAGCCAGTGGAAGCTTTAAAATCATTTTCGCCCAGTGCTTTAGCAAACACTGTAGCTTTTGCGATAATAATTTTTCCCGACAAACAAAAGTTTTTGGAACGTGCTACCACTCCCAAGTGATTTTATTCAAATTTTCAAATGCAGTTTTTGTCAAAACGTTTTTTAGTAGAATTTGCGTTGTTATTGAATAATTCCAAATAAATATCAGCCTTTTTAAGTATGTCTGATACACTGCTGTATCCAACTCCATACTTCTTGCTGAGAAATTTTTTTGTTGGCTTAGGTGTTTGGTTCGATTCATTTATTATTTGAATTTTCATCTTTAATGACGATTCGCAACGTAATCGTTTTCTTTGCTATCATTTTTTTAGTTTAAAAAATTTTAGTTTTTGATTTTCTGTCGGGTTCGCAATTCAAGGTTAAAGACGATTAACAAGAATAGATCAAAGATTGATGTCAGAAGGCCGGTTTATGATAAAAGAAAATTCAAGTTGGAACCACAAAATACGGCCGGTATTCGGAATAGAGGAGATCCGGTATGTCGAGGATGAAATAGCAGTGATGGCCTATGAAGTGAATCGGGACCAGAAGTTTAGTCCGGTTTTACGGGAATTCCGGTATACCGAAAAGTCGGTTTAGAAAGGTCTGACTGTAATTCGTTTGAAAAATTATTTTTTTGAAAAAAAATTAAAAAAAATTTTGGAACTTGTCGGAACCCAGGTTGGGAACCTCTGCTCTATATCAATGAGCCCAATAAAATAAAAAAAATCGAATATTAACTCGACACTTCTTTTTTTCAAGACGTTGCTCTTTCTATCCTCTAACACACCAAGTATCTATACCCACCCATTCCATCGAGCAAGTTAGCTTCTGATCCCTGGGTGAGCACATTAATAGCAGATTTTTCGACATTTCTTTCACGTCCAAAAAAATAACCTCCTTCATCATAATCGTTGTGTTTTCTTCTCGAGAGAATATTTCTCCTTTTTGCTATCAACAATATATTGGTAAGTTAAAAAGCGAAGGAGGACACAGATATCTGGTATGGAGCAGAAATCGAATGCTGAGCAGGTGCTTTGATGACATAAAATTCAATAACCAAAGAATTATTAAAATTAAACTTTAAGCCCCGGTTATTTTTAAAATCAATAACATAATCTAACCAGACAACAAATCATAATTTTATTGAAATAATGGTAGTTACTTTCCCTGATATCATACAATCCTCTCCTATAATTTAAAAAAAGATACATTTATCGGAAATTACTACAAAGTGACAACGGCAAGCCAATTACTCACGCTTGTTGGCAAATTAAACAAAGCTGGAATTATATAAGACAGAATCATTCTCGTAAGTAAATAATTATGACTAAAATCCTGAGTTACAAATCGATTGCAACGTGATCATAAATAGCCCGTAATTGAAATTCTGCAATAAAATAAAGTTAGATTCCATTTTATTCAAATAAGAAAATATTTTAGTAAATCAAGGAGAATATCGGTCGAATCGTGAATAATCAGAGGTGTCAAACCAATTATGTTAAGCCTACCATTCAATTGATAAATGTCGTATGTCATAGCGTCCGGGTTGATAAGACCATCGCTTGAAATCATTAACAACCTAAAAGTTATGTTTCGAGAGATAAAAATATAAAAAGGAAAAATTTTAAAAATATAAAAAAGAAAAAAAAAGAGCGTCAATGCCTCTAGAATCCATGATACGCGTGAACCGTGGAAAGCTCCGTCGTGAATACGAAGATCCAGTCATTCGGCCGATACGTGCTTGTGTGTGGTGGAGGAGCATCGAGCCAAGGTGAGGTCTCTGCCGAACGTGCTGAGATCACGTGATTAGTTATGGCTTCTACATTCAGTATTATTACACACAATGAATAAAGAACATTATATATCATCTTGAATACAAACAGTATCCTGATGGATTCAATGAAAATCAAATTCGGACATTACGTTCAAGTTAACATAATTTCTTCATAATCAAAAGCACCATAGTGAATTGATGAATCAAAGGTTTATATAATAAAGGTTTGATAAATCTTGGACTTTCAATAATGAAGAAATATTAATATTAACAATAAAAGTAAGGCATGCCCACAAGAATGGCAATTACAACGTGTATGACAAACTTTATTAATTACGGTTAACCATATTAAAAAAATTTTTTTAATTTTTTATTACTTATCAACTTTCTCTGCCTTTCGCGTTCTCTCAGAAAGGTCTGGACGATTTTATATACCGGAATTCTTTCGAAGATTTGTTAGTGTCATCTAGCCAACTTCGCCGTGCCTGTTTGTTGTCGGAGGCGTCATCCGAGAGCGGTGCCTGGCTCAAAGCCATTCCCAGTGGAGTTTTGGGTACTTTTCTGGATGATGAATGGGTCAGTATTGGGATCTCATTACGACTGGGATTAAAAATCTGTGTTCCATATCCGTGCCGATGTGGAGACTAGATCTATTGTTTTGCCCTACACCCTTTCTCACGCAGGAAGAGTGCAGGCCGATTTCCCAGACAAATGGCCTTGAACGAAGTCTTTAGGCGAGTTTTGGACAACACTCCATGTTCGAACAAGTCGGTCTTTGCAGGCGTGACGGGAAAGCACCAGATGGGATGACAATCTTCCCCTTTGAAGCCGGGAGATTTCTTGTCTTGGACATCACCTTCACCGACACGTTTGCACCTACTCCAGAATGCCTCTGGGACCTGTTCCGCCGCTGAGAAGGCCGAGAGGTTGAAGCGGTAAAAGTACGTGGTCCTGCCCAAGGATTTTATGTTTATTCCGATCGCAGTTGAGACGTTTGGTTCCCTTCTGGTTACAGCCTAATGATTTTCACTAATAGAAAAAAGTCAAAAAAAACAATTTAATAGAAAAAGTCACTATTTGAAATACTCCTTCAGTTCATACAAACACTCTACGGGCTCGGCTCCCTACAACATCATCAGCCATACTACCGTCTCGGACTCGTTAATATATTCCTTCATCCCTCTATTAGGCACCACGTGGGCTATGATTCGAGATCTCTCGGGGACATTTTCCCCATATCCAATGAAGGTATCAAAAAAACAGAGCACGTGCCTAATCTCCAAAAGGTCCACCTCTGCCACCAACTTGCTTCCTAAATAAACAGCAACGTCAAACTTTTATTAAACTCAAAGGTCTCATTCAAAATAGGTTTAAACAGTCTATTCGCATGTTCATAAGCAGTATGGGGCTTTTGTAGCCAAATGGACCTGTACGAGTCCACCACGTTGGCAAACTCATCACTGGAAAAGCCCGCTAAATAATCCTAAAATGACGTTTTTAGCAAACTCTAAAGTGATGCAGAGCCTCCTCGATCTGCCCTTCCACATATTTGACATTGTAGGATGACTCGATAAAAATCTTAACAGCGCGGAAGCAACGTGACAAAGAGACTTCAAAAGAAATCGAATAACCTATGTTTTCTCATCAATCAACCCAAATGTCGCTTTGTCCGCAGAAAATCTGAACACTCATCAGCCAAAATCAGATCCAACAGGCCCAGAATGCATTCAACTCGCAAGCAATTGCAAAAGAGCTTCTGATCGTGACTCAAATCCAGACTGGCAGTTTCTGGGACGAAGAATGTGTGCGAAATTCCATTGCCCGTATGTTCTTTTGTGACAGAAAGAAACACACGTGACAACCCTAAGATTAAAAAGTCAGTCTAACCTTTCGGTGGATAAAATTTCAATATTTTACCACGTGACGGCAAATTTTCCACAGGAAAATGTTCCTGAAATCTAAAAAACAGTTGGGAAGCCATCTAGACACGTCAATACAATTCAAACATCCGTGGAAACGGGACCACAGACGAATCCATCCACAAATACGTTATTCAGGGTCTCGTCCCTGAAGTTCATCAGAGATGTCATGGTAACGCCTAGTCCTCTAGCCACCACTTACTTTTTCTAACAGCAAGCAAATCATCCGGGAGAAAACAGAATTCAGTGTGAGCCAGGGAGGAGAAAAAGCATACTTGTTCAAAAGGACTCGCAATGTTCATATCCTCGATTTTTTGGAAGTACTACAATAAGCCCACACAAACATCATATTTTATGGCGTCGAACCTATTTTTGGTTGGTCTGAAATGTTTAATGTTGTGGGCCACGATTTGAACAACATCACTGATTTTGTGATAAAATCCATAGAAAATAATCAAAATCAAATCAAGGCAAACTTTAATCGACCGGTTTAGCATCTTTACGTTCACAGAGATGCCAGCCAGGTAGGCCAAAGTCAAAGTGTATTCCAAATGGTCGTTAAAGGCGTTTATCAGAATTTGAGACAGGCAGTAACTGAGAGGATCATTTTTGAAATTTTCACTACTTTGAAGGAAATCAATACCTGAAGAGGCGAAACCCCAAAAAAACCTTAGGGAACTTTAAATAGTAGTCGAATTTATACCAAAAGCAATAATTTGGAGAGGCCTTAACAAATTAAAGGACTAGATACCATCAATTTAACAGGAATGGGTGAATTCTCTTTCTAGAATTTTTGACACCAATAACCTCATTTTGGCGGGAAAAATCATCCAAATCAATTAGACTGGTAATATCATCGATATTTTGCAGCATGTAGGGGTTCGCTTCGGGGTATTCGAAGGTTTCATCATAAACAGAGGACGTCCACATCTGAGAATATAACCAAAGAGAACCTCAATCTGTGCCTCACTAAGGGGTTTTACGCAGAATTTGGCACCTGTGTGCGGTTCAGTCCGATCTGTCTCATAAGGTAGTTTTTTAGCCATGAACATCAGTCTAAACTCACTAGAATCACTACAAGGCATTCTCCAAAGTAAAATGCTGGAGCACGTGGTTCACAAGGGCGGGGTTATAGATATCAGGGAGAAAGAAGATGTCCTTAATTGATAAAAACTGCAGAGAGGCCGAGGTTTCTTTTGACTGAGAGACTGGAGGCAGACTCTCGCTGTAGTGGAACTGAATGGCAAAGTAAGTCTACAATAAATAAGAAAGGGACAGTGAAATCGTCAAAGACCGACTTAGGGCAGCCCTCATCCCTCACCATTTTAATGTAAGCAAAGAACATTAGGACAATTTCGTTGATATAGTCTATAATAAGTGGAGAAATACCAATGTTGTAGGTCTCCAATTCAAAATCACAAACAAACAAGTTGAATCCTTTAGCCAAACGATAACAATCAAAATCGGCATCCACGATCAGTCCTAAAATATAAATATTAGTAAAAATTAATATTCAAAAAATAATAATTTAATAAAATATAATTTACAAATAAAATAATAGATAATAATTTTTTATTTAATTTAAATCAAAAACACAAAAATAAATTAGAAATTATTCCCGCCGACATAATCGACGTTGCGTTGCCTCTCAAATAATAAATAAACCTCGTTCTTGGAGTAAATGTATTAGTCCTTGTGGTTGCTTATTTTTCAACAAGTATTCGACGAACCTCAGCGACTTTAAATAAGTGACATAATAAACAATAGATTTATCATAGTCATTCATGTCAGGGACAAAAAACTTAATAATGAGCTTGTTGACTTCCCCCAAACTCTCAATGAAAATCATGCACTACAAAATAAATTCACCAGTACATTTTTTGTTTTCAGCATCGGTATCTCCCAAGTTTTTATTTGCATTTCTTTATTCTCGATTTTCGAGAAAATTGCCGAAATTTCCCGTTCCATCAAGCAGACATCATCTTTTATAATTAAACAAGGCTACGGCTAGAGATCACAGTCATGGTCATCAAGTTACTGCTAAAAAGACTAAAATATCTCTTCAGGGCCTCCCGAATGTCCGTCCCACAATCGCGTGGATTTTCAAGCAGCGATTTTAGGTTACCTAAATATCATTAAGTCCTACCAAATGAGAATAAGCTCATTGGATGACCTTCCTTCAAAAACATGCGGGCAACCTCCATACATCGGAAGAGGTCGTTCTCGCTGTTGCCCACAAACTCGGACTCTACGGCCTCAATCTCCCTCAAAATGCTGTCAGGGCAAAATATAGGCGATATGAAAAACTCAGCAAATCTTAACTCAGTCATTAAAAAACATCTCCATCGCTTGGAACAACTTCCCTGTCTTGACAGTGAAGTAGAATGATGTCCAGTCACAGGTTGTGGAAGCGTTGGTGAATCCCCCGTTGTTCTGAATGAACTAGAAGGTTATTTATGTTGCGGGAAAACTTTTCCGTATTCGTTTTCCTCCGGAAACTAGGATGTTAAAATTGTCAGACCTTCTGGGAACCCATAAAAAGCATATGCTCGCAAAAGTGGGCAAGTCCTGGTATGTCACGTGGTTCGTAGAATGATCCTATGATTAATGATAAGGTTACCAATTCCCACGGTAAGGTTAGTGGCCGCGATTTTAACGTTGGGATCGTTAATGAGTAGGATTTTCATGCCATTATGTAGTTCAATGCCGCGATAAGTGCGTTTGCTGGAGTAAGGCACCAGAAATTCGTCGTGGAATACCCTTTGCTTGATTTCCGCACACATTGCACGTTTGTCGCTGTCAGTGAGTCTTAAATAATTTATTACGTAATTTTTGTTGCGTGTTTTATTATGTAATTATTATATAACCTGAAAAAGGAAACACCAAGGAGTTAAACCATCCAATTAAGTGATCCCTGGTAGACCGCAAAAGGATCGAGAGGTTTTTGTGAATTCACGACGTTCTTCCTTCATTAAGGGAGGTGAGGATTTTTTTTAATTACGTGTTGATAGAAATGATCGGATTTGGAGCCACAGAGAGTGATAAAAACGGACTCATTGTTCCGAATTGTCACGTGGTCAGGTAGTGGTTGGAATAGTCGGGAAGAGAAATTAGATAAGCTAACTTTTTTGCTCTTAGAGAATTTATCGTGTAGTAGTTCGAAATTGAAATTACATATGCCCAGGAGGCATACTCAAAATGATCTTTATAATCTTCGTTCTCTTTAACGTTTTCCACGTGTTTGGTGAAAGAGAGTCTTTGGTCAAACATGACTTACAAATGTTTGGCTTTGTATTGAATGGAATAATAGTGTTATTGTGGAGAAGTCTTTTTTGCTGATTGATGGTCGGTTTCCGGTCCCAGAGATCACCAAGTCGAAACCTCTGATATACGATGACGAGTATTACTCTCAAGATCGAGTCTGATCTCTGAGAAGAGACTAAATGTATTTACGAAGAGATAATAGACTGGTGGGGTCTTTAAAGTTGTCAGAAGAAAAATCTAACACAAAGTTTTTGGGTCGCAATGAAAAAGGACATCAGCAAAGCTCCGTGGAATAAATACTGTGAAATCCCTGAAGTTTATGAGAACAGCTTTCAAAAAGGCTTTGAGTATGTCGCTCCTCTATGAACTTGGGGTAGTGGTAATCACTCCATCAAGGAGAGTGTTATCGTGCCTTTTGAAAAGCCGAGGAGAGCAGGGATCAATATTTCTCTACACACAAGAGACTTAGATGAGGATGAAGATCTACTATTAGTGTCGATCAGATAAGTAACATAGAAAAGGATGGTAAACCTTCTGAAAATAGATTCAATCGTTGACTCATCGCAACGCGAAATGAACCATAAGAGGGATTCGAGGTCACAGCAGGAGAGTCCAAGGTATGGCAGATGTTGAACTCAGTTTGCAAGAAGACTAAAAAATACTCACTTAAGTAATGAAGTTCGTTATGCCTGAATAAGAGTCACTCCTTATTTTATAGTCTCACTAATATTCTGAAAAAGTCCTCGTTTTAGCTTCTTTATTTCTACTATTTTTAAATTGAATGGGTATTTTGATCTTCGACTTCCGTTGTGGTTACCACACAGATTTACGACCGTGTTTGAACAGAGTCGGACAATAGCCTTTACCACTTTTCCTTTTCTCCCTTCTAGATGGCCAGAAGACAGACCACCCCTTCTCTTGGCCGGGTACACCTACGAGTTTTGCGTCACTGGTAGAGTCTACTCTTGGTTGTCACTTACATGTTTGCCGCAGGTTTCCTTAACTTGAAAAGACGGGGAGTAAATAAATAAATTGATCTTCGAATAAGGGAAGGTGGTAATATAATTTGAGAATTCTGGGAACGTGTACCATGAGCTAACCGTCATGTTGACACAAACTTGGCTAACATGCAGTAAGCTGGAGACTATCAGGAAACTCTCCCCAAAAGGTTGCTTTCAAATATTTATTAATCCAACGAAGGAACTCAAGAGAGAACGTCTGCTTGTGTCGACCAAATTCATCCTCCAATTGTCCATTACAGACATCCGAAAAAATAGTCCGCCTTTTTCCATTTTGTCTTACCGTCACGGACATCGTTTCATTTTTAGGGAAGAGTTTGGTTATTCTCACCAGTGGAGTTGGTCGAGGATTAATTACACCTTGATTTCTTCCACCAAATGTCAGACCTCTTTACTTTAGCATTTTATAATTAGTTTAAAATCTTAAATTTCTTACACACACGCTCAGTTTAAGTCCATTTTTACCTTTTCGTGAAAATTCATATTACTCTTATGTATTAGGAAAACAGAATGTCTTTAATGTGATTAAATTTATAGAAATTTTCCTACCCTTTCAAAGAAACCCTTCAATCGAAAAAGTTCTCACCATTTACTTTGCAATAGCTTAAACAGTTTGGCATGGATGTGGACAGTTAATTACTTTTTATTTATTAAATAAATAATAAAAAATAATAATATTTAAATGGACGGCTTTGTGCATGAATATACGGTTCGCGTTCCAAAGTAAATTTACACTTATTATTCAGAATAAATACCAAGCGTTTCCACGTGCTTAGTTTTGGGACTTCTGGGAAGGTAGATGTCTCCAAGAGCTCAAAGGTCAGTTCATTGACCCACACCAGATATCAATGCAGAGAGAGAATAACCTGAGGGATTACAAGCTTGCCAACGACATCGATGTCACTCCCAAATTCGGGGCAGGGAGTGAGTATGGAAAGGATCTCCGGGACGAACTAAAACGGAAAAAGTATGGAATCAATCTGGAGAACTACTCGGTGGACGACCAACCGTGGATATACAAGCAAGGGATAGGGAAGGACACCAAAAAGTAAGATCCCTTCTAATGGAAGGTACAAGGGAGTCAAAGAGGGTCAGATCAACATGAACGCGGAATACTACGTCTTTATGCAGAACAGAGATGGGGTATTCGACGCCTTCCCGATTGATTCTACAAGATGTACCCCACAGGGAGTACAAGCATCTTTCCATAGAAGAGGCCGAAACTGAGTTCAAAAAGTACTGCTATTTATTTAACTCAGGGCCGACAAGTACGTGGATCACTACCAGTACATGATATCTCGGAGAATGAAGAAGGAGGATGATGAAGAGGCTGTGAAGACGGTATGAAGTGTGCTTATTGCTACAGGAGGTTAAGCCCACGGTCCCCAAGCAGAAGGAGGACCCTGAAGGTCGAGTTTTTTTTTGTGATTTCAGAGGTTCTGAGGCGGAAGAGGAGGAATGTGAAGTTCAATGAAGACAATGAAGCTCTGGATGAGTCTGATAGTGACAGCAATGCGGAACTGAAGGGGGAGGATCAAAGCAGTGAGTCTGAATTGGAGGAAGGGAGGAGAGCCATGGGGAAATACGCAGAGCAGGGAGTCATGGAGGAGATCGGGGATTCGGGGACCGACTCTGAGAAAGAACTGACAGAGAATCATGATAAGAAAGGAGATAAGAAAAAAGAAGAGGACGTGAAGAAAGGACAGATCTCTGGTAACACGTGTCAAAAATTTAGATTCTGGTTCGAGTTTTTACAGTGAAGAAAATTCTGGAGAGAGCGACTCTTCAGTTCCCCAAGATAACGACTTTGAAGAGTTTCAGCAGGGAAAGAGGAAGCCTGTGATGGAGGACGAGCCTGCGGCGAAGAGGACTGAGGCACCGGGAAGGTCTCAAAGTATGAGCACGTGTCATTTCAGTGAGAGACTGTCTGCGAGTGCAGTTGAGCGATGTTTGAGGAACCGACCATATAGATTTAAGCACCTGTTGGGTACTTTATGAGGACAAACACCTGAATACTCCGAGAAGGATATGACTAGTGAACTGTTTTCTATATTGGGGGGATTGGACGTGCGTACTATTAAAATAGGGAAATATCAGCATATGTATATTGATGATAAGAAAAAGATTTGATTTTTTGTTTTATTGTTTGCTTTATTATTAGTCGCGTGTTATATTTTTATAGGTAAATGTTTTTGTTCTATTACTGTAGTGTAGATTTGCTCATGTTATATTGAGTGGTGAATTATGGTTATTGAGGTTTAGGTGGCTGTTGACGAAATGTCTAATTTGTCTCTGGATGTATGAAAGCCCTTGTTTTACTTCTTCATGGATATGTAATGCACTCAGAAGACATCAAATACCTGAAGCTTTGAACTACTTTCACGGTTGTCGTAAAAAGTCCAAACATCCCTCTCAGAACAATTACTAGATTTCTCAGATTTCTACTGATCATCTACACTGAGAATCAAAGATCTTCCAATAGGATACCATTGGAGATGAAAGCTCTGTAGTTCCTTTCCCAAGCAACAGTCTAGACCAGTGGTTCCCAACGTAGTCCAGGTGGATCACTGGTCCACAGAGAGATTTCACAAAAATTTAACTAACCAACTTTTTTTTAAAGCTCTTTATTTAAAAAATCAAGGATAAAACAAAATTGACAACATTCAATTAACTAGTGACTACCTTGATCTTGGTGTTTATGAAACAAGATATAAAGTCAATTTTGATGCAAGCATTCAATCTTATTGTTCCCTGCTGTTGATGTCCAATGTGTTCCGTTTTTTACTAAAAACATACAAAACAGCTAAAAATCCAGATTCAACCATCCATGTGGTAGGGAAAGAAATTATGCTTGTTTCTACATCAGTGTTTCCCAACCTGGGTTCCCTGAACTTCAAAATGTTTTTTATTCTTTTTTCAAAAAAATGATTTTTCAAAACGAATTAATTTAATTTGCGCGTGTCTAAATGGAGTCTTGTGACAGTGCATATTTTAAAGTTCGATCATATCGATAAAGTTATATTGCCCCTAGTTTCACCGCATAGGCAGGACACCACACTTTATTTAAGTAAGAACAGTTAATTTTAACTAATCGTAGAACCAAGGAATGATCTTCACTTCTTTTTTTCTTTTCTTGTGTGAGTGTCCTTCTAGACAATCCAGTTCCGCAGTGAGTACTCACTGATGACGGCGTCACTCGTCAAACCATTTCTGCATCGTAGATGCGTGGAACCTTCCACCAGTGAACAGCAGCAAGATTCGAACCCGTAGCCTAAGCAACTTAAGCCGACACCTAACCACAATACAAAATATTACAGAGCTATGCAAGAGACATCAGCCTCAACCATCTCACTAACTAGCATTTTATTTTGATATATTAGTAAAATACTGATAATTGTTTAAAAAAAACTATATAAGCGTTCAGTATAGGGTTCCATGCTTTCATAAAGGTTGTGAACCACTGATATAGAGACTTGAAAATATGAGCTGATCGGGCAAACATAAGAAAAAATTCTTGCACAGAATCGGATTTAGTTGAAACCTAAAACAAAGAATCCATCTTCCAAGAATAAGCTTGGAAGAGGATTTGCATCTATTACACAAAAAGTAAACGAATGCGTTTTAGAATTCTTCCGAGACCTTGAAAAGAAGTCGAATTATTGTTTGAGGAAAATAAGATTATACGGGTCATAAAATCAAAGAAAACATATTGGCCACAATTGTAGAATCCTGAATCTAAACTATAAAGAACCCGCTGTTATGCATCCGACTTACTAAAAAAGCTCCAGGAGAAATCTTTTAATTGTAAAAATACGGAAGAAGCAATTGCATATGTGTCCTACAAGTCAAACTAAATGAACTATGCCCGTCCAAGAGTCTACTAACCGTCATAAATGTCTATGCACCACACTGTGGACGAGTAATCAAGAACCACGGTGAACTCGAGGAATTCTACTCAGAACTATCAAGCACATACTCTAACAATGCTTCCTCGTCTCTTATCTTTGTTGCGGGAGATATGAATGCAAAGGCCGGAATGCGAATGGGGCCCGAAGAATCCTCTATTGGAAGACACGGGCGCGGAAGGAGAAATGCATCTGGAGCCTCTCTGGTAAACTTCTGCGAGGCGAATAGCCTTTTCCTGTGCAACACGGCCTTTACGCACTCAGCTTGCCACAAGACGACGTGGCACGGACAAAGAAAAAACTCTGTCGGAGAGACCGTGAATATATATAATCAAATCGACTACATTATCTGCCGAAAGTCTGATAAACACCTGATAAATGATGCACGTTCCTACCAGGGAACAACAACCGACAGCGACCACAGGATCGTCATTGCAAAACTTTGTGTAAAAAAGCACCTGACTGGGAAAAAATACATTGAAAACGCGAAGAAGGCGAGACAAAGACCCAATATATACTTTCAGACAGAAAAATTGTGGTTAGAGCCAACTTGTAGAGCTAAATATCACGAACAAATCGAGACTCTTATGGTGAAAACCGCACCGGAATCATCAGTACGAACTCTGTGGGATCAAACAAAACAGGCAATCTCCAAGTCGGCCAAAATATGCCTTGGAGTCCGAAATCATCACGCCCTAAAATTGGATCACCACCCGAACGTGCCAAATATGGCAAAGCATTGCAGAGAGCTACGACTAAAAGCGGCAAACACGTCAGACGAGAGTAAAAAAAAGAGCTTAATATCCAACAAAGGGAACTAAAGTGGAAAATCAAAAAGATGAACAGAAAACACTCACGGGAAATTATTACATCTCTATTAAAAGATGTGGAATGCCTAAAAGACAATTCAAGGATGTATGCGGCTGCTGCGGACAAAGAAAGGACAAAACATCCTTCACATCAAAGACAAAGATGGAAAATTCGTGGGTAACCCGAAAGAAAAAGCAGAATTGATTGCACGACACTTCGAAACACTGTTGAATAAAGAAAATAATGACTTTCCCCCTTTCCAAGGAGAAGCAAAGGCGCTAAAAATCCCAATCACAGTGGAAGAGGTGGAATTAGCGATAAATAAACTGAAGAACAACAAGAGTGCTGGGCCGGACAACATAAGCCCTGAGCTCCTAAAATATGGGCCAAAAAAACTTAGCGACACAATTGCAAAAACCCTAAATGACGTCTTTGAAACTAATACCGATCTAGGACTTGGAAATGGATTATTAATACCCATACAAAAACCGAACAAATCAAAAGGACCAGTAGAAAATCTCCGCCCGATAATACTTCTGAATTCGATACGCAAGGTGCTGGCAAACATTGCACTAAGCCGGATAAAGGGTGTGGCGATCTATACCTACCAGCAAGTCAAAGTGGGTTCCGAGAAGAGGTCTACGGCAGACATTGTATGGAGCCACAGATGGCGCTGCGCAACGCACCAAAGATTCAAGAGCGCAACAACCGTGTTGGGAATAGATCTCTCCAGAGCTTTCGACTCAATAAACAGACAGAAACTGATGAATGTGCTTGAGCAAATATTGGATGAATCGTCGGTTAGGATAATCAGACTACTACTTGCGAACACAAGACTATCTGTGAGGACAGAAGGAGCAACTTCCCGCAGTTTCAAAACAACGATTGGGACACCCCAGGGTGATTCCCTCTCCCCTTTACTATTCACCATATACCTTGAATCTGCACTCCGCGACCTCCGTAAATGCTATATAGGAGACATAGAAGAGACATCTTATGCGGATGATGTGGATTTTGTATCACGGGATGTGACCGCACTCCAACACCTGCTAGAAAATGCACCTGCGGAGCTTGAGAAATGGTTTCTCAGCGTAAATGTTAACAAAACTGAAATTACGGAAATCAAAAGAGAAGACGATATTACTCATGAAAGATGGAGACGTACTAATAAGCTCGGCTCTCTACTAGGAGACGCTGAAGATGTACTAAGGAGGAAAACACTGGCAAATGCGGCAATGGCTAAACTGAAGAAAGGATGGCTAAGGGCCAAAGGACTTGGAATTGACATCAGATGCAGGCTTTACAACGCGTTTGTGAAACCGATCCTACTGTATAACGCTGGGACATGGGGAAGTTCCTTCAACGAACTATTGAAACTGGATTCGTTCCATAGAAGGCAACTAAGAAGCTTACTCGGAATGGAGTGGCCACGTAGAATATCAACCACTGGTATCTACAACAAGTGTATGTGTTCTTACATCAGCAAGGATGTGATAGATGCCCGGTGGAGGCTATTTGGGCATGTACTAAGAATGAACCCGGACGCACCCGCTAACAAAGCGATGGAAGATTACTTTGACAGATGCGAAAAACCCTTCCGCGGACGACCTAGATCGACACTTCCGACAGCCCTAAACAAAGACTTAAATCGTGTGAGAAAAAATTTAAAGACGGGAGACGACCTGGACGAATTGAGATCACTCGCATTCGACAGAGGAAAATGGAAAAGACTAACTATAAATATTGTTTCTTTGAGTGTTGCACATGCGGGGCTATAATCATTATGGCTTTCGTGAAAGTGCTTTAATAATAATAAGGCCTTGTTTCGTCAATAGGAGTTGGAATAAACCCAAATGCTAAGAATCTGCTTTGGTAATTACGGTGTCTACTCATCACGAAGAAATTTATTTCACGCTTCTTAATTAAAGTAAAATAATTTCAAAGACCAAGAGTAACCAAACTAACTAAGTCCTTGATCCTGACTCGTTCCAGAACTTGTCTCCAGGTAACGACATTGTCACCAAGGAAAGAATAGTGAATCTTCTTGATGTCGGCCAGGCATTGGACGTCTCCTCAGTAAGGTGGATCCAATGACGCTATCAAAGGGAGGGAAAATAATTTTTGACATACTAGCCACATAGCACCACATGGAGCTACGCGGCCACTCTTAATAATTTATGCTTGCCTTCTACAAAGTGTTAGTTATTGAATTTTTATTTAATTAAATAGCAATTTAATATATTTTTGTCACTGTCCGTACGTGGAACTCCACAAGAACCAATAAAAATTAGTTCTCTGGATAATTCAGATTTTCTCAGTTGAATGGTATAATTTTTACATTCCTCCAAGAACTAAGCCGTCATTGGGTCAGCGGCTCTTGATGACTTTGATTTTATAAAAAAATATTTTTAAACAAAGTATTATTCAATATTACAACATACTTATAATCATATTTTGTAATTTTTTGTCAAGACCAAGTACTCAATGCTGTCGCTCCAGTCGACACTAGCTTTGGGTTCCATTCCCAAATTACTACCTACCTGTTCGAAATGTTCCATTCTGCTCTATGGCTTTTTTAATCCTGAGAGACGTCAGTTGTTCTGCCTGCCTTAGAAGACTCTCATCCAAAAAGAATATCTTGCATCATTACTCCGCTCGAAGGTTACAACAATGGTCGATATGGCTGGACGTGATGCTTGGGCAGGATGCGTTCAATCTGACCGTGAGACTGAATATAACCTATCAGATAAGATAAATTGAATCATTGACTATCATCGTACATATGGTCCTTAAGTTTTTTTCAGTTTTTTGGAATAGATTCAAACATGGATCCTACGTGTATCCAATACAATCTTTATTCAGAATTACAAGTTTCCGATGTCACCTGAGTCCGTCGCCTCGTCAATGTCTAACCCACAGCGTAGTGCTAGAAACATGACATCCATACCTCTGAATACAGTAAAGTAGTTTTCTATGGAGACATTCGACGTGTTTGGGTCCATTCTCAAAATGTGGCCAAAAATTCCAATGTGCCTCTGTGACTAACATGCTAATGAAACTCGTGAAGCATCTCTCGTACTACGTTTCATTCTTTATTCGCTTTTATTATTTCAGTCCTAGGAGAGACCAAGGCTGTTTTCTATTGAATGAATTAAGCCCCTTCTTATCGAGCTTTAAGTTTCCCCATTTGCCCTAATTAGAATCGACTTCACAAAGGCGTCATGCGGTCTGAAACGAAGGGAGAGGTAAACAGGACTTCTCCTTATCCATTCGTTGGCTAATTTTCGTGCTTCTATGAACTTCAAAAATTTACTTGAATGAAGACGAAGACTAGGTTTTTCGACGCTTAAGACAAACTGGTGGACAATATAACCGAGAATTCTAGCGATGGTAGTATTTGTAGTATTTTTAAGTAAACAGCTTTTTAAAAACCGCCAAAATAGAATCAAATTCATAAAACAACAAAAATTAGTAAAATATTAAATGACATTTTCAACTTTGGGCTTTCTTCCTCATCCTTCTGGACTGCCCAGCTTTGTTCAGTTCCTTGTCCAAAAATAGTAAACACAGTAAATCCAAATGCTTGCAAAATGACGAGTATTCCGAACACCAATTGCCACTGGTAGGGTTTGTGCTAAAATTTAGGAGATCCACTCACCTCATCTGTCACGATGGAATAAGCAATTTGTATGCTTGCAAGGGCTGTGAGGGTAGCAATCGTATTCATAACTCCGAAAACGATCCCGAATATTGTGGGCAGATGTCCCCAACGTTAGGCATGCTAACTGCGACCTCAAATCCGGCGAAGAAGCAAGCGATGAAAAATAGCACGATTCCCCAATATATTTTTCTGGGGGAATCAACGTCGCAAATATGAAGAACAATCCCGTGGGGAACAACGCTAAAGTTAACCAAGTCAATACAAATATATTCAGAAATTTCCTTATATTTATTTTAGGGAATATATTTTTTGCCAATATAAAGTCAAATATGTAGCAGGAGACGATTCCACCAATCCACACTATGATCGGGCGAGGAACGAAAAATATTTTTGCTACAAATATTTGTCTCCCAAATACATCTTTAACTTCAATGTAGTACAAATCAGCGATTATTGAGGGCATCAGCGCTATAATGTAGTTCAAGCTTAAGCGGCAACTGAATGGCAAATAATTATGCTGATTACTGGTTTTGAAGAAAAGGAGGCTTTTACGGGAAAATTCTGAAAATAATTCGCAAACTTAAACCCTCAAGTTGGTGACTGGCTTCCTTCTAATATTCTCACCAATGAACTTCTTTTCCTTATCGCTCATCCACTTATTGTTCTGTGCATTGTCGGTATAGAAAACTAGCCAGCAAATAGCCCACAATAACCCAAAACCCCTGAAATTCATTACACCAGCCTCTACCTAATATATAAACGATAAAGGCCAGTTATGGGGTTGCTCGCGATTGTTGATGGTACGCTCATTGCTAATATCGTTCCAAGATAAGTCCCTTGAATGCAGGAATTTTAGTTTACCTGGAAAGATCAGTCCTATTGCTCTGGACCGACAATTTTCGGGGTACCAATTGACCATTATGAGGAGGAAACAAGCTGGAAAGATCCCCTTCGAATACGTAAATGAAAAAACCTGACAGAGTCCAAATACTACGCGAATTGTTATAGCAAGGTACGGGGACTTGGCAATTGCTACTGGGGTTGCGATACAAAGAAGAGAAGATAAAACTCCAGAGATTGCCATGAGTCTTTTAGAACCATATTTTTCTGCCAAAGCTCCCCCAGGGATCTGTAGTACCCAATATCCGGCATAAAATGACATCAGTGCACTCGACTTCTGCATCTGAGTCCAGGAAAATTTCTATTTTTAATTTCACGGTTAAATTTACGTTTTCAGCAGGCCCAGTTATGCTTACAACTTGAGCGATGATTACGTTGAAATTGGCCCTCTGGGCATAAACGAATACCCAGCTTGAAAAAATGAGCAATCCAACTATAATTCTTCCTTTCATCATATTCCAGTCAAAGATCTTAAGTTTGTCAAACATCGAAGATCTCTCTATTTTTAAGTCTTAAATTTACCATCTTTTATTTCCAGATTTTCACGCGACTGCTCGTTTTCCATTAGAATTTGTATTTTTTGTATTTTCTGCGAATATTTATAGTAATTTTAATGTGATAATATTATCATTAAGGAATTGTGTTTTTCACATTATAATTGACCACTAAACTTTTATAAAAAAACAATTTAAGTGTAGTTTACTATCAAGAGAAGAGAACCCAAGAAGGACTTTGGTTGAGACAGAGACTCGAAATGGCAGTAATCAGAGGAACACTCACACAATCCTTGCCTTTTAGCTAAAGGACTTATAAGTTATATCTTTGTACGATAAAGACAAGTGGGAGTACGATAAATGCGAAGACAATATAGAGATGTCAATCACTCAACTGTATGATTGATTGACTCTTAACTATAATCATAACTATCGATCCTCATTGACATAATTGAGGAAGTCTCTCAAGTTAGTAACTGAGATCAATCTTTCTGAGAAAAACAGAAATACCTTTCAGAATACCACATGCCCGTAAGAAACGTGTTTTTAACTAGATGACTCAATACATCATCAAATCTTCATTATGGTCTCACATCACCATTAAGAACTTCAGGAAGCTTGACATACAAGAAGTCCTTTCCAAGATGCTGCTAAATAGTCCTCCATTGTGACGTTTGTTGCATGCTTGGGTCCATCATTAAAATATGAACAGATTCTATTCTTAGAATAAAAGTCACGTGCTCTTAAAATTTATCATTTTTGTATAATAGATAAAAACCACAAATTGAATTTTAAGACAATTAAACAAAAGATTGACTGCTTGAAGTCACGTGGTAGAATGTTTACTATATTTTTGTACAAAAAATATTCATAATAATGGAACAGTGGTACTTCTCTGAAAGTCATTTAAAAAAACTCACATGCGCAGGATATGAATTTTATCAGCAATTATTATTTATTATTAAAAAGCACTCCCAAAAAACATAAATTAGTTAAGATTCCCTTGTGACGTATTCCTAATCATCCTCTCCGTCAACCTCGACCATGATCCTCTGTTACGCGCTAGTTCTCGTAGGTATTCAGATCGTCTCATACCAACCGCCGGTAAGTCTTCGTTCAAGATAGTCGGAAGTGTCGTTCTTGGTCTTCCGTGAAATCCGGCTACTGTGTGAGCGAAGTAGTTGACCATTGCGAAATTTGAGGACCTGGTCATTTAGACGTCTTGATTAAAAATATCATCTGACAGCACGCCGTATTTGCATTTATTATAAAGGTTTGCGTCAGAGATCTTCATAGGCCAGTTAATCTTGATTACCGATTTGAGCTGAGCTCTGTGGAAAGAGTCAAGACGGTCCATTCCCGTTTAGAGATTCCCCGAATCCCAGAGTTGTAGGTTAGTACCGAGATGACAAAAGCTTTGTATACTCTAAACCTGGTGTTTAGTTCTATCCTCTTCTTGTAGCTAGGTCGCATACCAGTTGGTGTTTCTTGTGAGGTTGTTTAAGTCATCTGCAATTGAAAGTTCTCAGAGTAAACGGAGAAGTCTGTAGAGAATACGAATCAGCATTTAAATTAACCACAATTTGTATATTTATACGATTATTATTATTTAGCTAAAAATCACTAATTATGGGGGAGCTCAGTATGGACCCCAACTTTTCTCAGTGTTTTCTCCGGAACCGACGCATTCCCTGTAAGCCTGTTTAAGGGCGATTTTTCACATTGGGCGAATGTGCCACCCGACTTTTTCACAATGTCCTGAAAGGGGGTTCCTTTGCATAACCATTAAGAGTGATAGATGGTTTGTCAGCTCTGGAATGAGTATAATTAATCTTCCCAACGTTTGATATGGTTAGTTTTGTTACCCAAGTGGAATAACCGATGGTTAAATTGTAATCAGGGGACATAGCCGTGAATTGAATGATCACTTGAATTTGAGAGTAACATTTTAACAAAGTTCAATTTTCTTGCGCACACAATGATTATTATTATAGGCACGTACGCGATGCCAAGATCATGACAAAGCATGTGCAACACGAAAAGTTAACAATTTAATTAACGTCCCCCATCTTTTTCGATCCGTTGCCATGTTCCGTAGCGTATCCTGAGATCTTCATCTTGAATAACCGGCATTGTTGTCCTCGGCCGGCCGCGGAAACGAGAAGCTTCTAAGACAAAATAATCCTCCATTGTTATGTTGGCAGGGGTCCCCATATCGAGGCGGAGTATGTGTCCAAAGAGCCTCCATCTTGAATCAGTAATCTCACATGATATTGGCTCAGTTCCTGTTCTCTTGTATAAGATTTCAAACTCCTTCGATATTTTTGTCTCTTGGAGACATCCGCTTGATATCTTGTATTTTGAAAGGTCTTTACAAAGTTCTTTTCTTTTCCATGCACTAGAGAGTCCTTTGACATTGAACGTTAAAAGAGAGAAGTCATTTAGGTTGCAATTTTCGTGTTTTTCAGACATACTTTTCAAGAGGGACGTCACCACCTCAACCAAAACAATGATTAGGCATTCCAAAATAAAATTTGATAGAGTTTGAAGGTGGGTGCTTGTAGATAGGTCTTTCTTAAATCCACGTTGGAAGATTCGGCAAATATAAATGAATCCCATAAAGGACTATTTTTCTAAGATTTTGGGCAATGTGGATAACAGAGATATTGGTCTGTATTAAGAAGATCCTTCGGTTTCCTTGGTTTAAGTACTGAGAGGATGTGGGCTACTTTCCACATTTTGGGGATTGTGTTGATTGATAAGTTGTAAATCTGCGTTAAAACTTTAGGACCATAACTTCCTGAGCACAATTAATGGTGCACTATCTGGTCTCCAAGGTTTGTTTTTGAGTTTAATAGCATCTTCAAACTCTTCAGGAGACAAGAAAACAAATATGTAAGTATCGATTAATTATTTTTGTTTGAATTTCATAAAAATTAAGGTTTTAGTTACAACTTGTCTCTGTAGCGAGGCTATCATCTCCAATTGTTAGGATCTTTCAGTTTTCCAGATCATTCAGAGTCCGTTGAAGGTTTTTCCTTGTAGAAAGTTTTTTTTGAAATGTTTTCTTGTAAATCATATTCTTCGAATAGCACTAATTTTGAGCAAAATTCAAAAACTGATTTTATTTTGGAATTGGCCTATAGTTTTGTAACACCAAATAGTTCAAACTCGCTAGAGCCTTCATACCACCTACAATTTGAGCAAAAAAAGAAAATTAGAAAGGTCTCTTCGTGCTAGTTCTCGCCATAAAAGTATCACTACTTAGGTAAATTCTACTATCTGTGGGTTGAATAATGGATTCTCCATGAGCCGAGCGAACAAATTTGATATTCTCAGTTAGACCTTTCAGTTTTTCAACATCCATACTAAGCAGTAACAGAGACGCCTCTCTATCTACCAAATTGGTGATTTCTCTCCCAGTTGCAAGTCCTCTCAGTGAACTCATATCATACGGAAACTGTCTTTTTCAAAATCATCCAATCGTTCGTTATTAAATATTGCAGATTAGTGAGAGAAAATATATTACCGAGCTCACGTGCTCTGCTTGTGTAGCGTTGTCCACATGGCACACCCAAATATTACTGACATTACACTTCATTGGTTTAGAAACCTGAAATTACAATTTGCATTGTTAAACAACTCTTTCTTGTTCTGTTACTGTACTACAGCCACTCGTTGGCGATCAATTGATTGAATTAAACCACGTGCTATAAGTTGAACTCATAAAGCTGAGCCTTCTTGTCTTCAATGTTTTCACTTTCTTCATTTATCAAATCTATTTGTTCTTGTTTCCACTCTGAGAGGAGAATAGGGAAAATGACTTTCTAGAAGATTGAAAGTCTTTGGTCGTCTTGGGTTTCTTCCTCGCTCGTAGCCTAATCGGACTTGTTTTTCAAAAAATTAGCATTTGCATCTGTTCTTACCGCCATTTTAGTAACCTTGATTTTCTGTTTTTTTCGAAGCTCATGCAAAGTTTCACAGACATGGAGTGACCCTTACTCATATAGACCCGAATTCCCTCTATTGTGTACTGACTTCATGAAAAGTGTGGACGGTCTCTTTTTGAAAATGTTCGGTAATAGTCTCAGTTTTTTCTTTATTATCCAATATATTTCTTCCTTGACTGTCGTGAATACAAATATTCGTAGGTTGAACTCCCTTCTGCAAAAAGCGAACTACTCGAAACATTTGCGTTCCGTACCCCCAACTTCTCAATTTCACTGACACGTTCGTTACTTTCTTGACATAAATTTCCTTCATCCTCCTTCTAATCTCCTTGACGATTCGTTTTCTTTCTCTTGTTAATTCGTTGTAAGTATCATTATTTGCACACGATTCCATTCTCAGCCTCAATTTTTTTTGTTTAATTGATATTCCAATTTCGTGATCGAAGATCCCTTTAAATCCTGCCAGCCTTTTTTCCCCAAGCACGTCGAAACTTGCCTTCTTTATTCCATCAACAGTAGCATTCCAAATCATCTCTGGGGATTTTCCATATTTATGTTCACAATCTCCTTCTTAATTGCCATACAATAATCCTCACGCTTCTTCTCACATAAGCATAATTTTTCCACAATGAATCGATCCGATAAGTTCTCTTTTTTCTAGCTCCATCTATTCGGAAATATCTTTTCATTCTGAAACGTGCAACCAGCAGCTATGATCACTATAAGTGATGGTGCCTCCATAGCTGCGAGAGTCTGTTAGTAAAGCACGAAGAGATCTTTTAGATATAACATAATCAATCTGGTTGTATATCCGGACATAGTCACCATTTCCATCCTTTCTGAGTCCAGTCCACGTAGTCTTGTGCCTCGCATTGTGGTCGAATGCAGAATTATAAATGAAGTAGTCAAACAAGTTACAAAATTGCACGAGCGATTCTCCTGACATATTCCTCCTCCCCCTGGCATGCCTACCCATACAGGGTTCTCTCCATAGAAAGTGTCATACTTTAACATTCCAATCTCCACGACATGGCTTTAATACAAGAGACGAAACTGCCTGAGAACAGTCCTACCCCGATGTTCCCTGGATACGAGTCAGTACGGACTGACCGAAAGAGGAAGCGGGTGGTGGCCTCCTCATTTTATATCGGAAAGACCTTAAATGTGAGGACATCATTTCAGTTGTGAAGAATATCTTGGGAGACGACGATGTTACTGAAGTCAATGCAGTCTACTTGAAACAACAAATGGAAAAATTACCTTTTGTGAACGTCTATGTACCCCACTGGTTCTTGCCCGAAGCACTACAATATGCCAATTTATCTACCTTGGCTTCTTTGAACGACGTGATCATTGGCGGGGATGTCAACGCAAACACCCTCTGTGGCTGGCAAGACAACCGTCCGACTCAAAAGGAAAAGTACTACTTTCGCAGACAGGCCTTTCACGGTCATGAATGACCCGTCAAAACATACGAGAACCCCTTCAGGGAGTCAGACATCACGCTTTGTTCTCCCGACCTGGCGGCAATATCGACTTGATCAGTCACTTACAACTCAAGAAGCGACCATAATTTCATCCTTTTGGAGATCAAGAGAGAAACGTCAACTAGGATGAGATCCCCAGAACAATTCAACTACAAACGCGCAGATTGGAGACTTTACCGTACACTCACTGACAATCTACTGCAGCACCTGGATGGTATTACTTCCATGGACAAAGTAGTCGCTTATGTAAACCGCACTATCTTGGACGCGAGATCACTATCTGTACCTAAACACCACCTAAATACACCAGGGGATATGGCAGGTCGACATTAACCAAGGAAAGAAACGAACTCAAAAGTCTGTCCGATTAACTTCTGAGGATAAATATAGACTCAAAACTTTGAACAATGAACAAAAAACAGTGAGGCAAAATCACAAATATCAAGATGGAAGCATGTGTTTTCCTCGTTGAATAGAAATAGACCCACTACTGTAATTAAGAAGACCATCCGAGACGCTTCGAAAGGGGATGAAAGATCGTCCGATGTGGACCACAGCCAAAAGGACATAAACAACCTAATAAAATACTATGTGAAAATATCTCATAAAGACCATAAGAAGTTGGATGTACCCCCGAAACATCTCAGTAAACCAAAAAAGAACCGGAAACGATTCACTTCACTGAAAACGACGTGAGATATACATTGAAAGCCATTAAAAAACCTATTCTAACGGACCGGATAAGATCCCAATGACCTCTAAAGAATTGGGAGACTATAGAATCGCTGCATTAACGAAGAAATTCAATCACTCCATTAACAAAAATTGTATTCAAGCATTATGGAAGCTGCCCACCTACGTCCAATTTTGAAACCCGGTAAAGTGAAGAAGGACCCAGCTACATACAGACCGGTCGCGTTATTGTGTTCGATGTCGAAATCCTGGAAAGGCTGGTTTTTGCGAAAATCAAATATTTCCTCCCTGATTTGTCATTTCAACATGTTTTAAAACGGAGAGTCTACTTCGACCCACTTATCTGCATTGACTAACTTTATACGATATGGTTTCTGCACAACCGGGACACATGAAGACTGTACTTTGCTCCATAGACGTCCACAAGGCTTTCGACTCTGTGTCAAGGCAGATTCTTACTTGGAAATCAATAAAATTAATTAAACATGAGCATATGCGTCTAATTATTGGAATGGTGACGGAGGCTTGGAAATCAAAAGGCGAATTGCCATGGGACGAGACACCTTCCAGAGAATGAATACAATTTGGAAAAGCAAAGATATTTGCTCAAGGACTAATTGCAGACTGGTTAATGCAGTCGTGTTCCCGGTTTTTCTATACGGCGCAGAATCATGGATACTGAAAAAGGCGGGTAGACGAAAAATTGATGCTTTTGAGCTGTGGTGGTGGACGAGGTTACTAAGAATACCTTGGACTTCCAAAATAACAAACATCGATGTACTCAAACGGGTGGAGACGGACAATTCGCTAGAAGGAAAAATCGTAAAATACAGATTGGAGTTCTTTAGACATGTTGTCCGCTCTAATTCACAGGAATGAATCATTATACTGAGCAACATTACTGGGAAGAGAAGACCTGGCCGACCGAGGATTCGGTGGCTATCCACGGTGGAAGACATCACGGGAATGCCTATATCAAGGCTACTCCAAATTGCAACGGATCGGGGAGAATGGAGGAAACTCGTTCATGAGATCTAACCATCCTGAAGTAGGAGAAGCTATTCGTTCGTCCCGCAACAATTACCAGGCAAACTAATAAGTAGTTGCTTGGCAAGGGAGGGAAAGTGTTGTTGGCTACAATTGTAGGCCGTTTTCTCAACGAGCTGGTGACCCACATGCAATCGATCGTGATACGAATCCTTGGATACAACGAGTTTCTGAGTCGTCCTCCACCGAACATCGATGATAGTGAATCTTATTCACTTCGTTAAATTCATGTAAATCTGGTCTGCCTCCACTGTGGTCAACACATGGACTCAATTCATACCTATACAAGACCAGACAGGCAAAATCGTCACTTTACCCTTCATGTTCACTCGATGACCACAAGATATATCATCCTTTTATGTGTACTGGTTTTCTTTCTGTCTCTCCGTCCCATGGAATCAATTTTCCCGATATCTTGTGGTCCGTCTATGGTAGTTACGTTCTTGTTAGTCTCTGGTTTCCTTTGCTTGAAGGGACCAGCTATAAACAAATAAATATTTAAACCATTAGCAACCTTCCTCGCCTGCATATTCGTCGGCCTCTTCAGGAAGGTTTGATTCTGATTGATGGAACAACTCCGACAGCATATTGTATAATCGAGCCCTCCGCCTTTATGTGGGCTCCAAGCTCTGCCTCCTGTAATCCAATGTAAGACTCTTTAAGGTTCGCTTTAAAACACTAGACTGCATGTAGGCCTGGAGCTTCATATTAAAAATTTGAAATTTTACTATTATTTTTAATTTATAATTTAGACAAACTTTAAATTTATTACAAATTGAAACAATCTTAGATGCAACGTCATGAGTGATTTATCAACACGGGACCGGATTGTCTCAGGGACTCACACACAAGCAAAAAAGAAAAGAACAAAAAATTAACAATCTCGATGTCTCGGATTATTTAGCATGACTGTTCTTACTAATTAAAAAAGTGTGAGTTCTGCTTATCTGAGGTGAGTAATGGCAACATAACTACTCCTCGACGGAAAAAACCTTTAGCCTTGGCCGAATAATCTGTATACAGTAAACCCTTATTAATCCGAACAAAAAAATTGGATGCCTTTCGGATTGTGACGGAAATAAATATACTACTTTCATTGTAATCAATATTTATGTGTTCATATATAATAATCTCAACATTTTCAGCATCAATGGTTCCCTCGTCGACATTATAATCATGAAAAAATGACGATTTCGTTCTCGTCGGATTTTCTGTTTGAGTTATTTCTTATTCTTCCAGTTCTTTTTGGAAGTCATTCAAAACAGGATCTTGCATGATACCTATTAGCAAATCAACCAGGACATTTAATTGCCCCTGTAGGATAAGATGGCCATCCGTAAATTCACAAAATTTTTTACAATAAGGGCTTCCATATAATCCGAAATAATAAAAAACTTTTTTCTTAAAATTTTAACTGATGAAACATTAAAAAGTTCTGTTGTTATCCATACTACAATATTTTTCAAAATCGAAATCTTTTAAACATTTTGGACTTTACTGTGCCCAATAAAAAAAAGTTTAATTTTTATTGTTCCAGTTGTATAAACACAAAGAGCAATAGTGATCCTTACTTTCGATTGCTTTATATCTTTTCTGTCTAGAAGGGAAAGATTGAAAACAGGATCCAGTTTCATCCACATTTAGCAATACTTCAAGGCTAACTGAAAACAGGATCCAGTTTCATCCACTTATGAATCATATCTTGTCTATTCAAGTAAATTTCATCTTGTGCTAAGCTGTTAGCTTCTCGTAGAATAACTTTTAGTTTGAGATTAAATCTTCCTTTAAAGACATTACTAAATTAAAGGTCATTGATTCCAAGCTTTCATCAAATACCTTAGCTTTTGAAATGATGATATCTTCAGTAGTGAAACCATTGATTGCATCCATCCTCGAAATCCATTCAACAAGTGAATTATCAAGTTGATGATGTTTACTACTGTCTTAACTTTTTAATCAGTTTTGCAATTTTTCACGGTTTTTAAGAATTTACGAAAGCGTCGAAATTACCAAATAAAGTTTCATTTTTATTTTACAAATATGGGATAATTCTCTGAGAGTCATTTTTTGATGTATTTTTCATTTCACTATTCTCTTTTCTATGGAATAGAAATTTCGACCCTCTTTCTAACCACGTTGCACTGTAAGATTTAAATGTAAAATGTATATTCATTTAAATGTAAAATATATATACAAAATAAATTAATCCGAAATTTTTAATAAATGTTTTTTCGGATTGCGGATTATGAAGTTCCGGTTTATTGAAGCCTGTTTGTATGGATCTTCGTAAAATTCTGCTAACTCGTCAAAAAAATTCGGAATATTGAAGTTTTCGGATTATGTTTTTTCCTTTGATGTGTTTAAATATTTTTTCAAGAAATACTTTAAAGGATATCTGTCCTCGAAAAATCAGATAAGACTTTACCGATATCACAAAGTGGTCTTTTATGTTTAGCATTTGATTGCTTAGTCCTGAATTTCTTTAAAACTAACATATCTCCCCTTTTATTTTTCAAAGAC
Organism: Dicyema japonicum; assembly: GCA_011109175.1. Classification (NCBI taxonomy): domain Eukaryota; kingdom Metazoa; phylum Dicyemida; class Rhombozoa; family Dicyemidae; genus Dicyema; species Dicyema japonicum. The sequence continues at coordinate 636,879 of RDEW01000035.1, forward strand.
AGGGGAACCTCCAAAACAACAAAAATATTTTTATCTTTATTGTTTCCGATTTTTTTATGTTAATGAGGTCCAACTGAGGAGATGAGGGATCTGACGATGTTTATAATCCATGTGGGAGGACTAAGACACTATACTCTGTGATAAGCTCCTAGATTCAGTCTTTGTTGTTCCGATTGTTTTGATGAGTATTGTGAACTTAGCTTTGATAAAACTATTTATAAGGTTTTTCTGTTAATTCAGATTTTATCAACTCAAATAAATTGTCATAATCAGGTTAATGTTGTGGCAATAAAATGAATATAACCTGTAACGTTTGTCAAATTTTGTCAGTTTAAGTTTGTGGCATTTTCCGTTATTAGATTCTGTTTTACAGCCCAGGTGGGTTATTTACGTCCAATGATTGACATAATTGTGAGAATATCACATTTGCTCTTTCTTGTTGGAAATGGAAGTAAATTTTATTTTCACCAAATTAAGTCGGTTTGTGGCAATCGAATCTCGTGTAATATTTCCTTTGATTTTAACTTTGAAAAATCATCAAAATCTCCCAATGAAGGTTTTCCTGAACATCCCTCGTGTCGGAGATCAAGCTATACCTGTACGCCTGTACGAAATATGAGAAAAAACCTTTCCCTTATTGAGATTAATCCAGAACTCCAGAACTAACCGGATAACACCGGGATCACTTAACTTAGACGATGACCCTTCTCCTCTTTCTTCTGATTCGGGGGTTAGTAAATTAAACGAGTGCTACACACCGCGCTATATAAAGCGTTCCGCCCAACGATTACAGAATGAATTTTAATATTCGTACACTAAACAGTATTTTCCCTCAGAAAAAGAATTTAACCATTCAAAATGCCCTGGTATTTATAAAATCATGATTCAAAGACTTTGAAGGATCAGACGGAGTTTCCTGGACTTTCTCAAGTCTTGGGTGATTCCAGAATGTGCGAGCTATTCACAAAGTTCTCAATAACAGAGTTCAGTGACGAGAATGTCGAGTTTTGGAAGAAGGTGAATACTTACAGGACCATCAGTGACCATGACAAAGTATCCATTCATCTTAGATTAGAGACGCAGTGAGGCTCAGAATATTTATAAAACATTTTTTAACGAAGAATCAAACTTTACTATCAACATCTGTCCAGAAACCAAAAATGAAGTTGCCCACGTGCTTAATAATCCGACAATCAATATCTTTGACAAAGCACAGAAAGAGGTTGTATTTTGTCAAAATTAGATTTTTGATATCATGGACAATGACACTTTCGTGCGATTTCAGCAATCCAAGTACAACTCCAAAATTATGAATATTCATGAAAAGAAAAATAAATTTAAAATTTCAGTATTTTATGGTTTTAAATTAGAAAAATATATTAATGTTAAAACGGAATTTTAAAAAGTAATAATTTTTGTTATAATTGATTTCTTAATATTTAAACAATTAAAATAAAGTACTTGCTATTTGGGTTCGGAGTACTGCTGAAATTCGAAAAGGAGCCTTCAGCCAATCTCCGTTGAGATTCTTGCGTGCTTTTCCCTAGCACAGCATAGTTTATCAGACTGATCGCACTGTTTACAGGTCTGAGGAAGGGGAGCTTAGAATGACACAATGGCTAATCTAGAACATCGTCTCGCAACTATGAGGGGTAACTCCCATTGCGTAAACATTTGAAAACTCTTCAATCTATGAATGAATCGATGTCCGCTACATCGGACATGTGATGAAAATAAAAGAGGGCTATATTTCTATTTTTTTTCGGAAGCCTAAATAGAGTATTGGATTTGGTCGGCACAAACGAACGTTCCTTCCTTTGATTAATTAGCTATGACTCTGTGCTAGGCTTACCAATAGTTAATAAATCATCCTTTCAAATGCTTTATGTAATTTAAATTTTTTTCTGATGCGATTCTTTTAGCACTGATCTAATCCAGAATAATTCAAGACTATTGTTCTTAATGAGTGTGGATGGTGGCTTATTGAATTTATTTATTTTATTAACCCCAAATCACAAGACAAGTGTTATCGTCTAAGTTGAGTGATATCAGGATTTCTCGTTAGTGTTTCATGGAGTAATGATGTGGTAGTCTTTTTCGACGATTTCAATAATATTCTGAAACATCAATTTTGTGGCACTTCATGTTTGGTCTGTGCTGATAGTGATAGCATGACAATCCATGCATCCAAGGCGACTTGATACTCGGTAGATCCAGTTGTTAGTATAGAAGCTCCAATGATGGGAGGAAGATACTGGGGAGTGCGTAAAACTCTTGAGAATTCCAATTTTTTTAGATCCCCGCGGTTATCAGGTCAACTTGACGAGTGAATAAAAGGAGAGGATCCATAGTGACTCCCGTGATTAGAAAGGGTCTTGTTTAAAAATCTAAACAATACTCAAGCATCGTTGATGTTTGAATGAAAGTCAATGGGTATCGACTGTAAATTTCTTTGATGGATCAAACACGTTTTCTAATGTTAATAAAGCCACTTTTTTGATTTTATCGTCACGCTAACAATGTTGTTCTGATGCCTAATAAAGTGATTGTAAAAATAATGAAGAGTACAACATACTAAAATGAATCCTCGAAGAACAAGACGTGGATTCGTCAGGAGATTGCGATATATGCCAGTCTTCAGTGCCACTGAAACAATATGACAATGTCATTCATATTATTGCTGATGTGCCGACTGAGAGATTACATATTGATCTGATCGACCTAAAGGTATAAAATTATGTTATTTCGTAGATTTGAAAGTGATAATGATCCGATCAAATAATCCCCGTAAGTTTAATCAAACAATAACGCGGAAACTATACAAAATGGTCGATGAGAGTTTTAAAAAAGTGACTGAATATATTAAATTTTTTGTACCGGAAAACCACCGTCATAGCAGAATGAAAAAAATTCAGGTGATCCCGGCTTTCTTTAGGAGTCTTCGCATGCTCAGACTTCGAGGAATTGCTGTCCAGGGGACTTCTCTGGATAGTTGTGATTAATGGTCCTTTTTGGATATAATTTAGGATTATGTCTGGCGCCAGCAGAGATGGTGAACCACGTGGATATATTAGAAAATGCAGTTTACAGTTATAACATTTCTCTCCAATTGTTTTCTAATCAGAGCCCTTTTAGAAGATTCAAATAATTGTTAGACTCAAGAATCAACGTAAGATATGATCAGAATACCAGTATGATTTAATGTTGGTGGCAAATGGGGAAATTTTTGTCAATAATGCCAAAAATTTAATATTCTTTAAAATTGTTTTAAACATATAAAAATGCGCTAATTGGCGGTGACCTACACGCAGAGTTCTCAATGGTGTGCTGACCAACAACTGGATCAACTGAGAGTCCTTATATCTGACAGCTTTGACGACTTGATCATTCTCAATAATCCAAGCAAGCACACAAAGACCCCTTCCCGTCGAGGCGACTCCCCTACTACACCCGACATTTATTTTGCAGCTCCTTCTCTTGCGGCTGTCATTTCATGGGATGTTATATACGACTTACATACTGACCATAACCAATTGATGCTGAATCGCGAACTCTAATCCAAAAAAATAAGCTGAAGAAATTCGAAATACAATCAGTGGACGAAAAAAAATCAAAACTGAATAAAGAAATCACGTTAAACGTCACAAACACAATGAAGAACGTCTAGAAGCGGTGCTCAGAAAAGCCGTGAATAATACTTTTTCCAATGTATTATGTAAATCAATAGGAGACTAAAGAAGTGCTCTCCACATTTAATAGGACATCGAGAGCTATGTCCAAATCCCAATGACCTTATGAAGTACTGCGTGAATATCAGTCATAAACCATATTCAAAAGACCTGGATCTTTGTTCAAGCCATGTAGAGGGTATAAATGTCCCGACAAAACTTTCTCCGAATCGTCAATGGTGCATTCAGTAATTAGGAAAATGAATAACTCGTCGTCCCGCAGTTCAGATGACATCTCCGTTCTCGAACCAAAGCATCTGGGTCCTTCCGCGACAGTGGTAATGACACAAATATTCTGGGTATTAAGAAATCCTCGCTGACTATATTCCTTGTAGGAAAGTTAAGTTTATCAGGTTGGTCTCGGGTTACTTACAAGACTGCAGTAGGGAGTGCATAGAATAAAACGATAGCTCTCACAATCATGAGGGTAATTCCCATTGGGTGCTCGATGCCTACAGGCCATAATGGATCCCTTTGACTTTCATTGAAATTTTGTTTATAAAAATTAAATAAACGAATTTTTTTACGAAATAAATTTTATTGAAAAAACAAATTGAAAAAAACAAATTAAAAAAACAAATTAAAAAAATAAATTAAAATTTAAATTCAGAAAAAAATTTATCAAGTGAATTAACAAGTTTGAAATGCATAAAAATGTTTTAAATTATTTTAAAAAATTAAATTAACCTTAAAAATATTTAAAAATTTTAAAAAAAGATATGTGACCCTCATGAACTTATATTTACCCCCAACATAGTGTTTCCAGTTAACTTATTCTCATTGCATCTGGCACTATGTCAAGACGGAAGATAAGGTTATTAAAATCATGTAGGAACTCAAGGTCGCCTAGCCTTTATGGCAGTGTATCAAAGGGGTATAAGTAATAGACTTTATATAAATTGTAGAAGATATGAGATTATCGGGGAAGGCATGGATTACTGTGTACTTTGAATGTAGCCAAAGCGAATTGACCTGTGTGTTATCAGACCACCATGATGGAAGCCACCTATTTGCACAGACAGAAGTATTGAGTAGCAATCAAATTTCTATATTGGAGAAAAGATAGATAACAATGACTCCAAGATGAATGGCGTTTTGATGTGTAGTCAACCTTGTCGATGTGTTTCGATGTAATTCCATTAATATTATATGGCATGATTCCTATCTGATTGCTCGAATAAGGCACAGTCTGAAGGAGATTAACCGAATATTTAAGTCGCTTACCTATTTGTTAGCTGTATGTTTGACGTGATTATTCTGTATGTTTGAAGGATTTATCTACATTTAACGGCTACATGGCTCAGTGGTAGAGCGTCTGTCTAGTAAACAGAAGGTCGTGGGTTCGATCCTCACTGTAGCCTATTTTTTCTGTTTTTATATTCAACTAAAATATTTGTTTATTTTTTAAACAACAAATTATTATTTTACTATCTTAAAAAGTTAATTCTAATTAAAATTTTCTCTATCCAATTCTTTTCCTCTTCGAGCAACTATGGGAGTAAACCCAATTGTCACAGTCCTTTTCCTCAATATATATTGACATCACTTCGCTCACACTCTTCTCTTGAATTTCTTCATAATCAGACCGAGAGTAAATATCCTTTATCCCTTCGTTAAGTTTATCATATCGCCGCGAAACGTCAGCCAACTAAATGTTAGTTAACTACGCAATGCATAAAACCGACAATCAGACACAAACCTGTTCACAACAAATCTAAAGAAGATCGATAAAATGAAACATTTAAAGTAGATTTTATCGAAAATGTTAGAAAGCATAAAATTTCATTAAAAATGGTTTTTTTATATTAAACCAAAATAAATTTAAAAACTAACAGTTGACAACTACTCGCTGCTCTCATAATTGAGAACGCATGACGATTTGCAAGGAAATGCACTCAATGAGCCAGTTCCTTTCTCTTCTGTCATTTTTTCTCTTCGCGACGAGCGATCCGATTCTGTTTAGCAGGGTCAATGACTTGCTTCTATGATTCCTGTCATGGCTTTAATTGTCATTGATGCTTACAGCAGGTTTAGCTGTAAGCTTAAAAAAACTTCTGAGGATACGTGTCGCTTCTTTACCGTGAGACAACATATTGGAATTCAAAAATAGAACAACTTTGCTGAGAACTCGCTATCAACAAGTGCACTGACGCCCAAATCATTCTCAATCACAAGGAATCATGGAAAGATTCAATCAGACTGACTAAAAAATTTCTATTTTTTATGATAGTGAATTATTCAGAGATTATGCTAACGAATAGCTAAGCGACGTAACATATTTGGTAAATCTTCTTCAAACTGTGCCTTAAAGATGGCTTTCTTCGAAATTTTGTAATTAAATTATTCCAAAGACCAAGGGTAAAACCAAACTAGCTAGTTTCTTGAGGCGTTCTAACAGAAACTTTACCCAATACAATGATTCCGAGGACATTATCCGGGAAGCTGAGTTCGATTCTAGTACTCGTCGCCGAGGAGTGAAAATATCTCCCTTTAAATGCCGGCCAGGCATTTGGCGTCTCCTGAGTAAGCTGATCCGATCCTCAAAGTGGAAGTCCATCTTGTTGGAAGTTAG
>RDEW01000036.1:3582-139006 GCA_011109175.1 Dicyema japonicum
ATTTGAAATTACAAGGCAAAAACAAACCAATCACTAACTTGTAGGACGACATCAAATGTTTCATTACAATTCCAATTTTCATCACCTTTCACCTCTGATTTTGTCAAAACAGATGAAAACTTGCAGATGGAACTATTAGATTCTACACTCAGAGGGAAATACCTAGGATTGGGGATACCTGGTTTCTATTCATACCTTCCTGAAAAGTTTAAAAACTTTAGAAAGTTTTGAATATAATGCTGATAATGTTCGGTTCCACCTATGTGTGAACATTTGTTTTCCATGAAACAAGGCTGACTGATGAACGTTTGTTATCCATCATCAAATTCGGAACTACTAACACATTTCAGCCAGATATACGAAAAGTTTTCATGAAAAGAGGCATAGGACAAAAAAAACTAAATTGATAATTTTAAAAAAATGATTAAAATTGTTATATTTAACGCTGTGTAGCGATAGCGTAATATAGCCGTTGTAGTAGGCTCGCAAATTATTAAATATACTTCAATAAGATAGCGCTGTTTTCAGATTTGTTAGTGCGGCCCGCTTTATACTCAAACTATCTTATGCAGCCCCTGGAGCCTTGTGAGTTTGATATGCCTGTCTCAGACCATCACATAAAATTGTATCACTGGAGAAAATTCTTTGCTTCTGTCGGACACATTTGTAATGTTCTTTTCGACAACTCTGTTTGGAAACAAGCTATGCTTCCCATAAGATTTGGTGGTCTTGTCGCTCTTATGTGGATATTTCTGTTCTGACTCTCCTTTCGTCTTTCGTTGTTTCAAATTTTATGTTCAGAAAGATCCAACATCTCTTTCTAGAATTTTCAACTGACTCATACGTCGTTCATCCAAAATGGTGGAATTTTCGTCCAACGATGCAACCCCATTTTGGCATATGGTTGGCTCGAATTAACTGAGATATTCTGAATTGAAGAAACACGGAAAAAATGCAGTCAAGGTCTCGCATCCGATTCTCTTTAATGCATTTTGCTTACTGATCAGTGCCAGGACGTTTATGATAGCCTCAGATTGAAACTTCTATACGAAGACAAATGGATGAAGAGCTAATCGGCTTCCAAGATTATTTAGGTCAGCCATTTACCTCCTTTTACAGCGAAATCTGATAGCAGGCATCTGCGTAAGTGATGGAACTAATCCAGTAAGGATATGAGTAATTTTTAAATTGCGATGAAAACCGAGGAGCGCAAAAAGATCCTTTAAGCCTTATTACTACCAGGTTTTAGTCACTCGAGAAATCATACCGGACACTTACAAAAGATATCCCCCGAACAGGGGAAACTTACAGAAAAGTTTTGGACTTCTTGATACTTGCGTATTAATTTTCTTCAAAATAATAGTAATTCTCGTTTTAATATTCGTTTTGATTTTCAATAAAATCTTGGGTCCATTAAGCAGTCGAAAACAGTTTATCGTACTATTTAGCTTTGCCCATGCTTGATAATTGTGTGTCCTGCCTATGCAGAGCTATAAATATAATGGCTCTCGTGAAAAGGCCGTTATTATTATTTATTATTCATGCTTGATAGGTATAAATTATAGCATCCTTGAGGCTTATTTTTTTACATGCCTCGGAAGATGATTTTCCGAGTTCTATTTTTTTCAATAATTTCAAGAAATTTGAATTTATTGAATAGCGTCTTTAATGTATTAATGACTCCTTGTCTTAATGAACTTGGAATCCATCCGTGCTTTTTTAAAATTATTCTAGGTTACAAAACTTTGGTAGCTAAAATTTTTAAAGCACCTAGGTTTTTTTGAATTTTCCAATTATGAATGGTGTTAGTTTATCAGTGCCAATCATATTCGAAGAAATCATTATCGATATTCGAGCCTTCAAAAATTTCAAACGATCTTCTAGTGAGTCCTTTAACCCTTGACTAAATACTACAAAAATTACTCGATAACGGCAAACAAAATCGAAATGTTTAAGAATACCACATTCAAGTGGCATTATATATCTCCAGCTCTAATGATTTCTGAATTGAGATAAAACAGGAACGTTAAGGGCAAAATCCAAATTACTGTTTTCTCACGTAATTTTGTTTTTTGACGGATTTTTAAATATGATCCGTTTCATATCGTCGATAGGGAAAAATTACGATTATCGGACGTTTGTTTCTCCAGTTTTATGAACATCCGAATTAATTTTCTAGCTTTCTGGAAATTTACAAATCTCAAATTGCGTCGAATTAGGTTTTCCAATACCTTTATTATCAGCTTCATCCTCACATGATCACTGATTATTTTGATAGGTATTCTCCCCGTTGTGACATCATACCTTGATTTTTGTAAGCAGGCTTTCAATGTCTAGATTTTGATGCCCATTTCCGTTTGCAATGATCACTTTCTAAACCTCAGTATCGATTAGAACGATCTGTAAAATACCCTTGTCACTATTATTGTGGCACGACTTTGAGACCCTCGGTAGCGTCAATAGTTTCGGTACATCATTTAAACGGTCACTGTCTTTTAATTTAATTTATTAACCCCGGATACACTGAGAAAGAAGTTAAAGTAAACAACTAATTAAGTGTATCCAGTTTCCACTTCTACAGAAACAGAGTCCATCCGGAATTATCATAAAANGGACATCGAGATTTGCTACTGAGTCTGTTCAGACACTAAGGCAAACAGTCGAGTCACTACTGAATTTGCGTTTTGACGAACTGGGCTTAACACAATGGAAACTTCCTTCAAGTCTAGGAAAAGTTGGCCTAAGATCGACTTTAGAGATCGCCCATCCAGCATACCTATCGTCGCTTTCGAGCAACAGTCATCTCGTCCGGGAAATCCTACGTTTATCCTGCTGGACTTTTCTTGGACACAGTATTTAACGAAGCTTGCTTCCATTGGAGAAGCAGAATTTCCAATCCCAGAAGATTCCTCGAATCAGAACAAATGGAACGCAATTTCCTGCAATGCTATAGTTGATAGCCTAAAGCAAAAATCGAACCAACAGTGGCTTGCCTGTTTACTATCTGCTGCACAACATGGAAGTGGTGCATCGCTTCACGCATTTCCATGCACTGCTTTCGGAAGTTTTATGGACGATGACTGTGTGAGAATCGGAATAGCACAACGATTGAGATTTGACGTCTGCCAGAAACACAGATGCCGTTGTGGAGGAACAGTTGACAACAAAGGATTAAATCCATTGTCTTGTAAAAAGAGTGCAGGTCGCTCACCTCGTCACACCGCATTGAATTTATCTGTGAACCCTCGAGGCAGCAGGTTTCCCAGCTCAACTGGAGCTTGTCGGAATGGATCGTGGAGATGGCAAGAGGTCAGACGGAATGACGCTTTTTCCATATTCACATGGAAAATCATCGGTCTGGGATGTAACCTATATGGATTTTGTTGTGTGTGAGACCTTGTAGTCATTTGGTTCTGCAATGAAGTATTCACCGATGACGGCGTCACTCATCAAACCAAGACAAAATTACTTTAAAAAATAAATCAATAAAGGTCAAAAAAATAAGTTAAATATTATTAATTAAAAATCTCAGTAAAAATCAGATATCAAATATACATATTTGACTCTTTTCAGGCATAGTTGAGTCCGCAGTTGTTAGATTATCGAGTTCCCAAGCATAGAGTACAACATTGTCCTAATCATTAAATTACTCGAGTATACGAATTTTATGTATCTGTTAGCATCAGTGCTCATATTTTTAATGGAATCGTATAAATTTTTAAAGGTCGGTCTTTGGTCCGCGTGTAATTGCCAGCCTGGAGAATTATTGAAAATTACATTTTTGAAGAATCATGTAAATGTCGATGGAGGAGGAAGGCGGCTGTGGGAGACGTTTTCCGGAAAAAAGAAAATTCTTAATTTGACAGTTTTGTAAATCTCCGTAGGGGGTCCTTCCATACGTTAGTATCTCCCAGAAAGTAACCCCAAAACTCCAAACGTCTGATTTATGAGAGTGGCGAGAATACTCGAGACATTCTGGAGCGATCCATCGGATTGAAAACTACAGCTAATGTCCCCAACTAACATTTGGTCCTTTTCTATAAAAATATTTTGAGTCAATCATGTTTGCGAGACCAAAGTCGGCGATTTTAGCATCGTTTAGTTCATCGACTATGCCATTTACCAGAAATTCTACTTAGTATATTCCTAGCGGATAGATCACAGTGAATCACTCCGATCCTTTCCAGATATTCCATTCCCTTTAAATTGTCAAAATGACTCACATCAGCTATTTGGTAGGCCCATTTGAGCATCTTCCTTGGATTCAAAGTCTTTTTCTTTCCAAATACATTGTCAAGGAGACTTCCCTTCAAGCACAACTCCATGATTAGCTTTATATTCTGGGTCATACAAATTCCAATCAATTTGACGCAGTGTTTATGGTCGCATGAGGCCATAACCTTTATTTCACTTTCGAAATTAGCCATTTCTTCCATTTTGCTGTTCAATTCTTTTACAGCCACGTATTTCGTCTTCCATCCGTAGTTTCGAGAAAGTTTACCCTGTTTTATAAATTATGTAAAATTTACTATGTAAACCGTTCCGAATGATCCTCTCCCAATTTGAGACTGTAGCTTTATCCTATGTAGGTCAAAAGTTCGCACAAACGCCATATTTGGTGGAATTCCACTCTCACACAAAAACTAACTAAAATATCATTTCTTACACTTTTTGATTCCTCTAAAGACTTTTTCTGAATTTCTTTATTATGTAGGGGGTAAAAACAAGAAAGCTAATCATTAAGGAGACAGTAATTGTGGAAATAATTCTAAGATTGTCGTTTTAATGATAACCTCAATTCTGTTGCCGATTTGTTGAAATATATGCACTTTTTGAACCTCCTGCTGCCAAAATAATTCACAGGGCATTCATCCAAACAGATTTTCTGGGAAAAATACATTTCCTTACTGTTTTAAGTTTCTCGTTTAATGAAGAAAATTCAAAGTTTTTGCAAACAGTGCAATCCGTGTTTTTCGGACCGTCACATTCAAGACATTCCTCGTCGCATTTTTTATAAACCTAATCTCTTAAGATTTTATAAAAACAATTCTGTTGTTTATCTTTTCTGAATAATAGTTGAGTTGTGCCGTTTGGTTAGATCTGAGGCATCTGATAGCTTTATCCTCGTGCAGTTCGCTATATAAGCATTCAGCGCATCCACTCGGTCCCTTGAACTCTGTCGGACCCTGACATACTATCCTCGGGTCCTTAAAGGATGGAGCACATAGATCGTGACATTTCAAACATTGTTTTTCAGTAAGAAAATGTTTATAAGGACATTCTCCAACACAAACTCCGTTCACCACAGCGACCTTACAGTTTACGCAATCACCATCATTCTATGATACTGAAATACAGTTTACTGGTCCATAACAACCTCCACTACAGTATTTACTGCAGTGATAACAGTTTTTTCCAGCTTTATAGTATTCTGTCCCACATTTATTAACACAAATTTGCCTCCCCTTTTCTCGGATTGCAAAATTTCTACAATTAACGCAACGTAAGTTTCCCGGTCCCATACAACCAAGACACTCGTGGTGACATATTTTGTTCAGTTTTTCTATTAGATTAACATTGGGGGAATAAACCACAAATAGAGTGATTGTAGTTTGAGTATATTTTAAATGAAGGATTGACCCACCTGTTGAGATATTTCTGGTCGTAATAGCAAAGTGAGTTGTTTCTTGAATAAATTTCAACATTTCCGTTTAATACTTTCATGTTTACGTTTCCAATAAAGTAGTCATATCCATAAAAAATAACAGAGAGATTTATACTAGCAGGAATTCTATAAACGAGTCAGTTATCCAAATACACTTTTTTGCCTCTCACAGTCAGGTGAGGTGGAAAGAATTCAAGCGAGGTTAAGTATTTTGCCAAAATAACTATCAAGAATCCAGAAATTGTGGTTATTTTCTTAAAGTTCATCACCTCCAAGTCCGTAATCGCCCCAGAAGACACTCTATGTGTCAATTCAATCATCACTCGTTAAAGAATAATTCTGTAATTACAAGGTTTCCGTAGATTATCGTGCAATTTACAATTTTTCTTATGCTTTTTTTATCCAAGATCACAGTCCCTTCGATCTTTTCAAAGTTACATTCTAGTGATAGAAGCATTTATTACTTTTTTGGCAATCTAGGGACACACACGGACGACAGAAATTCCCAATTCCTTCGTACCCCTCTCCGCACTCGTACAGACACATTCCACTCCTCGGATCGTGAAAGTATGGGACTTAATTTACTTTATTAAACAAACCTGGACAGTTTTTAACACATCTGGTATCAATAATGTAATAGCCGTTTTTGTTGTCAACCAATTTCCCTTCCTTGTCTATAACACTCACTCGGGGACAGCCCATTAGACAAATGTTGTCCAGTTCGTAGTTCTTGCATGACTAAAATGATGGCAAAAATTGAACATTGCAGTCCTCGTTGGTTTGGCCAGAACATCCACCCAAACATTGATCGTGGCAACATTCCAAAGGACTAGGTCCAAAGCACCGATTTTTGCAGTTTTTGTGGCAAATGAGTTTAGAGACTAAACTCAGCTTAGAAAATACATGTCTGACAGTCATTATGACTCCAACAACGTCTTTCAGAGTTCATAACTCGACACTTATCACTGCAATCAGCATAAGGAATGTTTCCTTTATTAAATATTAATATTTGATTTGGAAGTCTTAATATTTCATTGAAAAGTATGTTTGGGTAGTACATCAGTCCTGAAATGTCAATCATAACGTTTCCTCTTGAAATCTCTGAATTATTTCATTAAACAAACCCACAAGATTCGGAAGCTTAAATTCGCTGAGATTTGTTGCAAAGACATATACAGAATTCCTGAAATAGAGATGTTTCCCTTGGATCACCATAAGATTGGGAAGGCTAAAACTGTCTCCCCGAATTTTATTCAGCAGCAAATAGTCTCTAATCTATGATTATGTAGTAATTAAACCTTTGTGATGTTTGACAAGAATTCCAGATTGTAGTCATCATTTAAAATAAGATTAGATAATTCGAGAGGTCCGTTTATTTCTGTACAGCCAGAGTACATGTTCTTGTATATGACGTACTGCTCCTTCGGGTTACCGAAAATGGTCCTTCCAAAGGTTTCGCTGTCACAGACTTTGTCATTTAAAGCCTCATACCTTTTAAGCTTACAAACTTTATCATTACTAGAATAAACATTTGATAGATGCTACGCGAAAAGTTTATATTGATTTATACTTGCGAAAATTGCTAGAATTCTTTTTTCGATATAATTTCAACAAGTAAATAATTCCTTGACCATGTACCTTCCAAAAGATTGTTATTGAGACATCCGGAACGATTAGCAGCAAGTCTCTGATCTTCCTAGAGAAACTCGGACGATTTGCTTTGCTCAGAAGCCATGATGACCGCGAAACGCGATGGCTCATACAGTTGGTCTTCATATGTTATGTTGTGTTGTCCAATTAAGTCGTGTCCGACCCTTGGAGATCTCATGAACAAGTTTCCTCCACTCTCCCCGATCCGTTGCAATTTGGAGTAGCCTTGATGTAGGTATTCCCATGACGTCTTCCATCGTGGATAGCCACCGAGTCCTCGGTCGGCCAGGTCTTCTCTTCCCAGTAATATTGCTCAGCATAACGGTTCTTTCCAGTGAATCAAAGCGGACAACATGCCCAAAGAACGCCAATATGTGTTTTACAATTCTTCCTTCTAGCGAAATGTCAGTCTCTACCCGTTTGAGTACATCGATGTATTTTATTTTGCAAGTCCAAGGGATTCTTAGTAACCTCCTCCAGCACCACAGCTCAAAAGCATCAATTTTTCGTTGGTCTTCATAGCGATCCTAAAGATAAACGTCGCATCAATAAGTCGGCAGGAATTGCAAAATTACTTTCTAAAATAACCCATTTTCTTGTTTAAATTGCCTATTTCAACAATCTGAGAGGTTTTGCCAATAAATTCAGACTGATTTGGAAACTTGTAGACATTTTTTCTTTTACAGTGACATGAAACATAATGAAATTAATAAAGTATGAATTTAATAAGTTTAACTAATTCTGTGGTTTAGTCTCAAAGGATCAGATTGAATGTTAACAGATTTGATAGAAGATTTACTCTCGATGGAGGATAGCACGAGAGGTACATTAGATTTTTTGGAAGTCGAATACAAGGAGGGAGTGAATCATGATCAACTTGTCCAATCCTAATATACATTTATTTAATATTAGAATTAATTTTTTTAATTGAAAATCTATTTGGTCTAAATATTTTTGTTAAAAATTGTTTTGAGCACTGTATATAAACAATTCGTTTGAGACCTGAAAATCTGGATTGCTAATTTCCTAAGTGGAATAAGAGGAAGAGCGACTGCTGGAAAAACTAGGTCAGTGACCAAGTTCCTTCCAAATGGGGTCCCTCAAGGATCTCCACTATCACCACACCTGTTCAATCTATTCCTAAATGATATGCCCTCCCTTACCAATGACGATACTGTGGTTCTGACATATGCGGATGATATAATCGTCGCAGTCAAAGACCAGTGCGTTAATACTGCTGTATACCGGCTACAGCTTCATTGGACGATCTGAACTGCTGGATCGTTAAGAACATTCTACATACAAGTCCCGAAAAGTCTTATACAACAATTTTTACAACAAACAGAAGATTGACAAACTCCGCTCCATGTGTAACCATAAATGGAACTTAATTCCCACGACCAACTCGGTCAAGATACTGGGCGTAACATACGACCCACTCTTCAGCAAACACATCGACAATGTCATCTATTCGGCACAACAAAAGCTAAATTTTGTTAAAACACTCTTTGGACAATATAATGGGTGTTTCAACTCAAATTTGGACTCGCTCTACGTGCAGTATATTCAACCGTCTTTAACTTATGGATGTGCTGCATGGAGAATAAAACTATCAAACACGACTATGGAAAAAATTAATACATTCCAAAAAATGGTCAGTAAGGCTCTGCAAAGGTTTTCCCAGACACCACTAAACCCTACACCTTTTGAGGAATTAGTAAGGAAAACCGGAGCCTTACTACCACCACAAAAAGTAAGAAACTCACGCCCAATCAGGAAATGCGTTGGAACCCGGGAGGAACACCAAGCAAGAATGAGATGGCTATTCGAGGCGGCCGGAATCACCTGACGGCTTTTAGTTATTTAGTTTGTCGGTGATTTTTGGTTTTTAATAATAATAATAATTGAACGAGCCGCGTGGCTAATTGTTTGAAATTTTCTGTTTGCTTGTCTGATCCTCCTCTCTCTTCCTATTAGAGTGGCGTGCCTGGCTGGGATGAAAAAGGATCATTCACTCTCCCCCACTCCACTGAAGGGGTTTCACAACTGCAAGTATGGACGTCTTTTACCCTTTATGTTGATTCCGGATGGACTCTGTTTCTGTAGAAGTGGAAACTGGATACACTTAATTAGTTGTTTACTTTAACTTCTTTCTCGATGTATCCGGGGTTAATAAATAAATTAAATTAATTCATTGAACTATGCATCTCTTATGCATGTGGTATATAAGGCCCAATCATCTCTTAAACGAATGTCTTGAAGATCGAGGCTAGCCGGATAAGAGCCTCCAAAATCACGGAACGCTGGATTTCTGGAGAGTTCCATTCACCATTGTCACTTGAAGCCTTGATACGAATGAACCATGAAACGCGCCGTCGTGACTCGAAGGTCCAGTCACTCGACCGATACGTGCTTGTGTGGGGTCGAGAGATGAAATGAGATGAGTTCCCTGCTAGTGCGTGCTGGGATCACGTGATTAGTTAGTTTGTGTAACCGTGGTCTCTGGTGCTATTATTATTATCTGGAAAAGAATAAAACTTTGTGAGAACCTTACAAGATACCAAGTATTGTTCGGATATCTTCAAGAGTTTGGATATATAATTCTGGACCTGAAGACCCCTGCGAACTTAGCTATAAAAGACTATTTTGTTCTGGACGTTTCCATGGTCACCAAGGACAACCCTTCTGACTTTCCTCAACGAAAACCTTAAAGAAACCGGGAGACGCCTCTGAGTTGCGATTGCATTCAAAATTTCGTTGATGACTTCTTTAGCAACAATTCTAACCATCGAAGGTGGGAACGAAACGAAAGCAATCTCCATGGTTGAGTACTTTCTCAATTTCTCCTGTTGAGCAGAGTTGTATTACGGTTGTGGAATGGTACAAAATACAAAACGCAAAGCGGTGAATGTGTTGCCGGATGTCAAATCACAAACGAGAGATCTTCCATGTAGAAATGAAAAAATGACTATCTTTTCCAGTCTTTTCCAATCTCCAAGGTCAAGTCCTTTGAGTTCCTTCTGAGAAAGAAAACCAGCAACTCCACTCCACGCTTGATAATCTCGTTAAGAGTGGTGTGTTTGAGGAACTTCTCAGCGCTCCTTCCACAGGAAAGAGTATGAATCCCTTTCGTGTCGACAATTCCTCAAAACGATATATGTGGTTTGTAGACGCCCAGTCCTATACCCGAGCCAAATCCGATACGGATATTCTCGCTGTTGAACGTGGTTCCGACGCTCGTTGATGGATAAGTGTTTAGCCAAAATCAATCTCTATGCACGCTGTCGGGAGACTAGCGAAGCGGTGCTGATTTAGGCCTTCTACAGTTCCACGAGAGAATACTTTCTAATTTGACAGATCTCTGGGAGCGTACGCTTTTAATAATTACTTTTTTATTAGCCACTGGATTCCTTCACTTAAAGATATTGGAAATAAATAAATTGACCGTCGTCTATTGCTCACATCTGCAAACAATTCACCGGTAGTTGGTTTTCTACACAAAAAGTTGAATTTATCGAATTAGAAGCTTCCAAAAAGACTGTCTCTACTTTACACTCACCTATAGTTCAATGTTATAAACATATTTCTTTTACGGATTTTCTATAGGGAAAAAAACGAGTGTCACGAAAGAATATAAGTGAAACCCTACTCCATTTCAATAGGAAGAACTGATTTTCAAGAAGTCTTCGATAAAGACAGTTTTCTAGTAAAAATGGACATTATTTTCAAATTAAATAATTTAATTTTGTGGGTTCTAAGATTGTCTCTATTTGGTTTACAATAGAGAAGTTGATTCCTATAGTCACTGGATTGTAACGCTGCGTTTAAATCAGTGGATTCCTCGTAGTAGCCCCTACTAATGAATATTGAAATTACATCTTTGTGTCTTTCAATACAATAGCGTAGTCTCTAGATTGTAGCGTTCTGTTGTAGTCATATGATTCCACAATGACTATGCTAATAAATTCGTATTTGTGTTGAGTATTTATTGTATTGAGCGGTTTCAGAATTTCCTGAACTTGGAACCTTTATGCTCAAACTTTCTGTTGTTGCTAAATTTTAATTTTTTAATTTTACAAGTACTCCTATTTTGTTGGGGGATGAATATGTTTTCAAATGTAAATATACTAAATAACCGACAACTATTGTATAAATTTACCATTTAGCCCCGAATAACAAAAATGTCATGATTATTGCGCGAGTCTTCATCACTTTTAACATTATTTTGCAAAACGCAACTAAAAGAAAATTATCTCCTCGTTGCTTCTGCAACACCGTGGACCATCTTCCATGTTAGATTCTTCCACGCTCTCCTTGAGAAGGCTATTTTTCGAAGTACATCTAGGTCGTCTTCAGTTTCGAGTTACTCATTTATTGCTAACCCATATATGCATTATGCAAACCCTGTCACTGATTTTCCAATACTTTTCTATTGTAATGCTTTGATGCATCGCAAACCCCATTCCATAATGCTTACAGTCCGTTCTCAAAACAAAAATCTGTATTCCTCAGTCTTCATCAAGTTCGGCGGATACTTTAGTTTCATGAAGGCATGCAACAGCCACTTCGTAATACTGTAAATCTTTGCAAACTGAATTTTTCGAACTGATTCCTCTTACATTAAAAGACATTAAGCTGACATTCTTTCTTCCACAGTGTTTTTGAGACATTACGAGAACTAAGACTAGAGAGGGATGTCAAAATCTCAACCAAAATACTGCTTATATTTATTATAATTATTATCTACCCCGAAAAGGGCAACACTAAGAAACAAATGAGTTAAACTACATTATGTTATCCAGGTAGACCTCAACAGGATCGAAAGGTTTTTGCTGTGCTGCTCAATAGTACCCACAGCTTTTCTGAATCCACGACGTTCTTCTTTGAGCAGAATTTGGAGAGGCATGAGTTTTTCTCTAATTTACGTGTTTTGGCGATTTCTAACGCTGATTGATAGAAGAGATCGGATTCGGAATCGAAGAGAGTGATAAAACCGAAATTTTTGTTCTGGATTGCCGCGTTATCGAGTAAATGGGCGAAATGTTAAGCGGATCGTCACTCTTAGTATTCTTAGATGTCTCTGAATGGGAATAATATCCCTAGAAACTAATTTCTAGCGAATCCTTTTGTCTTCGGTCGGTTGTAAAATAGTATATTTAGATTTTTCCGTAGATGTGGATAATCGGTTTGAGAATTCAAATTACTAAAAATTGCAAGACTTTGATTTTCTTTAAATACGTTTTTGTAAGTTTCGTATCCAAGCGGTGCAACTGTAGCTTAGGGTAGACTCCATTTACTGAGGACGTTTCTGAAGAATCATGTAAATCTTGATGGTGAAAAAAGGCTGCTGTGGAATACGTTTTCCGAAAAATTCATAATTTGAAAGTTTTGTAAATCTCCATAAAGAACATTCCATTTGTTGACATCTCACAAAAAGTGACATCGAAAATCAAGACGCCAGAGTAAGATTATGAGAATATTCTAAACATTCTATAAGAATCCATTGAATTGAAAATTACGATATCTGTCTCATCAAACGTTTATAAAAGTATTTCGAGTTAATCATGTTCTATATTGCTGTATGAGAAATTTAATACTAAATACTTCCACTGTTTTCCTTCTGAATTTGAGACTCTTTGAAAAGTGGAGAAGAGAGAATGCGCTATTGTCTAATGGTATGATGCTCGCTTCCCATGCGAGCGAACCGGGTTCGATTCCCGGGTGGCGCATTTTTTCATTAACTTTTATTTAAAAATTCTATTTTGTCAGCCATCAATAAAAACAGTTATTCCTCTCCTTGCTAGGATGTCACGTTATGGACACTTTCCTTTCTAACATCTCTCTCAAAAACCTGCTAATCCTGCGAAGTTCAAACTTTATAGTATCGGGGCTCTCTCAATGCCCACTCAACATCTGGTTCCTCGATGACGCTGTCTTATGTCCCCCGGAGATGTTCTTCCAGGAGTTGAAAGCACTCATTCCCGCATTGTCCAAGGTGAGTCTTGAATTGAATACAACGAAATGTGAAATAACAAACTGTGCTCTTGCTGACGATGACTTCTCTTCAATTGTTCAAAATTTTACTCCTTGTTTCCTGGTGGGATTTCGACCCCTGAAAACGAATTGATTTTTCTTGGATCCCAGATCACTAGGAATGAGATGAAGCATGTCCTCCTTGACAAAAAACAACTCCTATGCGAATCACTGGGCAGATTACAGCTACTTGACTCACACTCAGCACTATTCCTCATGAAA
Organism: Dicyema japonicum; assembly: GCA_011109175.1. Lineage (NCBI taxonomy): Eukaryota > Metazoa > Dicyemida > Rhombozoa > Dicyemidae > Dicyema > Dicyema japonicum. Next base: position 17,153 of record RDEW01000036.1, read on the forward strand.
AAAGTCTTAACATTCAAAGAATCGCCTATTTACTCAGGACAGCCCCGTACTATTCTAACTGGAGCAGCTTGAGCCATTTGATTTGTCTTTTCTCAATTCGACGGAGCAAAGATGCTACATGGAAGCAAGCTACACTCTCAGTTAGATTTGGGAATCTTGGAATCCGTCGTACTTTAGACGTCTCACTTCCTGCACATGTCTTCACTCACGGCCTGCGAACCTTTGGTCAGAAGGATTCTACACTCCCTACCCGAATTCTCAATTGACCAAGACATAATCCACGCACGAGAAGCCTGGAATGCCACCAACCTCGCCCTGCCTCCTTCACAAGACTGCCAGCGAAACCTAAACGATTTATTATGTTGGAAATCATTTGGACTCCTACTGGAATCGGCCAATCAGCACCAACGCGCTTGTTTGCTTTCGGGGCTTCCCCTGAGAGCGGAGTTGGCTAAATGCTATCCAAATGGAGCTCTGGGCACCTTTCTGGATAATGAATGCGTTAGAAGTGGTATCTCTCTGCGGCTGGGACTGAAAGTATGTTTACATTATCCGTGCCGATGTGACGTCCTGATAGACTTTCTAAGTTATGTGACGTTTGTTTCCCTCGTCAAGGAAACCTCAGGATCTTCTGGCATTCATCATACAATTTCCCTAAAAGACTTTGAAACCTTATTTACGCCTGCTCAAGATATGCTGTTTGTTATCGAACATACTCCCTCCCTTCCAACGATTGATTAGCATGACTCTAAAATAAATTGTGTGTCCTGCAAAAGTGGCGTATTATGGCTCTCATTGTTATTATTATTTGAGCCAAAGAAACACCTTCTTAACTAGTAACTAATATTTACGTGATCCCGGCATCTCTTAATCATCTTTTCTCGATGCTCCGACTGTGACCCCACACATTTTCTATACGGACGGGGTTTTTTTCCCTCCTTGAAATTGCCTCTATGATAGACTCAAGTTTCTGGAGGCAATTCTTTATCATATATTTTTCCATTAACTTTATTGATCTTTGAATTTTTATTAGGTTTGTTGCCGCCAGGTTAGATCCCACGCAGCACATGCATAGCCTATTGTTGACTCGATATACTGCTTGTAGAGGGTCCCGATACCTGCGGAAAAATTTCTCCACAGTTCCAAAGGAAGGCTTTTACAAAATTGATCTTCTTTGCACAGGTATCCATGAAAAAATAATATTAAACCAATGAGTATCCCCGTGAGCGCCGCTGGTTATTTGAGAAAATCTCGCTTGTCATCCTGATAGGGAATAGCCACGCAGTCAGGGCGCCGTTGTATGACCATTTGCTCACTTTTCTCCAAATTAATTTAAGATAAATATAAAAGCAAAATAACCCAAAATACAAAATCCTCAACATAAAAATCATTTACAAATCAAGCTCCAACATTATAAATAACAATCTGATCACTAACAGCCACTGCCCGATTACTCGGAGTCCTATAATCCACACCCCACACCTACACTCACACACCACAAATACCATATCTCCATGTTCAGTAAACGTCCACAAACAGTGTTTGGCCGTCAGATCCCACACATTCACGTGCTTATCAGCCGAACTGAATATCACTACAACTCAACCAGGACACGAATCTCAGAGAGTCATCAGAAAAGGCAAGTCCCAGCACCCATGATTGATGTCCGCAGATCACCGAGGACACCTCTGAGGCTACACATCTGCTCACAAACACAATTACGATTCATAAAGCCGTATTCTCCCGTCATTCGATCCTGTCAACACGCTCTTTCCGTTCTCCGCGAATGCTAAAGCACGTGCCGGCTTTCCGTGAGCCTCCCGCCAAATCTCCTGTCCCGTCTCCACGTCGTACATCAATAAGAACCCAGTAGAATATACCGCAGCGATCTGTCGACCGTCGGGGCTCTGGAATAACCATGGAATCAACATAACAGGCGGCGTTGACAAAATCACACTGAGAAGGGACAATTTCTTGGGCCAATTCCCCGTCACTTACTCGAAAGATAGAGAACTTTCCAGAATGTCCTGCTGACATGAGGAATCGGGAATCTGGTGAGAATTTGAGGGTCCTGGACTCAGAGGGACCAGAATCAATGTTTTTGTACAATTTTCCGTCGTCTGTGGTCCACATTTTGATGTAGCAGTCTAAACTACTGGAAGCGACGTCTTGAATGAGAAAGGATAGTACAGTGACAATCGTTAGACATGTCAACGGAAACAACACCTAGTCTGTGTCCCTCAAACTTCCAAAGAACAGAGAGTTGATCGTCCTTCCACGTTGAACATACTACGTCAGTGTCAAGAGATCCAGTTGTGATGTACTCTGTTTCTGTGGTAGGACAAGATTTCCAACAGCATGACCAGATTGAGTTATTGTGAACTATAATTGTCAGTCATTTAATGTACATCCTTCTTTGAAAACTCCAGTCGTGGTGAACTAATGGTTGTCATAACAAAAACTACCATTGAATCGCAAAACTGAAGAAATTTTAAATATTATATTGTTTTCATTTTTTAATAATTTATTATATTTTAATTAAATTTGATTACTAATATTTTTATACATTAAATCTAAAAAATTAATTTTAATTGAGTGCAAAAACTATTTGGCCTTCTGGCTGAACGTAGCGTCTGATGACATCGGATCTGAAGGTCGTGGGTTCGAATCCGAAAGTTGGAGTTTTCAGCAAAGGTCAATTCTTGTCAAACAGATCCCACCCATGAGGCGACTAGTCCTTCTGGCATGACACAGTAGTTAAAAGGGATCTTCCTACCTTTCTCCCTGACCAAATACTCTGATGAAGATTGCATTATGAAAACTATTCGCTAAAAAGAATGAAGTGATGTCCGCGACGGTAGGACGTGAGACAAAAATGGAAGAGGGCGGACCTACTTCCCTACCTCTCTTCGGAAGCGGAAGCTTGTAATGAAGTATTGGAAGATGGATTTGGTCGGCACAAGCAGATGTTCTCCTTTGGTTCCTTCTTTGGATTAGTTAGTTATAACTGTTTGTGCTGGGCTTACAATGGTAAGCCTGGGGTTAATAATAATAACTATTTCAATGAGAAATTCTCCATTAACATAAAAAGGCTTTTGATTCAGTCCTAATGATGTTACTTACAAGGAAGATCTTTGTCTTAAACATTCTAAACGTCTCCGTCTAAACAGAAAATGGATTTCAAACTTCTTTAACTAAATGAGAGGACGGAGTTGCATGTTCCACGAAATCTATCACTAAATTTCTGCCAAACTGAGTCCCACAGCGTACCCTTTTACACCCATCTCATTTAACTTCTTCCTGAACAATATGTATCCCATACCAGAGTCGATACTCTTGTTCTCACATTTGCTGACGATATAATAATTGCAACAAAAGACCAGTGTGTTCATATTGCAGTTGCTGACATTCAGTAAACACGTTAGCAACGTCCCAACGAAAACTAAACTTTTTAAAAACATTCCTTGGACACCACAAAGGTTGCTTCAGCTCAACGTTTTTGTTACCCCAAGATCACCGGATTAGAAAAAGTTAAAAGTTAACTACTAGCTAAGTGATCCCGGTTTTCCGTGTTCTGGCTCTCGTTCGGGGTCCTCGAAGATCCAACAGAATTGGTAAATACGAGGACGGTCTCATTCTCCATAGATTCCCCGCATTTTCTAGACAGTCAGATATAGAGTGAAAGCGGACAGCCGGTTTTCATTGCCCACTGTAGAAATGACTTCACTCTCCACCTTAGATGTTCTTTAACATTCAACTCGACGTTATGATCACTTAATAATACATAGAATAGACAATCAGCTACTCCATGGGAGACAAACCTATCCTATACAAATCTAAAGATCAATGTCTTTCAAGTAGTAGTCACTAGGGCTCTACAAAGTTTCTCTTCTTCACAGTTAATGCCAACTCCATTCGAGACAATTTTGAGGAGAACAGAGACCCTATTGACACTTCCAAAATTTCCAAAAGTAAATTGTACATAGAGGAAATGCGTCGGATTTCGGGACAAACATCGAGCAAAAACGTGAAGGCAAGATCACCTGACGGCCATGTATTCCTTTTTAATTTGTCTGTGATTCTTTGTACTTAAATAAAATAAATTTGAAATGCTACTCATTGAATTTCGAATACGTTTATTTAATGCGTTTGTAAAACCGATCCTGCTTGCAAGGATACATGTGTTCGACAGCTATGAACAAATTGCAAACTATTCTGGAAAGACTCCATGAAAATTTAAAGATCCTCAATCCGGTCATTATCAACGTTATACACCCAATTCATCGAGCCAACTATATGTTATGGATGTGCAGACTGGGGAACAAAACTTGCCAAAACAAACATAGATAAGATCAACTCCTCCGAATCCAATATGACCAAAACAATCTCCCGACTCACAGGACTACCAATAAGGGCAATCCCTTTTGAGGTTCTTGTGAGGAAGTCGGGCTGAATGTTCACCTAAAAGGAAAACCGCCAGAAGAAAGGTGTTATTGAAAATGTGTCGGTTCCCGAGAGCAACACAGAGAAAAGATGTGAATATTGCTGAGAGATGCCGGAATCACCAGACATAAAAACCGATCCTACTATACAACTTAGGATCACGGGGTCGTCGAAGCACATCTTAATAGACTGACAGTCTTTTAACCATATGAGAAGTTGTTTTGGAATATCTTCAACCACAAGCCTTGACAGGAGGGCTTCATGCCACACGCTATCAAAGGCATTGGATAGGTCAAGGCATACCATGTTTACTTGTCTCTTAAATCTCGATCTTTCAGTAATTCCAAATGCATTTGGTGGATGCAATCCGTACAAGATTTTCCGGACCTGAAGCCCTATTGTTCCGCAAGGAGGAAATCGCTCTCTTCCATATGCCTACTCAGCTTATTGAATACAATTCGCTCAACAATCTTGGAGATAGAGCATATGCGGCTGATCGGTCTATAGTTGAGAGGGGTCCCTGCCCGACTTTCCTAATTTTAAATTTATCCTGACTAGAGTTTTTCCATTGTTTTGGGACATGTCCATGATCAATGCTTGTGTTAAACAAGTTCTTAGGACCAGCAACAAGGCCTCCGGGCCTTCTTTAAACATTATCTGCTAACGTGGTCATGGCCCGGAGCATTTGCTTTGCATGTTCTATTGCAACGACGACGTCCTCTGGGGGTAATTATTATCTCGACATCCTTGAGGTCGTTCAGAGAGTAGTTACAAAGTTCTTGCGACGCCTCCATCTACTCACAAGAGACCAACACCATTGGGTCGACTTCTTGGATTTGGTCCAATTGTCTTTAAAAATTTCTGGGGCTTTTCCTGCAGAGTGCGAACATCCATCTGGGTTGTCAAGAATTCCAGCGTCGCAGACGCAAAAGAACCAGGTAGGACCGCGTACTTTTCAAGTTTCAACCTCTTGGCCTTCTCAGCGGCAGAATAGTCTCCAGAGACACTCTGGAGTAGGTTGCAAGGGGAAAATGTGTCGGTGCAAGTGACCGGGTTCAAAAGGAAAGATTGTCATCCTATCTGGTCGTTTTCCGTCCCGCCTGCGAAGGTCGACTGGTCCGAGCATGGAGGGGTGTCGCCTAACGACTTCGTTCAAGGCTGTGTCTGAAAAATCTGCCTGCACTCTTCCTGCAGGAGAGAGAGTGTAGGCCAAAACAGTCGATCTGTCTCCGCATCGGCAAGGATGTGGAACACAACTTTTAATCCCAGTCGTAATGAGATAAAAAGTTTTAGAAGACCCATATTAGATACCACTCCTCCCAGGAAGGACACACTTTATTTTTAAGCAAAGAACAGTTATGCTATCTAATCATATGGAGAAAACCAAAGAATCCTCTTCACTTCTTTTTTCTTTTTGTTGGGTTTGAGTCCTTTTGTAGACGATCCTGTTCCGCATTCTCATTTTAATGATGCCGTTCGTCCTAATGTCGTGACTGTATAACACCCCTTTGTGTGGGCACGTTGCCTATTATAGTCAACATATTTAATCTTTTGTCAGAAGTAAAAATAAGGATTTTCTCTACACCAATTAATTTATTGATTAATTTGATATTTAATAAGTTTCTTTTGTGCAACGTGGCTAAATGTTCAAGATTATCTATTTTTTGTCTGTTCCTCCTCTTTGTTTTCCTATTAGAATGGGCTCATGTGTTTTACTTGTCTAATGCCCAGTGCCAGGCTGCTATCCCAAACTGGAGGGGTTTACACAACTGCAAATAATGGACGCATTTTATCATTTACGCTGATTCCGGATTGACTCTGTTACAGTAGACGTGAAAACCGGATACACTTAACTATTTGTTTACTTCAACTTTTTTCTACGTGTATACGGGGTTAATAAATTAATTTTTTAAAGACTTATTTAACAAGGAAACAAATGTTAGTTAGGTTAAATTAAAAATTTATATTTAATATGGTCAACCGTAAATAATAAAGTTTATTATACTCGCTTTGGCATAGTGGTTAGGTTTCCGGCTAAAGTGAATTAGGCTACGGGTTCGATTCTCGCTGCTGTTCACATGGTGGAAGGTTCCACGCATCTAAGATGCAAAAAGGGTTTGACGAGTGACGCCGTCATCAGTGAATACTCACTGCGGAACTGGATTGTCTAGAAAGGACCCGTACACAAGAAAAAAAGAAGTGAAGATCATTGCTTGGTTCTACGATTAGTTAAAATTAAATTTACTGTTGTTTATTTAAATAAAGTATGTCCTGCCTATGCGTAGCTATAACTATTATGGCTCTCGTGAAAAGGCTGTTATTATTACACTCGCTTTGGTTGTCTCTCTTGTGAACTAATTATGTCCCATATTTATGTATACTTGTTTAAATTAATATTTCTTCATTTTTGAAAATACGAGGTTTATCAAACTTTTATAAAACAAATCTTTGATTGATCAATTCATTACTTTCCTTTTAATGGTAAAAAATTATGTGAATTCATTATTATATTATTTTTTCAAATATACAGGTGCTCACTTTTTTGGTTTTGTCTACAATAACATGTTTGACGTGGTATGGAGACAAAATGGGTAGCCTCGATAAAGGTGCTCACTTTTTTGGTAATAGCAAAATTTAAAACATTTCGTGGTCATCCAAAGTGTAAAAAAGTTAAATATTTATTTAATATAAATTTCTAAATTTTAATTTATAAGATTACCACGCTATATTCTATTTTGTGTCATGTCTCCATCTCTTTGGATAAATTCACAAGAATTGAATACAATAATGAGATATTTACTCGTAGTATACTAGTGACATGTCTGAAAATAGTCGATGATCACTCAGAAGATGGTGTCGAAGTCTTTCAGTCATAAATGATGTTTTCTCCTACATAAAAGCGATGGATCACTCAGGAGGGTTGTTTGTTCTTTCAAAAATGTCTGAATTCTTTCCATATTAGGTCAGTAACACAATACAGGCTATCCTGGTTCTAGTAAATTAACCAAACTCATTTCCGACAAATATATTGAAATTTTCGGTGTAAATAATAATGTAATCAAAGATAAAAACTCCAAAATGGATAAAATTGACTTTCTCTAATTTCTTCATAATTGAGAGTAGCAAATTGAAATGATTAATCAAATTAATTTGATAATGTTTGATAAATCTTGTGCTTCCAATAATAAAGAAATACTAATACAAAGAAATATATAGAATAGTTAAAACATGGTCCCACAAGAAAGACAAGTATCTCGTGTATGATAAACTTTAGTATTAATGGTTAACCACATTAAAATATAAAATTTTAACTAATTTAATTAAATATATTATTTATTTGATTTATCTTTGAGGCAATTTTTAACTTTGAATTTTTGGATTTTTGAAATCTATTTTAGTATCTGAAATAAATTGTAGTGAAGAAACAATCCAGGTAGACAATTCTAGTTTTCGATGCGATTTAAAATCCATTTGACCGATTCCCTTGATAGACTTGAGATATTTTCTTCGTTTGAGTTACTTTCTTTCAAAAATCATCGTGGACAGATGGTCTTCCAAACACAATTTTCCAAACAGAGGAAACTCATTCGATTATAAAAAAATGATACCCTAATCGAATCCCATTGAAAATGCTCAAGGCTATACTTTTGGGAGAGCGTAGAATCGATGACTTCCCATGTAAGGAAATCGGTATCGTTATGGGGGATAGTCTAATAGTTAGTGTTTAACACTTTTTTTCGTAGCAGTCTTGGTGTTATTGAAATAAAATCATGGAAACCTTTATTCTCTTAATTCATCAAGCCGACCACCAACTACAGTTCCATAACATGTGGAATGAACCTAGTGTAATGGTAGAACGTTTTACTATTTTCCTCATTCGAATCCCCTCTAGTTAGGTTTTTTAGATATATTCAACACACGTTTTTTGAAAGTCATCAGTGTGTAAAAGTTGCTCTAAGACCCTTGACTGAGTATTTATGTTGTATTTGTCCTCAAAAACAGTTGGGACTAATTTGTTATTTTTGGGTTTCTAATTCGAAGGACTCTGAGTCTGTGACGGTGGTAACTTTTTTAAACTGTTCACTTCTTTCTTAGTGTATTAGCATTGGTGGTGAGTCATCTATGTCGGAAAATAAATCTTTTTCGACATGGCAATTAGTGCCTTACTGTCGACTTTTATTTCTTCTGTGCAGGGAGATGAAGAGCTAACAGTTCTGTGTCCTAATCTTACAAAATTATAGAATTTGAAAATTTATGGTCAGTCTTGAGAATGAACGTGAATAATTTCTAATAGTATGACTATTGGTTGTCGCTAGTAACAAAGCACTACCATCCTGTAGAGATCACTTCCATCATGACACACCACGTGAATTATTGAACACAATGATTATTCCATATATTTAGTTAGATTTATTTAAGGTATGAAAAACCGGAGTAAAGTCCCTGATACATAATCCACAACATCGTCTCTTATAGGAAATTTCTATTTGCGGAAAGTCATAGATCAATGCTACAATCTTCTTTCTCGAAAAATCACTTCTAGCACTCATAGTAACTTACAAGATTCTATATATGCACTTAAAATACAACGAATCCTCTTGTCATCATCAACTTATGCACTTGAGAATCTATTGCTTCAAGTCTTTTTCCGATGTATTCAACCTTCTATGAACCTTAGTGTGGTGAAATTGAGAAATATTGAAGTGTAACTATATATTGCTTGAAGCTGCATTTGTGTGCCACGAAATTGATGAATCAATATTATCGGCTTACTATTACTCTTAAGTATTCAGGGACCACTCAATATCGAGAAATAATATTCTCAAAAATGGCAAAATATGGCATACTGTTTCTATGATGTCATACCTTTAACAATAGTCTTGCGTTCGAATTTCCCGCTCATTACTAAATTGAAGATTATTTGATTATGTTGTCTTTTTTCTGCGTTTAATTAGTAAGATGTTATATGATTCCCCTATTTCAAAGACTTTTCTTTAGCCTTACTCTACTGGATCATTTCCTAGTGGGCACAAACTGTGGTTTTGAATATGTTGGTGCTTGTAAGGACATCTTTCTCTGCGAAGAGAGCTAGATAAGGTTAAGTAGTTGTTAGTGTTAAACCATAAAAGAACGAGAGACGAAGAACATTTTCTATGCCTTGGGTTAATTTTTTTTTATTAATTAGCTAGACAGTTTTTATTTCTTATAATAAAATAAATTAAAAAAACTAACAATTAACAACTACTGGCTGTCTCGTAATTGAGAATACATTTCCCCTGACGAGATGCAAGGAAATGCTTCTTAGATACATTGTGTAACAACAAAAATGTTATATGATTGAAACACCACTTGGTTTCCTTCTGGAACAGGACGCTTTCCGGAATGGGATATCTATCCAACTTGGGATCGACCAGCCTCGTCCATGCCGTTGTGGATTGCAATGGACTTCACCCGCTCTCTTGCCGTCTCAGCAGAAGCCGGTTCCCGAGGCATGCGGTCACAAATAGGTTGTGAAGCGCTCTCTTGATGAGGCTGGATTCCTTCGTGTCTGGAACCTGTAGGTCAAGATCGTGAAGATGGAAGCGCCTAGATGAAGTAACTCTCTTCCCTTCTCTCGAAGGAAATGCTTGATATGGGATGGGGCTTGTATCGACACCTTTTCCCAGTCGAGACTTGTTGATTCCGCGTTGAAAGCTGGGGATGCTGCTCGACCTTCGAGAATTTTAAGATAAAAAAAGTACAAAAGCCTTTCCTCAAGATTCCATGTACAGCCAGTTGTTGTCGAGACGAGTGGAGTCTTCGGGCCCAAGACGGTTTCTTTTCCCGCTTGGGTCAATGATTTCGAAAGTTAGTAATGAGCATCGGAAATGGTTGTTCCAAAGGATTTCTCTGGCAGTTGTCAAAGGAAACAGCAATTTCATCCTATCAGCTGGATTATTTTGATTGTCTTGTAACGTAATAATATCCTTTACTTGTTGAAAATTTATTTATTAACCCTGAGATAATCGAGAAAGTAAAGTCAACTAGTTAGGTGATCCCAGTTCCCGCAACCAAACGTGCCATCCTAAGCCTGTGCGTCTCCATTGTTCCCACTGTCGAACGGAAATGTTTTCTTTGATCCTTGCTGAGGAAGCCGATTGGAGAAGGAAATTTCTTAGCCAACCGATTTTCTTTTGCGTGGAACAGTGAGAGGCTTAGTGGGTGTCCATCGCATCTACGAGTTGTAGATTCCGTCAACAGGGGAGGCATTTCAGTTTCACATTGTGGTCCCAGCATACGTATTGTTTTTCTTTGCAATAAGTTTAGTTTTTGGATAGTGGTCTCTGATTGCGCGAATCTCCACGCAGCAGAGGCATATTCCACAGCCGGCGCGATGTCTATGGATCCGATTGCTTTATACATATTCGCTGTGGTCTTCTGGATGAGGGCCCGTGTGACATTCAATTTCTGTAGTCCTTTGGTGAAGACTTGTTTGGCATGGTAGGTAAATTTAAGCAGCCTGTCTTATGTCAGTCCCAGGATTGAGGGGTTTCTTGTGACAGGTGTCCAGTATGTCCGATGAAGATTTCTGGTTCTTCTTTGTACCGCCGGTCGGAGGTGAATAGAGTGCATGATGATTTTGAGCCGATACCGAGAGACGGTTAGCTATCAACCAATCGTGGATACAATCCGAGTGAGACTGCTTCTGCTGTCTAACTGCTTCTTGTTGCAATGATGATATCGTCAGCATAGGAAAGCAGTAGGAAGTCCTTGTCAATGTCTGCTGGTAGGTTGTGGAGGAAAGGTTGAATAGAGTGGGGGACAAAGGCAAACCTTGGGGCACTCCGCTTGGTAGTAAACGTGATCGTGATCTGAGGTGGCCACAGATGACCCTCCCACGTCTTCCAGATAAAAATTGGCCAGCCATAGCTTCAAGTTAGGGCGAATTTTTGAATCAAAGATTTTTCCAATTAAATGTTTCCTCGTACAGAGTCAAACCTCTTGCTGATGTCAATCGAGACCATTGTTGTCCGCATGTGTTTTGGGGTAGTGTTGACCATCCGCAAAGAACTGTGAAAGCGTTGATAAGAAAGTCGTGGTTGATCTTCCACAACAGAATCCGTGTTAGAAATTCGGTTGAGTTAGGGAAGGAGTAATATCAGATAGGATCAACTTTTCCAACACTTTTGTCATTCTAGAGATCAATGAGATTGGTCTGTATGAATTGGGATCTCCTTTTGGTTTTCCGGTCTTATGAATTGGAGTGATGAGCGAATTCTTCCATATTTGGGAAATAGTGTTCCAGATAACGGACAGGTTAAAAATTTCTGTTATGTAGCTAATTTCGTATTCGCTTAGGTGTTTTAGGTGAATTGAAGATATACTTTGTCTGGGCCGCAGACCGTGAGTTCTTTAATTGGGCGATAACCTCTGAGACCTGCTTGTCTGAGAATAGTTCTTGGTAAGGTTCATTTTTCGGTTTGCGGGCACGTACTTTGATATTCAGTTGTTTAGAGAATTTCTAGAAGCTGTTCGCAGCGTAGTGTTTCATAAGTAGATTAATGTGTATATGACAAATATGCTCTGGAGAAGGGTTACAGGTTCCGTTCGTATCTTCCAACTCTGATTTAATTTGTTTTAATGTTTTCCAAAATTGATAAGATGAACTTTTCCCGTTAAGCGATTGATTAGGCCACCTCTGATCCTGATGGTCTTTTATTCTCTGGTTGATACTTTTGTTTTGTTGTCTGATGGATTTCAACTCCGTCGATGGCATCTTTTCATTTGGTTCCTTCGTTTTATGAGTGTAAGTGTCCGGGAATTGAGGGTAGGTATAAAATTCGTGTATGATGAGAGAGAAATATGTTGTCAGCCTTTTGAATGGCCACACTGATGATTTTTTGCGGCTTCATCCATCGAACGTATATGGGATGATAGTCCTTTGACCAATTCCAGGTCTACGAAGTCAGACCAGTCAACCTTCTTATAATTCTTGAAACTTTTCACTTCGGTCAGCAATATCCGGCGTTTCCGAAATCCTCTTAACGTAAGAAGGATGGAATTATGGTCGCTGGAGAAACCATAGTTCACATCCATGTAGTATTCCAGCTAAAGAGGGAGAACACGAGGTTAAATCAGCTATCAGTGTTCCTTAAATAGATTCTGGTGTGTAATTTAGGTTCATTCAGGACAAACATATCAATAAGACCATTTGCGATGAACTAGCCTCGGGTGTCAGAGGATTGTGAAGCTAGCCAAAAGGGGTGTCGGGCATTTAGGTCACCGCATATTAGAGCGTTCTTTAGTGCTGAGAGACAGGGTATATTTGGGTGTAGGATTTTGGGCAGGATCCTTGTGGTGTAGGTTAATCAAGGTTGATATAAAAAGGCGAGTACAGCTCCATTTTGATAGTGATCTGCTCCATGGTATCGTCTGACTCCAAAAGTTATGAGGTCCGTCGACACACGTTAATGAAAGGTATACCGTTCTTTATAATTGTGAGTAGTCCTCCACCTGGTCTTCCTTGACGGTCCGTACGGATTACTGTGTATCCTGGGAAAGAGGGTGGTGAGAGAGGGTGAGTAAAGGATGAGAGTTCCTGGATCTCTAAGTTCCAGGATCTTCCTTTTAATTCCATTTGTATTTAGTTGTAGAATTATTAGGTCTCCGGGTGGACCAGGGATTTTTCTAATGTCGCCACAACACTAGACGTAGTCGGAGGCATGTAACTTACGGAACCCCCAAGAGGTGGGGAGAAGTTATTGACTCTTTCGTTCCTTTCAGGAATAGGTGACACCTTCTCGAGTGAACCACAAGACACCAAGTTAACTATATCACGTTGCAATCTACTTGTTAAAAATAATTAATTAACTATAAAATTTTAAATATTTACTATTGAATTTTCAAATTATTCGTAGGCGAATAAAATTAAATATTTAAGTTTTAGCTAAAATTATCATATCTCTCCAATATCTTCACCCCTCGTTAGAGCTTCTATACAACAAATTGTTCTACCGAGTATCGAGCACGCTTGTGCTGCATGGATTGCCTCTTTATCACTATCGGCACAGAGCAAGCTGGAAGTTTTACAAAATCGATATCTCAGAATACTATTGAGATCTTCGAAAAAGACGCCTACCTCGTTACTCAGACCAACAAACAAAAATAGTTTATTCATGTGTCATAATTATCAATTGACGCATTTTTATGATAATAATTTTTATCATTTTTGTAGTACCTAAATAATGACACGTGACATAACATATAATAGCCACTAAACCGACTATCATCAACACGTGCTAAGGGATCACGAAAAACCAAGCATTGATTAGTAGAAATTCAAATGTGGTGAAAATATTAAATTTAATTAAAATAAAATTAATTTATTATAAGTAAATTTTTAAATAAATTTGAAATCAATTCACATTTTAAAACCAAAAATAACGATATGAGGTGCCCCCATGAATTAGACGTATATTTAATTCCCCACCTAAGAATGAGGAACGTCATAATTTACTGCCTAGAACTGGTTATCCTGTGTAAGCTATCTCCCAGATCGACCAGACTGACTTCTCTGACCAGCAGAACGTCGAAATTATGTACGCCGTTCTCCAATCTGCCTTCTCCCTGTTGAAGTCCCACGAAATGATCGAAGACACGATAATTCTCCAAAGACTCCGCAAAAAGATCCTCGACCAAGCTGGAGACACCAGTATCATCGATCAGTGTCACGACGAACGGATAATCGACAAGTTTCTTGACATTATTCGCGGAATTGTCAAACGGGACAGAATCTTCGACGATTGGCAGAGTCATCGTGACTTTCTGGTGTCGAGTCTTACAGATTTCCAGAGTTTGTTCAATCCCCACATGAAATCAGAAGAAAATATGTTTCTTCCCCTTCTCAGACGTTTCATGGGATATGACGAGCTCAGAGTAGTCTATAAAACCGTGATAAAGTACCATGACCTCGTCCAACCAAAGATTGAGACCATTGACTCTTACAAGAAGACAAAAGATGCCTACATTCGCGGACAATTTATCGACATCTTACCAACGGAAATCCTAATTGAGATATTCAAACTCATCCCCCGTTCTTGTCTTGCCAATGTGGCCTATGTCTGTAAACGGTGGAGACGATTGACCTTATGTACTCAGCTGTGGACCTTCTTTGACTTAAAACCTCATCTATCTGCCTTTTCAATCCCAGGTCTCCTCAAGTTTGTGATCCCCAAGGTCAGGTTTTCTGTTATGGGCCTGTCCTTGTCGAATTGTGAGGACATTAATGACGAACTGGTTAGCTTCATGTTTACATGTTCTAGGCAACTAGGTTCCTCTCCTTATGTCCCCTCGTCCATGACCTCGACCTTTCGTATACACGTGTTACGGATCAACTATTTTTGAATTTTTTTTCCCAGTCAAAGTCGCTCTCGCAGTTAAAGAGTCTAAATCTTTCGGGATGCTCTCAAATCACTGATGTGGCCCTTCAAGCTTTGGGAGGTCCTCGTTTGAAGTCTTTGGAGGACTTGGATCTCTCAGGATGTGAGAATATTACTGATACTGGGCTCCTGTTAGTCATTTTTGTTACTTTCAGATCTCTGGTTTCATCCGGTGAGGAGTCGGATAGCCCACTGATCCTCAAGAGACTCAAGTCGCTAAATCTGTCAGGATGTCGCTTTCTTACCGGACCAGGCTTGGTTAGATTTGTTGAATCGTGTCCCCAAATTGTACCAGAACAGCTGTACTACTGCTCGATTGTTCAGGACGGTCCTTTTCCACGACTGGCGAACGGATGCTCTAATGCGTGCCCTTTTTGTGTGGTTTCATCGAAAATGACTTTTTATGATTTTTATTTAACAAATTTCTAATTTTATTCCTTATATCGATTTATTGACTTATTTGTTTAAATAAACATAATTGAAACAACTTAAGCCCTCTAACTAAAGTGGCCCGGATTGCGTGAGTGTTCCCTTTAATCATTGCCTCATTTCGATCGATTCTTCGTATTAGGGAGAAATGCGTCTGTCATCTCTTATTTTGGCTGTTTACAAGGTTTTCTATGGATTTAATTTTGTGGTCATAATTAAACCACAGATTAAGAATTATAGTGAAGTCATCATGATATGAGTAAAACTTTTTTCATCCAAATGAAAAGGGGAACGAAAGGTTTTTTGAATTTGAGTTGAAATATAACTTTAGGTATTCTGATTGTTGATTTTCGCTTAAAATAGTGAAATATCACATGAATAGACAATTCCTTTTTACAGGACTTTGGGTTTCTGACGTCTTTCAATTTCGATACTTAGTCAGGACTCACGAGGACAAGCCTTTTCATCGATCACTAAACTTTTTTTTATGATTCACTTTATTAAACATGAAATAGAACTATATAGAAATTTTTTCAAATACACCTAAACTTTCCGGTTTATTACCATTCCCGATCAATTAAAATTCTATAATTTCACTAAAATATGGTAATTATCCACTATAATCTTGTTAGGCATGTAATCTCTTAAAAAGACTGAGGAAAGATAATTCGGGACAACCATAGACACTGAATAATATCATTTTCCAATCTATGAATGAATCATCTCTTCTCTTCGGAAGCGAAAGCATGTGATGGAATATTGGAGGATGTATTTGGTCGGCACAAACAGACGTTCTACCTTGGGTTACTTAATTGGGACTGTTTGTGCTAGGCTGATTGTAAGTCTGACGTTAATAAATAAAATCATATTATGGTCAATAATTGATATTCGTTCCGAAAGTTACTATAATCTCGGTAGTGCTCTGCTCAATGGACATGCACAAAACGTTAAACTCAGTTTCGAGGAAGATACTCTGGATTAGACCGTGACAGGAGGAAGATACCCTTCTAGGGAAGGCGTAATTAAGCGTGGTCTTGACGAACTGTTAGTAAATATTCGTCAGTGATTCTATGGATTGGTTGTGACGTGATAAGAGTGACAGATGATTTCGTAAGAGAAGGGAACATTCAGTTGGAGTTTATACATTCACTTATGAGGTCAATTTTATCGTGCAAAAGTAGCGTGGCTCTCTGAATGTCTGTGTCCTTGGCAGCGATGACAAAGTCATCGGCATACGTAAGGACAATTGAGTTTGGAGTAGTCGAAATGCTACTCAGGTGGTGGTTGAAAAGGCTCGGAATGACAGAACTCTGTGGAACCCCGTTTAGAAGATACCTGAACCGCGAACTGCAAGAGTGGAGGCATTCTTGTTTGAGTCGGTCAGACACGAAATTCAAGAGCCAGCGCATCCAGATGGATGGGATTTCAGAAAAAATTTTGTTGGACAGTACTACACGTGAGATGCCTTGGTGGATGCAAGTACCTTCCTTTCAGGAGGAGAGAAGTTATTGAAACCCTTTGACAAGGGTTCTCAGGTGGGTAGTTGTGAAGTGGAGTGAGAGGAACCCATGCTGATGATTGGCAAACAAGATGTGAATTTAAATTTCTTTAAAGACGATTTTCTCCAAAATTTTGGAAACCACAGACAGAAAGGAGATAAGTCTGAACAATGAAGGATCTACTGGACTCTTGTTAAGCTTTAGGATTGGGATAATCTTGATTTTTCAATAAAGCTGGAATTCGGGATGAGTTTATTGAATATTTTAATAAAGCCGTTAAATCATGGATTCAGTTTGAACTAAGGTTCTTAAGTGGAAGATACTAAGACTATCAGGTCATTTTGCGGTGGAGTTCATCTTAAGGTGACTAATAAAAGAATAAAACTTCATCAACTCATTGGCCCGACTTGAAAAGTATTTCAGTTTTGCTTCTTTTTGGCTGGTACCCTTGGGAGACTGAATTGAGTTTTTAGCAGCTTCTAATCGTCTACCAGAATCTTCTTGGGTTGGTTTTGTAGTTTATACTTTCTACAGATTCTTTTGCTCTGCAATGAGCGAACATAGTTTTGTTAATGTCGGACGACTCTGAATGTACCTTACCGCTATTTGCTGGATTTCATCTCTTCAAATGTCTTCTTTTACAAATCAATGAAATTGCTTCTTGGTTGAAGTACAGATTGAAGTAGAGTATGAAACCATTCGGTATGAACTTATTATAAATAGTTAGAATCGCCGAGTTGAATGAGCTTAAAGCTTCATCAAAAGAGTGAAATTTTTCAAATGCAAACTTGAAATTTTCCTATGATAGTTCACTTGAATTTTTCATAAATGCTCTTTTTTAGATAACTTAAGTACGTCTGTATAAGTCTCGCGGGATGAAAAATCTAGTCACAAAAATAGGGTAATGTCGATTAGCCAGGAAGGTTCTTTTGCATTAAAATCATTGAAATCCATATCTATGGTTCGAAGAAACAGTAGGTTTGGTTAGTAGCAACGTGAAGAGGGAGGAATATACGTGTTGATAATGGTACATGGAGTCGAGTTAACGCTGATGACTAGGGCAATTTTTTATAGCCAGTAAAATTTAAAATATAGCACTTAAAAACATTTAGCATGTATAAACCACAAAATATAGCAATAAAAATTATAGCACTTAATAATTTTTAATTTTTAAAAAAGAAAACAAGCAAAGTCTTTTAGTTAAAAGGCTAGAATTACGAAGGCGTTCCACTTATCACCCCTATTTCGAGCCTCTGTCTCAACCAGAATCTTTCGAGTGGTTCGCATCTCTTCGAAGTAAGCCTTCGGCGATATTGAGTCTTCCACAAAATCCAAGTATTTCATCCTTTTATATTCTTTATGTAATGTAATTTTTTTCTGCTCCGACTCTGAGTAACAAATCTAATCCAGAATAGTTTAAAGCTATTGTTCTTAATGAGTGTAGATGTAGTGCTAATTAATTGATTGTGTTTTTAGAATTCCCCCACATTCGAAAGAACTAATTATATCATATAAGGCGTCCTAATTTTCGATTCTTTGTTGTAGCACTTTTAAATTTCTTTGAAAAGAGCTGGCTTACTGAACGCATTTCCTTGCAGAATGTCAGGGAAATTCCTTCTCGATTCTGAGAACAGCCATTAGTTTTTAAATTTATTTTGCTGTTTTAAAAAATTTCTGTGATGAATCGAATAGCATGCATCTTAGATTGTTATATATTGATTTAGTGTCTTTGAATAAACAGTAATTCAAACACATTTATGTTAATTAATTGATTGTGGTTACAAAATTTATAGCAAACATTTATTATAGCATTTATAGCCATCTTTTCTCGATGCTCCGACCGTGAACCCACACATTTTCTATACGGAATGGGGATCTTTTATCCCTCCTCTTCTGAAATTTCCTCCAGTTGCTTCTATGATAGACTCAAGTGTTCTCTCTATCCGTATATTTTTCCTGTAAATTGATTGCTTTTGACTGGATCTCTTGAATTTTTATTAGGTTCGTTGCCGCAAGGTTAGATCACCACGCAGCAATACGTAGCTTATTGTTGGCTCTATATACTGCTTGTAGAGGGTCCCGACACTTGGCGGATAAATTTTTCCACAGTTCAAAAAAAAGGCTTTTACAAAATTGATCTTCTTTTTAAAACTAATAATAAAGTCGGATTTTCAGAATCCTAAAGACCAAGACAAGGAAGAGCTATTTCTGGATCTTCTTTCCTGTAGGAGACATCAGAACCAGAAATTGCATCAATGACTATTTTTTCTGGAATTTTTAAAATTCTTTGTTATGAAGAGGGAATTGAAGACCAAATATCTTTGATAATGCCTGATTTCATCATTTTATGGACAATCTCCATGTACAATCTCCATGTTACCTTACTCACCCATTTCTCAATCCAATTAGAACTTATCAACATGTGGAAAAACTATATGTTTCCAGAGGAGGTGTCGAAAATGAGAAAATTTAAAAAGTTTGTTTTTACTTTTAAAAAATAGTGACGCTATTGGTCGAAAAAGCCTATAAAAAGAATTTCTTACTGTAGTGTGCCTGGATATATATAATGCAGTGTTTGGCACCTAGACTTCTTGATACGTTGTCAGAGCCAAATATTTGGAAAACGACAATTTGTGAATAGAAAACTATCTTTCAGGAAGAGAGTCTTACATACGTGTCGGAGATTTTACTTCCAATAAGATAGAGTTAAGAAGGGGAGTTCCACAAGGTTCTATTCTCAACCCACTTCTCTTTAATTGTGTGATGAGTGAAGTGTAGAAAACAGAGATCTCCAATAGCCAGATGGTTTTTTATGCTGACGACATAATTGTTCTCGACTCAAGCATAAAAAGCAAATGTCATGGAGGAGGATTGAATCTCAGATCTTAAGAATTGAAACCTTGTGCGAAGATAATTGATTAAATCTATCGAGGTTATGCACTGTCAGGCTATATAAATAAAACGGAAAGAATGTAAATCGTTAAGTGGATACAGGGAAAATTTCAGCTATCGGAAAAATTGAAATATCTTGGACTGTCTGTTGATAAAAGAGGATCCTTCAAAGATCATGTCGAGACACGAAGAGCGAAAGCGACGGGGATACTTAAATCATTACTTTGATTTTATCTGAATCCGGAGACCTTCCTTTATATATATTCTGCATGCATTGAACCATTCTTTGATATATGGCTATCAAGGATGTTTTGAGACAGAAGAAAACAAATTCCTGAAATTACTTGAGAAATCCAGGAGATATACCATTGAGTTGGAGTATGGATTAAATTTAAAAAGATAATTAAGCTTCCTTAAGGAAAAATACAAAAACAATCGAAGAAATATTACATCACGTGGAGACGTGTGATTTAATTTGGGCTTTTCTAACTAAAAAGGACACACGGTCAGAAGATACGAACCTTCTGAATTAGTTTTTCGACTTTTTTTTTTCGACTTTTTTAATTTCTTCTGCCAGTAGATGCCTACTATTTTCCTCCGCTGTTAGTCTGTTAAGATCTGCTTTCGACGACCCCGTGATCCTAAGTTGTATAGTAGGAACGGTTTTTATGTCAGTTGATTCCGGCATCTCTCATTCTCTCAATTTGTGTTAAACCATTCATGAGGTCTGCTTAAAGTTGTTTGCAATGTGTTTGTAGCTGTCGTAACACGTATATCCTTGCAAGCATAAATTATGTCATCGGCATACGCAAAAGTTATCAAATTTTCGTCCGAACTGTTTGGAATATCGTGTAAGACGGTGACAAAGGGGAACCTGTGGCACACCGTTTGTAAGAAATTTTGAGACCGATTGGCAGGATTTTGGTACTACTTTTCCTTTTCGACAGTACAAAAGTATTCGAGTATCTTTTGAAAATTATAGGTATTTCCGAGCAGTAGATCTTCATCGTTAAGTTTTTTCTGGGGACCAAGTCAAAAGCCCTGCGGATATTTTCAGAAAGATAGAAGTAATTCACTAATAAATTTAAAAAGAGATTTTATAAGTAAATTAAATAAAAATTAATATTTAAAATTCAAATAATTTAATTAATGAGTGATGTGTCTCCATTTCTCATTCAGCTCAAACGGAGGTATTTTCATATAGACAAAATTAGCTTAGAAGAAGGTCACAAGGACATCCACCACAACTGCACGAGGACTGCTAATAAGGCAAATGTAAAGAATTTATTTATTTAGATTGTGCATGCTGAAATTATTGAAGTTGAAAATAAACTTAAAAATTTAACCAAAATTATAAATAATTATAAATTTTTTTCAGACCAAATTTTATCCTTAAATTCAGAGATTAAACAAATAAATTTCCACCTTACCCAAGCGGGTCGCTGTCTCGACAAAATCCACGAAGGGATGTATCAGATAAAAAACTACGACGAAATCTACCGCGAAAAAACGGATAATCTCCAAAAATACGGAGAAAGGTTGAAGGATTGGCAAATTGAGCAAGAAAGGAAGTTAGAACTGGAAGATCTGCGATACCAGCAAAAACAGGCCGACTTGGAGTACGCCTTTCAAAAAGATTTTAATGAATTCTCTGCAAATGGGCCATCTGCTTTGAAAATCGCGGAAATCATTTACCGGGGCTGGATTCAGTAATTTTGGAGGATGAAGAAATGAGAAAACGATTTGAAGACTTTTTGTGTGATGATTAACTATTTATATGTTATTATATTCCACGTGGGTAGACATTTATAAAGTTGACTTTAAAATTTGAAAATGTTGAGATCCACGTGTGTTTGTTACCTTGGTTTATGGTTAATCGATAATTAGTTTTCTTGAGATTTGACTTTATCACTTTGAGTTTAACTTCGAACCCACGTGTGTTTGTTTACTCGTAAGGGGTTATGGCTATGGATCTTAGTTTTGCAAAAAATGTATTTATTGACTTTGATTCTGAACCCACGTGTGTTTGTTTACATTTAATGGTAGTGGCTAATTTGGAACTAGTAGAGGTGATTGACTGTATTTATTGATTTGGATCCACGTGTGGTTGTTTGTGTCTTAGTGATAGTTTTTACTATTTAGTATCTGCTTGTTGTTTTGTGGTAAAGGTTGATAAAAATATTTAAATGGGAAATACGAGCGGTATAACACAAGATACTTTGAACTTGGCTAACGTGGTCCTGGACATATTCTCTAAGAGAGCCATTTACTCCGCAGTTTACCAAGAACTCCGAAAATCCAGTCGCGTTAACAAAAAACCATCAGTGAGGATTTTGTTACCTTCTCATGCTATGACTTAGAGGAACTGCATCGGGGGAAACTCCTCTGGATGGTTGTTGACTAATGGTCTTTTTGGATATAATTTAGGATTAAATTTGGCGTCACATGAGATGATGGACCACATGACGCAGTGGGGAGAATAGTTGAGCAGAGGTTTTAACTACTTAAATACTACGGATTTAATAAATTAAATATTTAAATAATATATTTGTAATTAAAATTAAACATTAAAATTTTGTAGTGCACGTTGATGGATGAATATGGTCGTGAGCCTTGGTAATAAAAAATCACATAAATTAGTCCATGGAGGATCGTGGACGACTGCGGGGGAGCTTTGCGATGGGGGCAATTGGAGGGAGTGTATTTCACACATACAAAGGATATGTGAATGCGCCCGCTGTAATTTTGGCTTAACAAAATTAGGGGATTGTCAAACGTGCGGTGGGAAGTTTCAACACAGTCCGCTTAAAATCCCCAATAACTGGGGGAAACTTTGCTGTTTGGGGCGGAGTCTTCTCTTCAATCGATTGTGCCATGGTTTCCATCCGGAAGAAGGAGGGACCACTCAATTCTATTGTCAGTGGGGCCCTCACAGGTTCAGTCCTCGCTATAAGAAGTTAATTTTTCCATTTTATCTTCCAGAAGGGACCGGGGCAATCATTGGGTCAGGGATTGTCGGTGGAATCCTGCTGGCTATGATTGAGGGAGCTGGTGTTCTCATTTCGAAGTTGACGGCAGAACAGTTCCGTCCAAGTGGACTTTAGTTCTGATGTTTAGTGGACCCCACGAAAGAACCACCTCCTCAGAATGAAGGTACCTCACTATTCCAGTCATTCTTTGGTAATTCTGATGCTCCCAGCTGATGTTGTATTAACTAATGAATTTGTTATTTATTGTTTTGCTGATTTTGTGATGATTAGTGACGATATGCGAATTTACTGTTGATTCCTGTGTTGACCACTTAGGGTAAATAGAGGTCGAACTCTGATATTTAAGGGTAAAGCTAAAGTAATGATTCTTTACTACGTGTCCACTCAAAATAGCCTCCAATTATTTTTGTCAAGTTTTAGATAGTTTATCGAAAAACATTTACCAAAACGACATCCTTAGGTAAAAAGTCATCTTTTTAAATATTATAAAAATTGACTTTAATGAGTCCCATGGGTAAATGGAACAGTTTACTTTAGGTCCTCGACATCTTTAGGTAAAAAAGTCGTCCTTTTTAAATCGTACAAAAATTGGTTTTGATGGGTATGTGGAACACTGAACAAGGTCCTCGACATCTTTAAGTAAAAAATTCATTTTTTTAAATTTTATAAAAATTGATTTTAATGGGTAAGTGGAACATTTTACCAAGGTCCTTCAAATCCTATGATTTGTGATAATTAAGTTTATTTTCACATGTTGTTTTGGTAGACGTACGAATGAGAATTATGATTCTTCGGGAAAAGTAATAATAAATGTGTTCTGTGTAGCGAGATTTTGAAACGTATTCCCTTCAAATATTATAAAGGCAATCATATTTGAATCGATTCTGATATTCAAATGATCTCCAGATTTGAATGAAGATAAAATGGTGGTTAGATTTTTAATCCAGTCAGTATCACATTTTTCAGCAAAATACTCAACAATGTTGTCGTATAAGTATTTGACGATCTGTAAAGTACATCAGAATCCAATTCTGACCCTGATTGATATTCCTGTAAAACGAACAAGGAAGTGTAACAGCCGAACTTAATTTTCTCTTTTATGGACATTTTTATATTTGACAGTGTACTATCCTTATCTTGTGAAAAATGCAAGACAATGAAGAAAACTAATGTTTACGTGAATATGAACCAAATCATAGTCCTCGAACATATAAATTAGCTATGAGTTTAATTGGATCGGAGGGATTATACAAGATCACATCAATAGCAGAAAGAATGAAGCTATAGCGATTTAAAATTACTTCTATGATTTCGTCTGAACCCTGAGATGCTTCTATATTTGCAGTTAGCATAAATCATTTTTGATATATGGTTTTGAGAGTGGGATGAAATTTAATTTAATTTATTAACCCCGGAATCACAAGACAGAGGATAAAGTTATCGCCTAATTAAGTGATTCCGGTGTCTCTACCAGTCCTTTTCATGTGGTTAGTTTTGGAGTCCTGGGTTAATCTCCACAGCGGGGAAGGTTTCTTATCATATCTCGGGCAGGCGTCCATATATAGATGGATGTCCGGCCTGATGGGATGGTCAGGGGACTTTGCCATCTTGAGGAAATCCTGGTGATGGTCCGTAAGGTATTACATGATTGGGCCTCCTTTCTTAATTCGAACAAATGTTATAAAATCATCACATGTGACAGCCATATTACTTTGTATGAGGAAATATAATTCCTTCTCAGCCAATATATATAGGCAAGAGGTCTTTTTAACGAAATTTATAATTTTACAGCACTTTCCATAACGTCACTTAATATGTTGTGAATGTTTTCCGATACATCAGGGCATTACGATGAAGAATAACATTATGGTACAATATTCCAATAACAGTTCATTCAGTACAAACATGGCATTTATTTTAACTGATTTTTGAAGAAAATAATTATTTATAGTTTCAACGTTACAGCAATTCACGCATTATTATATTTACTCAATCGTCGATATCCGAAAAAACTAGTCAAATCTATTAAATTTTTGATTTTCAATATTTTCAGAAAGTTCCTGAATTTGTGTGAATCCTATTTGATAAGACACAGCTTCTCAGTATAGTCGATGATCTTTTAAGCGTGGTTTCATAAAATTTCCGGCAATTGTATGTGATTCCATAATATAAGATAACTCGGCTTTGTAATATAAATATTTCTCAATGATACTCTGGTTGATTTAGGTCATCGTGTTTGCAAAATTTGAAATGATAATTCAACTTAATGAAGAAATGCTTCCTTCTAAGTTTTTCAGGAACAAGAAAAGTATTATGACTAATAATGCAGTGTTTCAAATGTGACTGATTGATTATTCGGATTTAAAAAAACACAGCCCTTCCGATGATGAGTAGCTAATATTTTTATTACTTAAACCTCACTTTAGGCCGGATGGCTCAGTGTAATAAGTTCCGACTAAAATCAATCTCAATATCTCGTATATGCCTTGGATTAATAAATTATTCGGATTGTCAAAATAAATTCACCAGATTTAGGATATAATTCTACTAGAATGCTAGGAATCGAAGTGGAAAAGATGTCGGTACAGCCACATCCCAAATAAGCATTTCCCCGAGAGAGGGAAGACAATTACACCGACTGGACGCTTTCCGTCTCCACGATCTAGGCCCACCGGTTCCGGAGACGACGAGAATCAGCCTCCTCAAGGGATCGCTTCACAACTCCGTTGGTGGCTGCATGTCTCGGGAACCAACCTTGCTGAGACGGCAAAAAAGCGGGTGAAAACTTGTGCAGTCCACAACAGATCCACAACGGCATGGATGAGGCTAATACAAGTTGATTCATAGATGGATTGATATCCCATTCCGGACGGCGTCTGTTCCAAAGGATAAACCAATTGACGATAATAGGTGTTGTTTATCTGGAGCTGCTCTTGGAAATTTGAGAGCTAAAATTGGTTCTAATTCTATTATTTTTGGGAAATATGATTAAGGATATCTTAATATCATGCTTTTGGAGTATTTGGAGAGTGGTTCCTAAAAATGAAGGAACAAAAAACCGAGCTTATTACAAATTTACGATGAAATATTCAAAAGTTATAAAAAATTAAATAAAAACTTATTTGCTAATTTATTTTCAATTTTACGATATTTTCAGGAGCGCGGTAGACACATTTTATGACGCGGTAAAAACAATGAAAGCAAAAGAGAAAAAATATAAAACATTGCACGATCGGTTTACTTTCTATCCCATTGTAGTCGAGACAACTTGAATAAGTGAAAAATGCTTCGCTTCCTAAAGAAACTTGGACGCCTAGCTAGACAAAAAGGCAACGACACGTGAGACCCGGTGACTTTTCAGTTGATCTCTGTTGCAATCGTGAGAAACAACGCAACTTCGATAATGTCGATGGGGTCGACTTTGGATGGTTGGCTGTGTTAATTAATTACATTATTGATTGTACTTAATAAAATTAATTATCAATCAAAAAAAGAAAAAAATTATAATATTTTATTTAAATAAAATTTAAAATCTATTTATTAGAACACAGACTGTGAGAATGCTCCAATTTATATGTTTTTGAAAATAAAATAAAATTAGTAATATTTTCCAGTTTAATCGTTGATAAATCAATAATGAGTGAATATACTATTTCAGTAATAATGAATGATGATATTCCTACGTATATTGTTGAAAAAAACAATACGATTACAGCATTATTTAGCGGAAAAATTGATGTTACGTACAAAATCAAAAGTAAAGCTGTAATCTTATAATATTGATAAAAGGTGCATGAAAATTTAAACAATGCGAATATTAGTTTCAAAGATTATACCATGATCAAGTTGCTGAAATTAAATTGAATAAAAATAATATGACTTCTATAATTCGTCAACGTTTGCACTCATATTATTCCACTATTGATTTCCAGTTGTTTATATCAACTGAAAGTAATGTTAATGGTTTAAATGTGTAATTTAGCTATGTATATGGATGGCCTTGCACACGAAATCCCATTTGATAACTATTTTAGTTGCCATGATCTAAAAATAGAGTTTAATAAATATACTTCTATTAGTATTAAAGAAATGAAGATACAACTTCACAAATATAATAATAATCCTAAATTTACTGGAAACGGTAATTTGAAAATTAACTGAGATTTAGAAATCGATTGTAAAGTTGCTGATGCCAAATATAAAGAAATGAAGAAAAATGAAGAAATTAATAGAGAAAGTAATTTTTAATGAATCACCAGATCGTAAACTTCATAAATTAAAAGTACATGATATGAAATCATCGAGTAAGCCAACTACAATTCATAATTCACAAAAAGGTAATGCGAAATAAATTACTTAAATTAGCAATCAATTCTATAGTAATTTCCGTATGTGTAATTATTGGAATTCTGGTCACCTTTTTGATTATTTATATAAAAAAGTACAATAGAAGAACATATACTTCATTTGAGAATATTCCTTTAAATTAATAAAATCTGGTTTCTGGTTTTTGAAATATATGAGTGTACTTAGGACGATGAATATAGGGAATCTCAACTGCTTCAATTATTTATATCCAGTTTCAACCGTCTAAATATTTTCTGTTAAATTTAGTATCGATGTTGTCAATATCATCACATAAGGAATAACATAATCTTTAATTTTTTAGTGAAAACATTTTATTAAGTAACAAGACAATCAACATAATCCAGCTGATAGGAGGAATGGCTGTTTCCCCTGACAACTTCCAGAGAAATCCTTTGGAACAACCATTCAGTTTTCAACTCAGCTATCTTTTGAAATCATTGACCAAAGAAATCTTTCACCACCAAGTTTCGACTGGGAAAAGTGTAGGTACAGTACCTATCCCAAATCAAACATTTTTCCCGAGAGAAGGAGAAGACAGTTACCCCGTCTGGGCGCTTGATTCAGGCCCACCAGTTCCAGAGACGACGAGAATCTAGCCACATCAAGAGAGTGTTTCACAACAAAGATGTAGGGTGGTAAGCAAACGTCCACAACAGAGTTAGACCGATGCCCCCAAATCTGACAGGTAAAAAACCTTGCTTCAAATCAATTTTATCAAAATTAATATTCACAATTTCTTCAATGTCGACCTAATTTCTGAAGACAAAGAACTCTTGGAGCATGTACTAGAAAAAGCACCAGATATACTTGAGAAATGGTTTCTCACCGTGAACAGGGAAAAAACAGAACGGACAGAGATAAGACGAATGAACAACTCACTTGAAGAAAAATGGAGACACATAAAGAAACTTGGCTCTCTACTAGGAGATAGCGAAGACATCATACAGAGAAAAACATTGGCAAATGCGGCATTACACAGGCTGAAAAATCTTTGGCTAAAACAGAAAGGATATAACATAAAACAAAGGATTATGTTATATGACACTTTCATAAAACCAATTCTACTATACAACTCTGGGACCTGGGCCACCTCTAAAGAGGAATTGGAGAGGCTAGACTCATTTCACAGGAATCATCTAAGAAACATAACTGGAATGTCCTGGCTATCCAAGATCTCGCGAAATGGACTGTACAATAAGTGTGACTGTATACCATTAAGCCACGAGATCATTAGTTTTCGTTGGAGACTTGTTTGACACGTCCTGAGGTTGGACCCGATATCCCCTCCGAATATCGCAATGGAAGATTACTACTCCTCCAATGTAAAACGCTTTCGTGGAAGACCGAGAACTACCCTCCCGGTCGTTCTACAAAACGATCTGAAAGCCGTGAAGAAAATATTTGCATCTGGTGACGATCTGGACTCACTGAGAGACCTAGCAAAGAACAGAAGAGCTTGGAGCAACCTAACTAATTCTCTATATTTTTTGCTTCACATGCGGGGCTATAAATATTATGGCTCTATTTCGAGATTTTTCAAAACCTTCTCGGAAGATCTACCGATCGTAGCATCATCCAAATACCAACAATTGAAAGCCGTTAAATACGAACGAGCAGCCTCATCCACTGCCAAAGCAAAAAGAAGCGGATCAAGAAGGTCACTTTGTTGGATTCCAGTCGATGATTTACTGAGATCATCACAAATAACGAGATGGGTTGGAGTACCGTATGCAAGGTTCGTAATGTGGATAATTCTTGGGGCTATCCTCAAAACGGTTTCCAGTAGATGATCCCTCCTCACCCAATTGAAGGCGTTGGAAACGTCCAGCTTCACAATATTCCCAGAGTTATCCTCTTTACAATAGTTCACAAAGGAACGAGCGACATGAATGGCCGATTCGCACCCACCACGGACGCCCCTTCCGAGTTGTACAGGTTTCAGTTCGAAAGACAGATCATCCACGGTTTCAAAGACGAGGTAGCTCTGTCAATAGCGCGGGCAAAAGCCTCGGTCGCCACCACCTTCACGACCTTGAAATTCTCAAAGGAATACGTCTCTGTACTCGTATCCTCGACGCAAGAAGTAGACTTTCTTCAGACGTAACGTGGTCGATGGACGATCAAGAAACAGTGAACAAACGTTGCAGGGAATATCTTCCATAATGATAAAGTCAGCCATAAACGGCATCGCCCTCTGGTTAATAAACTTCTACAGACAGAAAATTTTCAATAAGCAGGAGCAGGATTAAGCAGGAAGTAAAGAAATACAGCAGCCTCCTAAACCGTTTCCATGTACAGCCAGTGGTCGTCGAGACGAGCGGAGTCTTTGGCCCCAAGAC
The DNA here is from genome assembly GCA_011109175.1 of Dicyema japonicum. Taxonomy (NCBI): domain Eukaryota; kingdom Metazoa; phylum Dicyemida; class Rhombozoa; family Dicyemidae; genus Dicyema; species Dicyema japonicum. Next base: position 46,531 of record RDEW01000036.1, read on the forward strand.
GGTCTCTTTCCTTAGAGCACTTGGGTGTCTATTGACCAAAGCCTCGAGGGAGCGTCGGGAAACCGAGTGGTTTTTCCAAAGGATATCCCTGGCAGTAGTCAGAGGTAACAGCCACTCGATCATATCCGCTGGACTCAGTAATTAACTACTCATGTTTCCTAATAATAAATTTTTGAGCAGGAAGTATAACAACAAACCGTTTATTAAATGATAAAAAGTTGATAATATTAAACTAGAAATATTACAGTAATAATATCACCTAAGAAATAACGATAATTTTTTAATAGAGCAATTCTACTTTGTGTAGAAAACAACCTGGTCCTGAACATATCGGTTTTTGACCATGGTTTCGATTTTTAACCGTGGTCTTACGATGTTTAAATATAATAAATATAGAAAACAACCAAAGTCTTTTAGCTGAAAGGCCAGGATTATGTAAGCGTTTCCTATAATGACCGTCATTTCGATTCTCTGTCTCAACCAAAGTCCTTCTCGGGTTCGTATCTCTTTCGAAGTGATACATCGTCGAATATCGGAGAGAAAGGCATCCTTCATCTCTCCCACGACCCCGAAGTCTCCATCGCAATAGGAATGATGTTGTAGTTGTCCCTAAATGATTCTTACTTTCGGATTTTACCGAATTCCGCCCTGTCTTCCGCGTCTCTGGGTGAGTGCGTTACCCAGAAAAGGTGTCCATATGTGTGGAGTCACAAAGGATTTGATTTACCGTGGGAGTATGGAAATAATGAAATCCCATTTGGCTTCTTCCCATCACCCCTGTCCAAGTCTGAGGGTTCCAGTTGAAACGGAAACTTCGCCGCTCTGAGGGTCCATAGAACAACGTCATTAAGAGCATGACCATTGCTCCGTCGGCAAGGCAGAGTATTTAGACCTTAGGTATCGACGTTCCTTCCAAAACGGCGCATGTATACATCAAATCTGAGTCGAATGCCACTCCGATCCTCAGCCAATTCTTGTCAAGGAGTGTTCCAAGATATGAGCAAGGTAGGGATACAAACCATGTGCGATTTCTACTATGTGCGGCCGACATTAAACATGAAAGACGATGTTGGTTAGTTGCAGTCTTCGCACTTTCCAATGCCCTTGTAATTGCAATAGAGTCCCAGCTTTCTTGGCTAGTAATCTATTTACTTATTTAACAACCCAAGACTACGGTAGAACCAAACTAATTATCACGTGCACATTCCCGTGATCCGAAGTCTAGTTTCATAACAACCTCCAGAAACGACGGTCCAGTTCGATGATCTTCACAAATGTAGCCGATGAGTGAATTAAAAAAAATTATATTTAAAAATTAATTTATTAATACTTAAATTAATTTTTGAAAAAAATAATTTTTTAACTTTTTAAAATAATTGAATAAATTTTAATTAGATTCAAAGTTATGCTTAATGGTAGGTCGGCTTTGTATTACCTTGGAATTATATTAATTTTTGTCATTTTGACTTTGGTTTGCTGGACCTACTATCTATTTATGATACTAATAATAATAAACGGTAAATCTTTATAATAACATTTATAGGGACTTACTACGATCCTACAACTAAAAGTATTAAAATTAGCTATTTTAGCAATTATTGGGGTCCTTTATCATCTCATTCTTCTTTTGACCATGAGTTGTTACTTTCGGGCCATTTTTACACGTTCCCTTATTCCATCGGAGGTTAACCACCTGTTAATTAAAATTCAATTTAAATTCAAAATTCAATTAATATTCAATTTAATTGATAAAATTTATATATATAAATTTTAGTATTTTTTAAATGAGGGTGAGCTTGTGGATTATCAAAACTCACACTTAGAAAATCGGATTTCTGTTATAAAAAACCGTGGAAATACGCTCGATATACTAACCAGGGATCTTGGCGGAGGTTATTTACTTTTATATTCACAGACTTCAAGTTTTGTAATGTTTGCTACTGTTTGAAGCCCGATCGAGCTCACCACTGTAGTGACTGCAATCGGTAAGACATTTTCTTACGTTTAGTTGTATTCTCAAAATGGACCACCATTGTCCATGGTTGATGATCTTGGTAACTTTAGGATATGTAACTGTGTCTCCTTTCGTAATTTGAAGTTCTTCATTCTCCTCCTTTTTTATGGAAGTCTTTATTGCCTCATCTTTTTCTCAATCTCCTTCCCAGTGGCCGTCAACGCCCCAGATGGTGCTTACCTTCGTCTTATCATTACATCGGGCTTTTCCGTCGTGTTTTTTATGGGAGAGGTCTCTCTGTTATTTTTAAATATTTACTTGGCCAGCAGAAATTGCACATTTTTGGGTTTTAAGTTGTATTGAGATTAGAGAAAGAGAGAATGCCGCGATTTTTAGACTCCACGATAGCCAGGGATGAGTTTAGACTGTCTACAATGGAGAATTTCAAGGAAGTATTTGGGAATAACATACTTTTATGGCTTCTTCCGATTTATACCACGTTTTATTTTTGGTTATTCCGTAATAGGTTGGGGGATGGTGTCACTTATCCAACAAGGTCGAAAATTAAGGAACATGTGGTTTACGGAGATAATATTTTTAATAATTTCATACTTTGAGGTTAATACAATTTTTTTGAATTTGATTTCCATTTGGTTTCTGCTTTTGATAAAAGTGCCTGCAAATATAGTCCATTTCAACATCGTTAGATCTTTAGGTGCTACTCCCATTCAATATCAGCCCATTTCAATATCATTATTGTCAATTATGAAATTTGGAACAGTCTGACACTTTTATGGTTTAAATATTTCATTGATAATCTTATAACAACCTTTGGTAGAAATTCCTATATTTGCCAAATATCCAGCTTTGGCGCATTCAGAGTCATTTTACTGAATTTTATTTTTTGAATGTACATTATTTAAATTTGTGCAGTCATTATTCACATTGAATGCTGTGATGTGTCAATGACAATCAACAATGATCAGATGACCAATTCAGCACCTGAATATGTCGACTGTCGCTTTAATGGGTCAAATGTGAATTTATTTTGACCTATGTTTGTATAGTTGCTTTCTTAAAAGGAATATTTATTAATTCAAGGATCGTGAGATAAAGGGAAAGAAAGAGAGTCTTCAACTAACTAAGTGATTCAGAACCACAGGGAGGGCGAGGCAGACGGGGACAGGCTAAAGTCTAAAATGAGGGAATAGAAACAGGAGAAATGATAGAATTGACTAGATTATTTAAAAATCTCGTGAATTGACCACTAACCTAAATATTTGGTCACAAAATTAGATATCTCATCATGTTGATCCACGTCATTGGCTCCATTTGTCTCCTATTTACAGCTAATAATCCAGTTGCCAACATAAAATATTAAAACTAAACGAAAATAACTAAAAAATTCGAAATATTTAAATAATCCCGTTATATTGATTACTGCATAAAGAATTCGATAAGACCGTAGATATTCACAAAACTTTGGTAGACATTTCTGTTAGGAATTTCTCTTTATCACAATTTTATGTAAAAATAAAAATAATTCACATAAATAATCGCATCAAATCAAAAATTCATGAATTTATTACTAAAACCACAGGTAAAGATCAGAATTAGACAACTATGCTATTCTGACAAGTCCCAGAGTAACTTTAATATCCTTTCCTTAGGCTCCATGTTTGTAATGGAAAAACTGAACATGTCAACTTATTATTATATTAAAATTTAATTAAATAATTGATAAAAATAATAAATTCTGGACGGTTAATCTGAATATATAAGAATAATCGCCGTCACATTTCATTAATTAAAGTCAAAGAAATGTGCTCACCTCGCCCATTCGTAATTGGAGTTGCTGGTGGAAGTGCTTCAGGAAAAGTGAGGACTTTCTAATAAAATAGACATTCTTCTGTGATTTAATAAAACAGCAGATCGCTACTCGCTACCACATTGAGGATATTCAAATTTTCACGCTCGATTCGTTCTACAAGGTTTTGAGTACCAAAGAGCTGGAGGATGCATACAAAGGAGACCATGACTTCGATAATCCAGGTAGTGATCCAATCTAAATTATCAGACGCCTTCGACATAGAATTAGCCATTGATAAGCTGAGAGAACTTGTGAACTACAAATCCATTAAAATTCCAATATACGACTTTAAGACTCACAGCAGGTACCGTTTAAAAGAGATCAAGGTTGGAGAACACTTTTAGGGAATTAGAAAAGGCACGTGTCATAATCGTGGAGGGAATTTTGTGTTTTCATAGCGAAATAATCCGTGACATGTGTGACCTCAGATTATTTATTAAATGTGACGCGGAGTTAAGGCTGATTCGAAGAAGTTGATGTTTTGTGGTAGTCTTAGTTCGGCGGGACATTGCTTTACGGGGTAGGGATCTCGAAGGAATCCTTAAAGTCTACGAAAGATTCGTGAAGCCCAGCTACGACAAGTACTGTGCACCTGTAAGAATTTTGGTTACTCCAGACCGAATCCATGGCCGATTTTATAATTCCAACGGAAAAGGGAAACGACAGTATTCATTGAATTTTATTTATAGGCGCGATTGAGGTTATCGTACAGCACATTAATTATCGGTTTAAACTTATCAAAAACGGCAACTCATAGATAATTTGTCATAGTTTTTTTTGTTTTAAAGTGTATTTTATTGTTCTTTTTGGCCTTTTCCTTAGATTTATTCAAATGAAGGTCATTGAAAGTTTCATGGGTCTGTGTGGTCACGAAACAAGTCGTTTCTTCCATTCAAGACTAGAAGCCTCATATACACGTAAATTGGAAAAAAACCACCCCTCTTCAAATTCTAGTGAAAGGTGATCGTCGTCGGTACATGAAAGCCGTGGGTACTCTGGAGGAACATAGGAAAAACTTCTCGATCCGTTTGAGGCGTACTGGGATCACTTAATTAGTTGGTTTACTTCTTTTAGCTTGGTGTTCCCTTTTCGGGGTTATTAAATAAATAAATAATTGAAAGTTTAAACAATTTAGGCTTGTAATTCGAAGACCTTGTGACTAGTGAAATATAAAGAGATTGAGTTATAAAGAATATGCGAGATACATTACAAAGGCGTGTTGAAATGTAGTCAATAACAAAATTAAATGCTATTAACTTGTGTTCGTTTTTAACTGATGTGATTTATATAATTGGATATAACTATTTATTAATGACAAAAAAGTGAGTAAATGGTCATACAGCCTGACTGCGTGGCTATTCCCTCTCAGGATGGCCAGCAAGATTCGCTTAAATAACCAGCAGTGCTCATGGGGATCTCTTAGTCGTGTAGAAATCCGATTACTTAGACGACTCAAGAATTCCAGCGTCGCAGGCGCAAGGGAACTAGACGTCTTAACGGCGAGTGGAACAAAAATCATTGGGTATGACAGCGTACTTTGCTCTTTTCAACCTCTCGGCGTTTTCAGCGGCCGAACAGGCTCCAGAAACACTACGGACAAGGTTGCAAGAGCCAAACGTGCCGGTGCAGGTGACGTCCCAGACAAGAGGTTTCCCGGCTTTAACAAATCCACAGATGATGCTTCTGTTAGTCTTATCTGGCTTTTCCATCGTTTTTTATGTGATAAGTCTTCCTTTTGACTTCCTTCAAGATAGAAATATGTTTTTTTAGAAATGTTAATGGTCACATGAGTGGCGCATTCCGGCTGAAGGTTCCACTCATCTATGATGCTTAGACTTGAAGAGTGACCCCGTCAACAGTGAGCATCTCACTGCGGAACAGGATTGTCTACACAAGAACTCACACCCAACATTAAGAAAAAAGAAGTGAAGAGCATTCCTTGGTTCTCCCTCATCGATTAGTTATGATAACTGTTCTTCACTTAAAATAAAGTATGTGTCCTGTCTGGAAGTAGCTATAGCTACTATGACTCTTTTTAAAGTGCAGTATTTAATGGCCACACTGTGTGTCTACGGGAAGAATAGTTGATCATCTGGCAAACGATGTAGCCGGATGCTAAAATGTGATTATACTCAAAAAAATAATAAAAATGTTCGACGTATATATGCTATGTTAAGTTGTCCAATTAAGTAGTGTTCGACCCTTGGAGATCTCATGAACAAGTTTCCTCCACTCTCCCCGATCCGTTGCAATTTGGAGTAGCCTTGATATAGGCATTCCCGTGACGTCTTCACCGTGGATGGCCACCGAGTCCTCGGTCGGCCAGGTCTTCTCTTCCCAGTAATATTGCTCAGCATAATGGTTCTTTCCAGTGAATCAGAGCGGATAACATGCCCAAAAAACGCCAATCTGTGTTTTACGATTCTTTCTTCTAGCGAAATGTCCGTCTCTACCCGTTTGAGTACATCGACATATACACCAGAATCTATTCAGGAGGTTTGGCCTTAATAAGCCGAAGAAATTAAATGACTACTCAAACAATTGTATCTAGTGATACAAGAAATCCGAGTAGGACTACCCAAAGTCAACTTACATTATGATAAACTGGATATATTACCAACAAGATTAATGAAATCTTGTTTGTGGATATGAAGGCTACTCCTCTGACAAAGTGAAGTCTATTGTAGAATTAGGTAGTTAACTATAAGTAATTCACAGATCAAAAGATTTTGCCACTCGTTCTAACCTGGGATAATTTAGTATCACCATTCTTAAAAAATGGTTATTGGCTCTATGATTAGTTAAAATTAACTGTTCTTTACTTAAATAAAGTGTGTGTCCTGCCTATGCGGAGCTATAAATATTATGGCTCTCGTGAAAAGGCTGTTATTATTATTCTTAACAAATACACTGAATTACTCCAAATACAACGAATTTGAGTATAGCCAGGTTACTGCCTGGAAAAACACTAGAAAGCAAGCCTGTTGAGTATAAACACGGATTATATGAGGCAATCAAAACTTCAGGGTTGGTAAATTCTTAGCAGGAAATGGCGGCTTTTTTTGGTGTTGTATAAAGATAAATTGAGCTAAATAGGGGAAACAATGACTTAAAATTCTATTTTTTGTCTTTTTAGCCTATCCGACGGACTAGATTGTCTGCTTGTCGGCCAGCGATTCTTGACGTCTCAGCAACAAATGAGACAAACAATTTGGTCGCCAAAAGACGTAAGTTTTAATTCCTGATTTATCACGATTAGACGTAAGTAAGTTTAAATCTCGATTTAGACGTAAGTTTTAAGTCATTTTCACATAAGACAGAATAGTCTAAAATGCCGATGGACTCTGAAAAATGAAACCGATCTAGTTAATTCCCCGACATTTGAACACTTTCTCAGTAGTCTTGGGGGTTTTAAATAATAGGTTATAAAAATGAGAGAAAATGTAAGAAATCACAATCTGAATGATTATAGCCTATTCAAACTACTAATTATATTGTCATCTGTCTGTCTAAAAAAATATCATAACTCTCTTATGCATTATCCTTGGGACACTATTGGATGACGATTCCACAAGAATAGTGGTCTACGTTCGCCTGACCTACCGGTGTAGATGCGGAAAAATGGTTATGTGAAAGATCTTCACGCCCTCTCCTGCCAGATAATTGATGGGTGGAGGCTGAGGCACAGAACCATCAACGAAGTCATTACGTGGAGCTATTTAGTAAAAGCTACTCGGACTGGCCTCACCAAACAAAAGACCAGACGGGACAACTCTTTTCCCACGGAAAAGCAGTAGATACCTTCCCTGGGATGCCACCTGTGTGGATAGCCTCTCTCCCTCCAACCTTGTTATGACAGAAGGCTGAAACAGGAGAAGGCTGAGACCCTAAAGATGAAGAAATAAGTATGTCTCGGTGGACAGTTCATTTTTAAACCAGTCGCTGTGGAAACGTCAGGAATCATAGAAAGCAGGTCACTGATCCTGCTAAACAGAATTGGATCGCGAAGAAGAAAAATGATCGGAAAGAAAGGAGCTGGCTCATTGAGCGCATTTCTTTGCAAATCGTCATGAGAATTTTAACTGTTACTTTTTACATTAAACCGTTTTTATTAAAAATATATGTTTTGCTATTTTCTAACTTTACTAAAACAAAATTTTGTAGATTAACAAAATTAATTTCAATTTAATTATGACTGCGTGCCAATTCACTTAACTCTATTCCCTCTCAGGATAGCGAGCGAGATTCGTTCAAATAACCAGCAGCGCTCACGAGGGTCTCCTGTTCATGTAGCGATCCGATTCCCTAGACGACTCAAGAATTCCAGCGTCGCAGGCGCAAGGGAACCAGACGTCTCAACTGCGTACTTTTCCCGTTTAATTTTTTCGGTTTTCTCAGCGGCAGAACAGGCTCCAGAGGCACTCTGGAGTAGGTTGCAAGAGGCAAATGTGTCGGTGCAGGTAACTTCCCAGACAAAAGGTTTCCCGGTTTCAAAAGGGAAGATTATTATTCCATCTGGTCGTTTCCCGTCCCGCCTGTAAAGACCGACTGATTCAAGCATGGAGGGGTGTCTGGCGGCGTCCAAAGCTCGCCTAACGACTTCGTTCAAGGCCATGTGTCTGGGAAATCTGCCTGCAGTCTACCTGCAGGAGAAAGGGTGTAGGCCAAAACAGTCGATTTGGTCACCGCATCGGCACGGATGTGGAACACAAACTTTTAATCCCAGTCAGAGCAGCCGCTATATAACCGTTTACTCTTTTTTCTTTAATAAAAATTGAATTACATTAATTTATTTATTGGTTGAGTGGTGACGACGCCTCTATTGCACTATGCCTTATTCGTATTCCTTACCGATTTTTCCGTTCACTCTGGGATCTTTCAATTATAGAGGACTTAAACAACCTTACAAGAAACACCAACTGGTATGCGATCTAACCAAATATACGTCTGTCTGCTGTCTACAAGAGACAAAAACGACCGTACAATGTACAGAACTGTTTGGAAAATTCCACCTTTTTATCCTCTCATCGGCCTGCCGACATTATGGTCACAGATTTGCAGTCCATCAGGATCTGATTCACTACGTTTACAAGGGTGTGGACAGCATCTGATATTATTTTGGAAATGGCGGACGACCTGGACTACCTAAGAGAACTAGTGCGCAACAGAAGATCATGGTCGAAGCTGATGGAGAGGATGATTAGGAATACGGCACAAGGGAAACTTAACTAATTTTATGTTTTCTCGGGAGTGCTTTTTAATAATAATAATACATTAATTTAATTATGACTCATTTATCAAATATGACTCATTTTTTTACCCAAATAATTTTCAAAATAAAAATATAGTTGTCATGATGGCCTGCAGGCATTAAGCAAGGAATGGGAGTTACCTCTCATGATCCCACTCAATGTTCTGGAAGAATCATCGCTTCATTCTAGGCTCGCCCTTCAGCCGTCCTATTAACCTGATAAACTCAAACGTGCTCGGATCTCAATGGAGATTGTTTGCAAAGGGAACCGGTCCCCAATGTCGCGATACTTACTCCTTTACAAATCTTCAACATTGCTTGCTGTGGAACCCACGCGCAACGATGACTTGAGCAAACTCAAATTAGAGAAAGTGTCCTTGCACGTTGAATCCCAAACAAGACACTTCTCTTGGCTCTATTGCATGGCCGTTGCGTCATCCGGCCTTACTATCACCTTTGTCAAACCGACGAGCCGGCGTCAAATAAGCCCTCATGACTGTCGAGTTTAACATGAAGTGACGAGGGAATCTTCCGGCGCTCCGTCTGCATGACAGCGGATGAAGTCCTTTCCTGTCAACCATCCCACCGCATCGGAATCGATATTACAAGCAGACGTCAAGACCTAGCAGAAGAGCAGCTTTAACGCGGATTGTATACTCATCAAACAGCAACTGCACGTGCCGAGAAGTCATTGAGTCAGGACCTCAAATTCTCAACAAACACAGCATATAGACATGTAAAACGATGGCAAGTTCGTTTAGCCTTTTTTCCACAAAGATTTCATTCTATGTTTTTGAGAGATTTAGTTCTTTGTAATACCAAGCCCGCTTGTTTTTCACTGCTGCACAAACGTCTCACTTTCTACTACCAACATTACCGGCTGGCTACAGTCAGAAACCGTAACATTAATAAAATCTAGTGGTTCTTTCAGTTGACCTCTGTTTTTTATTTTTATTTTTTAAAACCACAAGACCACCAAGAAAGTATTAACTTACTAATTAAGTGATCCCAGCCTCCAACATCACTCGAATTCTCTTCGAATGCTCCGCCAGCGATCCAACTGCATTCCTGAAGTGTCTTATTTTATGTCTGTAGAGGAATTCTATCTTATTGCACTTTTTTTGTTACCTATCTGAATTCCTCTGAATTGATTAGCGACTCTCCAAGGAAGTTTCGGCGATTTCTCTCATGCGACCCGAATCAGGTCTCTTATTGGGCTCTTCCCCCTCTCTCGTTCAAATCACAAGCAACAAAAGTTAAATGTGACGACGATAGAGTGTTGTATGTCTCAATAAGGCTAGAAAAATGCGTATAGTTCTTGCAAAATTCAAGTGAAAATGTTGAAGACGTTTGAATCACTAAGTTTTTTTGTAATATCGCTTTTCAAAAAAGACCAGAAATTCTCGATTGGGTTGAGGATTGTACTATACGGTGCTAGTCTCAAGATGGCATGCCTAAAAATTATGGTTCTTCCACTTCGACCTCAGTTTTGGAGTTGCATAGACATAATCAATTACAAACACCCTGTCCTGCCATAGTAAACTTTCTTTTCATGAGGCATTCTCTGAACCAATCCTAAGCACTCTCCATTTTAAAACTACCTCTACGTACGTTGTTATGTAAAGTCCAAAATGACGATACATCCAATGATATGTATATTGGCACCTTTGGCCCTTGCAGCTATCACACTACATCTTGTTGCCCGACGAGATCTCCCCTCTGATCGAAAAGTATGGATATTGGGATTAATCAGTCTCACACCAACCTCTCTGGAAGACCTTATCGGACAAAATGGAAGGAATTCGCCGCTCTGTGCCGAAAATCCAACTTCCTACAATGCTCTAATGGATTGGGTCTTACTAGAAGACTTTACATCACCCCTCTTGTATTTCTTTCAAAACCCTCCCGTCCTCAGAGAAGCTGTGTTGGATCTCGGAAGGTCCACCGGAAAAAAATGAGAGACCTGATGGAGGCGGCCGGGATCACCTAATTAGTTTAATACAATTAAATTAACTATTGGTGTTCTTAGGTTAAATAAATAAAAAATCTCCATCGTTTATATCCCAAACAATTCATGGACAACCACTCACCGTTACGAAACATCCCAAAATACTTGGAGTTATTTATGACCAACTACTAACTTTCTCTAAACATATGGAGGAACAATGTACAAAGGCCTCTCACAAGATCAACATACTTAAAGCTGTGTCAGGCCATTCTTTGGCCAAAGCAAAAAAGCCCTAACCATCATATATAACAATTCATTTAAACAACTATTAACTATGCAAGCCCTTGCTGGTCAATCTCTGCCTCTCTTACTTCTATTGACAAACTATAAAAAGTACAAAACATCGCGCTCAGGAAAATTACTGGATGTCTCAGATCAACTCCTGTCGATCATCTACATTGGGAGTCAAAGATCCTTCCAATTGGAGACCATCTGAAAATGAGAGCCCTGCAGTTCCTCTTCCAAGCCTACAGTCTAGAACATCCATGCCACTCCCTATGCAAGCCGCAAAACAAAAGGAAAATTATTATGACAACCAGTGACCTGTCTCGAATGTTATCATCCATTCTTCCATCCCCAATGACAGGAGTTGTCTGAAACAGATACGATCTTGTTTCTACGAGAAGCTTTCGAAGACTCGGAGACAATAAAATATTACAGCGACCCCCTCCTCAATAAACCAATCAGAATCCCCTCTTTAAAGGGACGTACGAGTAAACCTGGCTCGTCTATGATATGGGCACCACCCATATCTACCAACATATGATATACCCAGCCCCTTTTGCAACCTCCACGTGCTGACAACAAATCACCTATTTCAATGTCATGAATTGGCACAACGTTTCTCCACAATGCCGGAACTGACCGTTCTATGGGAGCGATCAACATCTGCTGAGTCCTACTTAATAGCTGCTGGCCTCCAACAAGTTAGTGAGGCTTGGGTTACTTAACTAACTAATATCCCAAACTATAATAAAATGAAATAGACAATCTGTGGGTTTTTTATTTAGTCGCAAAAGTAATCCCCAGAAAGTCTTTAATGTATTAATTAATGATAATATAAACAAGAAGATGACCTGAACAATGTGTAATCGGACCGATAGCCAATTTTGAAAAGGATAGATGAAGAAATATTCACACTAAAATTTACATTAATTTAATATTTGAATAAGTTCAGTTTTTATTAGTTTTAAGAACTTAGAAGTAACCATCAGTTTCTGTGATAATCTTAAGAAGTGATGCCTATTACTTTGAAACTGGTTGTGATATGGAAAAATCACATTACATAATAATTATTATATTTATAGAGTAAAAAACTTGCAGATTATCAATAAACTACAATTGTTTGCTATATGTCATAAAATTTTGGTTGAGCTGGTGACGTGGCTCTTGAACTCAATGTCTGGAAAACACAGTATCAAGCCATTGGACTACTCTCTAGCGTTTGGAAACGGAAGGAACTGGTCGAGGATCTTTCAAAATACAAGATTTCAATCGCCTGCCTTCAGGAGACCAAACTAATTAACGGGATCGAAGAACAACATGGGAACTTTCGACTAATCTTCCTTCCAGGTGGAATCAAGCACTATGGGCTAGGATTTGCCGTCAAGAATGATCTATCCAAGAGAGTCTGCCGCTATTACATTGTGAATGATAGAATCGGGGTGTTGCAATTGAAACTGGATGACCTCAACCCGTCGAAGAAATACCTAATTATAATAAACGTGTACGCCCCTCACAGTGATGGCTTAATAAAAACCCTGAGGAGATTGATGACTTTTACACCAGTCTTTCTGCCGTCTTCTCCAAGTATGCTCTCTCAACATTAGTAATGATTGCAGGATACCTAACTACGAAAGCTGGCACCCAGGTTACGACCGATGAGACATTCATGGGAAAGCATGGTAAGGGGAAAAGAAATCTCCCGGGAACCCTACTAGCTAACTTCTGTCAAACGAACAACCTATTTTTATGCAATACAGCCTTCATGCATCCAGACATAAATCTACGTGGTCGGGACACAGAACAAATCCCGAAGGGAGTGATAAATATGTACAACCAGATCGACTATATCATATGCAGGCAAAAAGATCGAGGGATTATACTTGATGCACGAGCTTATGGTGGATCGATCATCGACAGCGACCACAAAATGGTTATTGCTAGACTTTCTCTAAAGAGATTTATGGTACTACAAAGAACGAAATGGAAACACATTGAAACCACAGAACTACTCTAGACGTTATAACTTGGAACCCTTAATCAGTCAATCAGAAGGGGCCCTAGCATTCAAAATTATCTGGATGCAGAACTAGAAAGCATGCCTACAGATTTGCCGCCCGGAAAATCCTGGGATTTTGTAAAGCAGTCAATACACAAAGGAGCCAATCTGCATCTATTGAAAGAGAACCCATCGCACAATGACATTTACACGGTGAAGGACCTTGCCAATAAACAGAAGACCATATGGATGCTATATCACAATACTGACGATTCGAACGTAAAATCAAAATTGCGACTAGAAAGAAAAACTATCAAAGCAAAAATAAGAAAAACTATACGACAGCATAACAGAAATAGAGCACTAGACCAGATTAAGAAGATAGAATCCCTCAAGGACAACGCTAAATTCTACGAGGCTGTTGAACAGATAAAAGGAAAGAGACCCCATCAACAGATAATGAAAAGAGATGACAAAGGAAAGCAGATTGTGGACCAAAGGGAAAAATTATCGTTTAATCCAAGGACTTTCAATCAAAATTGGACGAAGAAATCACACCATATGAAGTTGAACTTGCAAGTTCCAAGTTGAAAAACAACAGGACTCCTGGCCCCGACGGACTCGGTGGTGAATTCTTCAAATATGGACCCCAAAAGCTGTACGAATGCATCGCTAGGATCCTGTATGAAATGTACTATTATGGTCACACGCTGACCCTTGGAGAGGGTATCTTGATACCTGTACAGAAGGCGAATGAACCAAGAGCTAAGTTGGAAAACCTCCGTCCAGTCATATTAATGAATTTACTTCGAAAAATTTTGGCGAATATAACATTACAAAGAATGGAAGGACGCCTAGATACATTTCTGTTGCTATACCACAGCGGATTCCCAAAAAAAAGATCTACTTCCGATGTTTTGTGTCCTACAAGAGGAGATATGCGGCCGTTCAAAAGTTCAAAATGTCTACAACAATCCTCGGAATCGACATTTCGAGGTTCGACTTGTCGATGGACGGAGACTAATACTGGTTCTGTGGGTTTCCTAGACGCTTCCACTGTCAGAATGGCTACAACCTGCTTAGCTGATATTTGGCTCACTGTATGAGTCGGGGGAGCCTTGTCTCGCCGATTTGAGACGACTGTTGGCACTCCACAGGGAGACCCGTTATCACCTATTTTTTTGTCATATACCTTGAATCTGTTTTACGGGAATCGAAACCGATAATGGGTAAAAAGACAAACATTATTGCGTATGCTGACGACGTAGACTTTATTTCAAATGACAAAATACCTCACTTGTTTGTTGGAAGAAGTGCCTGGAAGACAAGCCGAATGGTTCCTAACAGTAAATCCGGACAAGACTGAGTAACTGAACTCAAGAGGGAAGAAACAAGGTCGGAGGAGCTGGCGCAAGTGCAAAAAGCTTGGCTCCCTCCTAGGAGACCATGAAAAAATTACAAGAAGGAAAACCCTAGCACAAACTGCCCTCTTCAGATTAAAGAACACTGGCTGGCCTTGACATTATAATAAAAGCTCGATTATACAACTCGCTAGTGAAACCCATACTAATGTATATCACTGGTACCTGGGACTCCTCAAGAAATGAACTGAAGAGGCTTAATGCGTTTCATAGAGACCAAATACGGGATATGATGTTCGAAAGAAGCGATACGAGGATGTCATCTAATATTCTTTATAGAGGACGAAGACCTCAGAAATTTCTAATGAGATTCTGGATACACAATGGAGGCTTTTCGGCCATATTCTGCGACTGGACCTAGATGCCCCTGCGAACGTAGCCATGGAGGATTACTTCATGTTGGAGGCCCCCTATTTCCGTGGTCGCCCAAGGACGACATTGCCAGTCGTTCTCGACGATGACTTCAAAGAAATGGGACGGCATCTTAGAAGTGGAGAGGATCTTGACTGGTTACGCACTGCGGCTTTGAATAGGAGGAAGTGGATGAAACTAATCAGTGATTTGCTAACTCGTGTTGCACATGCTTTGTCAAGTTCTATGACAAAGCGATAAGTGCTAATAGTAATAATGTCATAAAATCAATAACTTGTCTTCGTTATTTCTGCTTTCACTATACAATCTTGGTTTTGATATTTATTGGATTCTAATTTCCCTCCGTCAGTTCTGCTTGCTATTTGCTTGATACTCGCTCGCCATCCTGAGAGGAAATAACCACGCAGTCAGAGCGGCCGCTTTATGACCGGCGGCTGATTGTTCCAATATTTTACTTTAATAAATATATTCAAAAAATTCCTAAATAATGATATTTTTGAACAGTTGTAGATCTTCAAAATTTATTGCACAATAAGTTAGTTTTAGGATGAATTATTAACATAAAATGGTCTGCCTTAATTTATCACAATTCTAAATTAGCCCTTTGCATACAAATTACAAATTTAAGAAAACCAAAAATAAACGAAAACATTTATTTAGACGAACGCATAGTGGCGGTTCTTTACTAATTTTAGTTCAATTTACATGTTTCAGTTTAAAGATAATAATTAGATAATTAGTTTTTGGCTCACAGGTATTTAATTTTAAAATATGAGATCGAAATATTTTTTTAATAAATAAACCGATGATTCAAAAATTTGAATTCGATCCATTTGCGAAACAAACAAAAATTAGGCCAGGTTGCTTAATGGTTATGATTAATTGTGGGCTCACTTTTCCACGTCGTTGCCTGTCTAGTTAAAGGATTCCGTTATGCTTTGTGCCTTCTTCAAATCCTAAGAAACATCAGTTGATCTATATATCTTATAAACCGATCCCAATTTAAAATAATGGAAATACTAGCAAACCTAAGACTATATCGAAATATTTTATACTAAAAACATTCAAGTAAACAACATTTCTCGTTAATAGGTTGAAAATAACGAACGAGATTAAGAAAACAAGTCCTCCAGAATAAACCTACTGTGGATAAGTGCTATTCTTAGTAACCAATAATTAAAAGTCAAACGGCAAATAATATAAAGTCTAGGAAATAATCAATATAGCCAAAATATGTAACAAATTCATGACTTGTTCAACTCGTTCTAATATATAAGTCAAAAACATACATCGTATTCTTCCTTTAAAATTTTGTATTCCTCACTCAAAACATCACATTCTTCACGCAAATTCTTCAGTTCCTCCCTTTTAAGTCTCAATTCTAGATCACAAACAATCCTCACCCTCATTCACTCCCTCACATTTGTCCTCGTTTTCCTCCTTGAGCAAATTGGAAACGAACTGGCTGTTATTCCTGGCCTGAGAGAGCATGATCTGGTAGTCCATCTCCAGGGAGGTGAACTTGGACAGAATACTGGAGACTCGGTAAATGACGCTAAAATAAAGGCAAGAATAACAAGAGCAGAAAGATGGAGAAGAATAGAATGTACAGGTTTCGTTGGGCACGGAACAATTTCATATGAGCCATCGCATCGGATCCAAGAGAAACGTGGACACGGTCATTCTTGGCCCTCACAATCTGGAAAACAGAATCTTAAATGAAGAATGGTAGAACCTGTAAGCAAAATGGACAGCACAATGAAGATGATAGTGATGTAATAATCAATGTAACCGAGTAGTTTACGAATTGGCCGACTCTGCACAATTTTCTTCCATCTGAGTATGAAAAGGAACTCTACCTTTGGGGAGTTACTATTTTTGATAGCTGAAGAAAGACAATGAGCATTTCTACGTAAAGCATAGAAGTTATTGACATCCATTGGAAACTACTAGACATTTTAATATTAATTAATAATTTAAATTTAATATCATTTTATTTTAAAGTAATTAATTATAGTTATCATTCCGTGAAGGATACATTAATCAACTCTATTCAAAGAAGAAATAAAGACATTACGAGACATGGCCTTCTGGCTAAACGTAAATTCTGATGACATCGGATCTGAAGGTCGTTGTTCGAATCCGAAAGATGGAGTTTTCAGCGAAGGTCAATTCTTGTACAAACAGATCCCACCCGTGAGGAGACGAGTCCTTCTGGCACGACACAGTATTAAAGGGATCTTCCTTCCTTTTACCCTACCAAATCATCTGATGAAGATTGCATTATGAAAACTATTCCGCTAAAGAATGAAGTGATGTCCGCGACGGTAGGACGTGGGACAAAAATGGAAGAGGGCAGACCTACTTCCCCACCTCTCTTCGGAAGCGGAAGTCTGTGATGAAGTATTGGAAGATGGATTTGGTCGGCACAAGCAGATGTTCTCCCTTTGGTTTCTTCCTTGGATTATTTAGTTATGACTGTTTGTGCTGGGCTTGCAATGGTGAGCCTGGGGTTAATAATAGTAATACGAGACATAGCAAAAAGTTGACAAAAAATGGAAGAAGCTAACTAGTAATTTGATTTTCCGTGTTGCAATGCATTGTTACGACCTATGACATAGCGTAAGTTCCAATTAAAATGAGGATATTGCTCAAAATGTCATCTCAAGTGGTCGACATGATCAAACTAAAGTCTCCTTAAAAATTTCATTATTAATTTTTAAATACATTTTAATATAATTGATTTCTTTAATTTAGTAAACTTAAATCAATTTTGTGGTTTTTCCAAATTGTTTTATCTGTTAGTTGTGAATGTGGAGATTCCCTACTTTACAAAAGGACTCCAAAAGCTGTAATTCCCATATTATCATGACAGGACTACAATAACAGGAAATGGAGATCTCTATCCAGAAGAACATCAAAATTAGTTTATATCACCAAAACAACCCAAGAGCCTAAAATTGCTTGCCTACGACTACCCGGAATTTGTCATCGTTTATCGGACTGGCTGCCTAAGCTATGGTAAATCTTACTGGGAATTTCAGTCATCTCTACGAGATTGAACGAGGCAGAGGCACTGGAGAGCTGGCTTTGGCTGGAGAATAATATTTTAAGCCAAATTAGATCCTTCACTAGTCAAAATGAGATACTAGAGCTATTTATAGCCAAAGCCAACCCAACGACAGGTACTTTGAACTTATTACTTAGACTCGGAGACAACCCAAAATGACTATATTATAAGAAGTTGACTGTTTTGACTATTTAGGTCACTCTGGACTCACATGGGAGCGCTGTGTACCAATTTTTGGCGCAATTAATTTAACTCTAACTGCTTTATGTTTCGATTCAGATTCTTTCAGTCTGAGAATCCCATGGGACCAAATCACTGTATGTCATATCCTTCATCTAGAACGCTCAATCTTCTAGGGAGACTGAGCTTGCGCATGTTGTGTCATTTGAGACTACCAATAGTTCTGTTAGATTTGTATTTATTGAAGTACCGGTTCACTGTACTCAAAGGACGACGGGAGTTCAAAGAAATCTTTGACATTTTATTACCAAGGTTTAAATTTGATTTTACTTAGTTAATTAATTAATTTAATATTGTAGAAATGCTACTTGTCGGAGAATATTTTACATTTTTCAATGGCAAGAAATTAGGTATTTTTATATTAATTCAGACGTGTTTTGCATCTTCCAGCTGATGAAATTTTCTTTCATACTCAAACTTGTCATATTTTGCGTTCCAATGAGAAAATGCACGTGGATCTGATTATTAGCAACAATTTTTTAACTTTCGTGGGAAATGTATCCATCTCTTATCATTGTAGGAACCTCAGTTGAAATGTGCTATTCCATTTGCCAAAATCAGCCAAATTGAAGTAAAGGAAGCTCAACTGACCATTATTTTTCACGATTCTAGTGTATTCCGTGTTCTAAAACGAAGTTTGACTTAGTGATGGGAGATTTAACAAAGGAAACAATATCCTTAATAACAGCTAGGGATTTGTACCCAGTCTGTGAAAAGGAGAGTAAGGAGGATGGGAAATACTATAGTTTGCTAGAAATTAAAGAGGCTGAGAGACTGCTAGCTAAGTTCACTCAGTTTGTTTGGGTAAAACATCTCAATTACTTCAAAATGTGCTGTCTTGTTTGACTCTAGATCACACTTTTTGTCGTTTACATCAAAAACTGAGGTAATGGCCCGTCGAGGAATACCCGAGAATCTCAGAGAAAGGATTTGGATGTTGCATTCAGGGGCTGCCAGTAGACTTTACCTAAACAGAGGATATTATGAAGAGGCTGTAAAAATGGGAGAAACTGAAGTGAACTCGCTAGTTTTGTCAGAAATTGAGAAGGATTTGCCTAGGTTTAGTTTTTTCTCTGATTTAAAGGACGATGCCTGACGTTGGCATCTTTTCTGGATCTGGGGAAGGGATCAAACCTTTGAGGCGAATTCTTATGGCCTTTGCTTGGCATAACAAGAAGATTGGGTACTGTCAAGCGATGAACTGTGTTGCGGCCATGTTGTTGTTGTTTTGTGGGGAGGAAAATTCGTTTTGGTTACTCATTCAGCTGTGTGAGAGTCACGGAATGGATAGTTACTACTGTGGGGATGTTAGTGGAGGCGTGGTGGACTGCGGTATTTGGGGATTCTCATATTTAGACGTTCTGAGAGATCTGATTATGCAATACATCCCCGCCTTGAAGGAATTTGCCTCTAAAAACAGTCTCGTGCCAATTTCTATTTCCTGGTTCATGACTTTGTATACAAGGTTTGCTGAAATGTTGATTTCAGCGTTCTAGATCCCTTTTGTGCCGCTAGAATATTCGACTGTTTCTTCTGTGGTGAGGGACCTCTGGTTATGTTCCGTGTGGCTCTTCAGATCTACAAAAATTCCCTTGTTGACATTTCAAGTGACTTTGAACTGCCAGAAGCGTCACTGATTATGTCAAAATATCTAAAGAGGATCTCTTCGACGGATATGGGCCCAAATGTTTACTCATTTTGGTATTTCAGATGGTTCCAATTGACTCTTTAATGGAATCCGCTTTTTCGAATTTCCGTGATTTCACCGTCGACACGTTAGGTCAACTAAGAGCCAAATATGTTCACGTGAAGCTAAAAGTTTGTTTTTCTTTCTATTTAGAAAAATTTCCAAGAAAACCTTAACTTAACAGTTCAGAGCGTGTCAAAATACCAAAATCAGCTTTTTCTGATGAAATGGTGTCGGATCTGCTGTTAATTACTAAAAATGAGATTCTGAACATGCAGTCGTTCTCCTCCTGCCAAATCGGTTTGTGTGAGCTCGAACTTGTGATGGAACTTCCAGAGCTCCACTTTCGACTTGACTATCCGGCATTTCAATATTTATTTGCTGAGCTTTCTTGTTGGTACAGTGGGAAAAATCCAGAATTGTTGTCTTATTTTCTATGGTCCCTGATTGAAGAAGACAAACACGTGTCATTCCTTGACTTTGTGCTTGTCCTCAATGTGATTTTTGGCGACTGTGTGGCCGACAAATTGACATTATTCTACCAAATTCACCTCCTTCCTATGCCGGACTCTGAGGAACTAGGTTGAAGAGTGTGAGTCTACTATAGATTGTGAGGTAAGAAAGATGTGTCAGAAGTGGATACGGAGTGATTGTCGGAGTGAATTGAGTCTGAATGGGATGAGTCAGGTGTGTGCTTTTCTAATAAATAGGGAAAGTTGAATAGACTGGTGAATTCTCTGATGGATCTAATTTGTGGACATGAGCTGGAAGCTGACTGTCAGTTAGGACTGCAGAATGTTACCATGCTTCTTGTGAATAAGTTGTATGCTATGAGTCCTCAATGTGATGTGGATTTGGATTGTGGGGATGTGGTTGCCCATTTATTCACATGCGAATCACTCGTGGACTTTTTTAGTACCTCCATTTGTGATTTGAATATACGTTTAAGAGATTTGCTTGGATCATTATGAGGATTTTTATTCTTAAATTATTTATTGACTATTTGAATAATTATACTGCACTTTACGGAGAGCTAAATTAGCTATAGATCCACCCAGGCAGGACACACACTTTATTTTAAGGATAGAACAGTTATTATAACTAATCGTAGAGGGAGAACTAAAGAATGATCTTCACTTCTTTCTTTTTGTTGAATGTGAGTCCTTTGGTGGACGATCCGGATCCGCAGTGAGATGCTCACTGATGACAACGTCACTCGTCAAACCAAAGCATATAGATGTGTGGAACCCTCAGCCGGAATGTACAGCATCGAGATTCGAACTAGGGCTATCAAGCCTTTTGCCCGGAACTCATTACATTGCACTGGAGATTTCTGTATCCGTAGAACATCAAAATTAGCTTTTTATCACTAAAACAAACCAAGAGCATAAAATTCATTGCCTACGGCTATTCGGAATTTGTCATCGTTTATCGGACTGGAGCCTAAGCTATGGTAAATCTTAGTGTGGATTTCTGAGATTGAACGAGGCGAAGGCACTGGAGAGGTGGATGGAGAATAATATTTTATTAATACACTAGTATTTACATAATATTTCTGATAAATTGGACTGTAGTAACTGATTCTTTGTAAGCATCTTTCATTAAAATTCCTTTTTCATAAAAACTCTTAATTCGGAAATCAATTAGTTTTAAAATGCAAAAACTAACAGTCAACTACTGCTGGCTGCTCTCATAACTGAAAACTCATTTCTACTGACGATTTGCAAGGAGATGCGCTCAATG
Organism: Dicyema japonicum; assembly: GCA_011109175.1. NCBI lineage: Eukaryota > Metazoa > Dicyemida > Rhombozoa > Dicyemidae > Dicyema > Dicyema japonicum. The sequence goes on from RDEW01000036.1 coordinate 68,368, forward strand.
ATCCAGCTCCCTTCTTTCCTATCATTTTTCTTCATTGCGATGAGCGAGCCGATCCTGTTTAGCAGGGTCAGTGACCTGCTTCCAATGATTCTTGTCGTTTCGATTGCCACTGGTTTGAAAATGAATTGTCCTTCAAGACATGCGTATTTTTTTATCTTTAGGGTCTCAGCCTTCTCCAAAGCAGAGCTTGGGTCAGTTGCTGTCGTTAAAAGGTTGGAGGGAAAAAGGATATCGACACAGGTGGCATCCCAGGCAAGATATTTACTACTCTCAAATGGGAACAGAGTGGTTCCGTCTTTGGTTGGCTAAAGCAAATCCAAGCGGCTCCAATTAGACAGGAAATACGGCAGCCTCAAGTCTCCAAGCAATGACTCCATTGATTGCAGCGTGTCTAGGACTCCTTCAGCACTCTTCCGGCAGGAAAGAATACTGTGACTTGCTTCCATGAAGCTTCTTAAAACCGAATATTAAAGATACTCTCCGATGTTGTACGGAAGATCTCGTTACTGTGTGCGAGTTGGTAATATTGGGTGAAAAAAGAGGCAGTTCTCAGGATATATGCGAGCCTATGTATGTTAATACTGCTTAGGTGAAAAATGAAGTATGTAGGTCAAGTAAGCATAAACAATCCCGAATTCTTTCAAATAGCTGTTGATTGTAGGGTAGAACTCTCCACATTGCATACACAATGATTGAGGTCCTAGGAATACAAGGTCTACGTCAGGGGCAGTAGCACTTCTAGACAGTAAAACAATGAATGATGTCATAACTTCCGAAAACTCATCATTGGAAAGTCCACAATTGGATATTTCAAATTTATAATAATTTAATTACAAAACAGCTTCTGACAAAGCTGGAACCAATACCTCCAAATTGGGAAGACAGTATCTGACGATCCTCCAAGGAATGGATCATCCAGATATAATAGGTCGAAGAAAGAGCAGGTAAGTTTGGTGATCTTTCGATTGCGAAAAAGGATAACAGGAGTCCTTACATGATGATACGTGATAACATAGATACTAAATTTCACAAAAAATAATTTACACGATTGAAACTGGATATAAATAATTGAAGCAGTTGAAGATTCCCTATATACATCGTCCTAAGAACACTCATATATTTCAAAAACCAGAAACCAGATTTTATTAATTTAAAGGAATATTCTCAAATGAAGTATATGTTCTTCTATTGTACTTTTTTATATAAATAATGAAAAAGGTAACCAGAATTCCAATAATTACACATACGGAAATTACTATAGAATTGATTGCTAAATTTAAGTAATTTATTTCGCATTACCTTTTCGTGACTTATGAATTGCAGTTGGCTTACTCGATGATTTCATATCATGTACTTTTAATTTATGAAGTTTACGATCTGGTGATTCATTGAAAATTACTTTCTCTATTAATTCTTTCATTTTTCTTCATTTCTTTATATTTGGCATCAGCAACTTTACAATCGATTTCTAAATCTCAGTTAATTTTCAAATTACCGTTTCCAGTAAATTTAGGATTATTATTATATTTGTGTAATTGTATTTTCATTTCAGAGACTTGGACGAATTATAGAAGTCATATTATTTTTATTCAATTTAATTTCAGCAACTTGATCATAATATAATCTTTCGAAGCTAATATCCGCATTGTTAAAATTTTCATGCACCTTTTATTAATTCAAGAAATTTATTTATAACAATAAAATCGTTCTAAAGTCCAGCGGATATGATCGAGTGTTTTTTTCAACAATATACGTAGGAATATCATCATTCATTATTAATGAAATAGTATATTCACTCATTATTGATTTATCAACGATTAAACTGGAAAATATTACTAATTTTATTTTATTTTCAAAACATATAATTGGAGCATTCTCACAGTCTGTGTTCTAATAAATAGATTTTAAATTTTATTTTTTTTTTACTTTTTTTTAAAACAAAAAATTTTTTAACAGTTTAAAAAAAGGAAATAGCTGTTTCTTTCAATGTGAAACTCTCCTCATTGCAAATACAGTGATTGAGGTCCAACGAATTCAAGGTCTTGTAGTCTTTCTTTAGCATGTTCGACATTTACGTCCCTAGATGCGACAACTATGTCATCGGCATAGGAAAGTAGCATGTCATTATTATTCATAGGTACGGGGAGATCACTCAAAAATAAATTAAAAAGGATTGGTGACAGAGAAGATCCTTGGGGTACACCATTGGGTGATAATCCCGATCTGGAACTCTTGTTTCCGACGGACACTTTCCCTCGGCGTCCACTTACGAAATTTGCTAACCATAACTTTAGTGGTGCATCTATTTTTGTCAAAAATATTTTTTGTGTGAGGATCTTCCTTGGGACAAAATCGAAAGTTCTTTAAATGTCGATCGTACATATGACCGATTTTTCCTGTTTTGGCTTGTTCTTGTGTCCTTCAGTTATGAACTTCATTAATGTTGTTAGGAAGGAGGTTGTTGATAATTCTTCCTTGAAGCCATGTTGGAATGTAGGTTGTGGGAGAGAAGGGCGAATAACTTTTAGGACCAGTTTCTCCAGGATCTCGACAAAACACATATAAGGGAAACTGGTCTGTAAGAGCCGGGATCGTTCTTCGGTCTTCCCGGTTTCAATATTGGACGAATTTTTGATAGTTTCCATAAAGTCGGTATGGTATTTATGTTCAGCGATGTGTTGTAGATGATTGTTAATGCATTTATTGATGCTCTTATGAACTATTCAATAATAGAATAAAAACTGTCATACAGCGTCCTTTCAGAGTCCGTTGTGATCGGGACGTAATACAGAATAGTTTTATAATGAAGAGTCTTGGATTTTGATGTAAGCTTTGCTTTTTGGATAAAGGTATCGTCCACAAAATTATTCTCAAAAAGTATGTAAATCAACACATTTTTTGGAAAGTCTGTTTATGTTCAATTAGGACATCTTTAACTTTCGCTAAAATGATTCCGGTATGGTGATAGGTTCAAAATCACCACATCTGATTAAAAAATCTGGAAAACGGTAACTTGAAGCTCGTCCAGTAGCTAATACGTGCAAAATATTTGGTAGTCGATTGGTAAAGGAAATAAGTTGGGTCTGACTACAAGTTCTACAAAAAATTTAGACGGTTGAAACTGGATAGAAATATGAACCATTTGAAGATTACCAATGTACATCGTCCTAAGTACACTCGTATATTTAAAAACCAGAAACCAGATTTTATTAATTTAAAAAATAATCTCTAATTAATTTAAAGGAATATTTTCTGATGATGTTCTTCTATTGTACTTTTTGATATAAATAATCAAAAAGTAACCAGAATTCCAATAATTACAAAATACGGAAATTACTATATAATTGTTTGCTAAATTTAAGTAATTTAATTCGCATTACATTTTCGTGACTTATGAATTGTTGTTGGCTTACTTGATGTTTTTATTTCTTTTTCTTTAATTTATAAAGTTTATGATCTAGTAATAATTAAAAAATTACTTTCTCTATTAATTTCTTCATTTTTCTCCATTTCTTTATATTTACCATCGGCAACTTTACAATCGATTTCTAAATTTCAGTTAATTTTAAAAGGATGTCAAATTTTGAGTTAAATTTACTGTGCTAAATCACATGTAGACGACATTATCAGGGCCCATGATTTAAGACGCCTTGTAAATGGATGAAGTCTGGAGAGTTAAAGTTTTTAACTTCAGTTGAAATTATGCATTAAACTCGCACATGGATTGGATTTAGTATCTGAAATTGATGACGAATACGAAAGAAAAACGAGAAGAATCGGTGATTTATTACATTGCTTGTGGAAACTCGCATTGTAATTGGGGCTTTTTACGGAGAAGAGACATACGGTGTCTCATAAGAGTGCCCCGATATAGACGACCCCAAATCTTGGCTTTCCTCTTTAGTTAATGGCTCTTACTTTTTTTAGTTAGTTGGGGTTTTGCGAATAAATCATGTTATCTGTTATCTGAGTTAAATTTACTTTAAATAAAAAAAACAACAGCTTTATGGTCACTAGATAAAAGTGTGCCTCCGTAAGATCATGAGTCCATTATTTTAAATTTAAGATTACGGCGACAGATTATGCAATCTATCTGATTGTAGATGGGAACTGTCTCCCCATTCTTTTCCCCACCCAAGGAGTCATGTGTCTCATCGGATGTTTGAATGTCGTGGTACACTGAAAAAGGTCAAATGCACGACAGAAGTCAGCCAGAGCAGCACCATTAAGATTACTCATTCCTCTGCTGAGCTCCAGTGAAAATTACATCTCTACGAATTGTTACCACTTTTGCGTTTCAATCTCCTGCAAGGATTAGAATTTTAATCAGCTCTTGAATAAAAATTGGAATCCGCTGATATTCACCTTTCTTACTTTCGAGACGAGAGTATCTTGTATGTTTTTCCGTTATTCACATTTGGCAGTGTTCTAAAAGAATTCCGAAACAAATGAATAATCAAGCTCATCAAAATTTTATCTTTCTGAAGTGACACAATTTTTAATTGGATTTTACATTTCAATTCGTGTTTTTGTTTCTTTAGAAAGGAGTCATAAGCACACTGCAATTAATTTCGAAATATCACCCAGATGGTTGAGTGGCCTTGAAACGCTGTTCTTCCAATACACTAATAACACTGTGTATTGAAGAACAGCGTTACACTAATTGTTCTCGAATCTCACTGCACGCTTATGATGAAATTTTCTTAATTGCTTAGATTTGGATAAAAAGCTCATCGATTTGATGAGAACATACTTTAGAAAGTTTTTATACGCTTATTGTCTAAAGAGAAGCAAGCTTCTTCTGGCGGAGATTTTTTCCTTTTGTGTTTGCTCTTTAAAGAAGTGGCTAAATATGGCTACCTATTCCGGTGGATGCCTTTTTAAATGGTCCTTGACATATTGGAAAAACGAATGACACAAAAATTCACTGAGTTGATGGTCATAAAAGCCCGGTTGAGTACAACGGAGTTTTGTTCACCAAAAAACTTTGTGGTGTTTCGTAGCTCATAACCTAAATTTTCACTTTTAAAAACATTCTCATCAGTTTAATATGCAATGGAAAGATTCACAGACATAACTACAACTGAGATTGTTAAACCAACTATGTTTTTCGTAGCAAATATAAAATTCGTTGAGTATAATTCACACAGCCATCACGATGATTTATCTTATCTTCCACTACCACCCTCGTCGTTACAATCAGTCTGTTCAGATCATTTAGGTCGTTTCTCAGTTTTTCTTCCCAAAGCGTAGTTACCATCAAAAACTCAAGGAAACATTATTTGCAAACATTCATAGAATTGTCCCAGTAAGTCTGATATTTTGTATAACATTAGTGTTTTTTAGGAAGATTCTCTTTGACGACCAGGAGAGATACGACGTATCTATTGGGTGCTACAAGAGACGAAAGTTACTTGTAGCCTTGATGAAATTATGGCGAATATCGAATTATATGTCAGCCGAGCGACTCAAAATATTATGGACTTGGATTTGCCATCCACTCAAAGTTGACAAGTGCAGTCCACCGTATATGGAGTGTGAATGACAGGATCTGTGTTATACAAATTCGTTTAAACGACTTACCTCCTTCGAGAAGCTCTCTGACAATTATAAATGTTTATGCGCCACACTGCGGGAGAGTAGCGAAGGATCCGACAAAACTATACGACTTCTATTCAGCACTGTTACGGACGTACAAAGAATATACGTCGTCATCACTAATACTTATTGCTGAGGATTTGAATGTGAAAATTGGGATGAAGAATAACCCGGATGACGTTTTCTTGGGAGAACATGGACGTGAAATAAGAAACCTAGCCGGGACAATGCTTGGTCACTTTTGTATGGCAAACAACCTTTTCCTATGCAATACTGCATTTACGCATCCTGCCTGCCACAAAACTACGTGGATGGGGAAGCGAAGGAACTCAGAAGGAAAGCTGGTCCCAATATACAACCAAATCGATTATGTCATATGCCGGAAAGACAAACACCTTCTAGTAAACGCACGTTCATATGAAGGCTCGACGACTGTCAGCGACCACAAGATGGTTATTGCGACCTTCACCCTGAAAAAACATGCCATTAAATACAGAATGCAAAAAATCACGAATTTGAGAAAATCAGAGGCGACTACGCGACTGAAAGGCTGATTTCTCATCCGGAGAGTATTGAGAGATATCAACAATACATTCAGACTCATATGCAGGACGTATTGGTGGATACTACGTTAGAAGACGCCTGGAAACGCAGAAAGGATACCATCTACGAATCTGCTGAAGCATGTTTGGCAAAAGGGAGAATAGTAAAATCCACCTGAAGGCTATTCATCCAGATGTTCCTGAGCTTGCGAAAAGTCTAAAAGAAATAAATATGAGAAAATCAAATGTCACTGACGCTAATACGGGAAAAACCCTTCAGGGCGAAAGACAACGTGTCAGAAGAAAAATAAAAAGTCTGAACAAGAAGAAGTGATCTACGCGGACGATGTAGACCTAATTTCTGAAGACAAAAAGGTCGTGGAAAACCTATTAGAAAAAGCACCAGATGTACTATGGAAATGGTTTCTTACTGTGAACAGAGAGAAAACAGAACTCAGAGATAAGAAGGATGAGTAACGCCCCAGAAGAGAAGTGGCGACAATTAAAGAAACTCGGTTTACTTATGGGAGATAGCGAAGATATTCTAGGAAAATTCTAAGCTATGCTGCGTTATATAAACTAAAGAATCTATGGCTCAATCAAAGAGGTATCAACACGAAAATGAGAATCTTATTATACGACTCATTCATAAAACCCGTACTTTTATATAACGCTGGAACTTGGGCGACCTCATCAGTGGATATGGAAAGACTAGACTCGTTCCACAGAGGTCAGCTGAGAAAAATAACAGGAACTACTTGGCCTACGAGAATATCGAGAAATGCTCAATATAAGAGATGCAGCACTAGACCTATCAGTTTAGAAGTACTGGAATCCCGATGGAAGCTCTTCGGACACGTGCTGAGGATGGAATTAACATCCCCACCAAACATATATATGGAAACATACTATGTTAGTCAAGAAGGCCGCTATCGTGGAAGACCTAGAACAACACTGCCAATAGTTTTACAAAAGACCTGGTTAATATTATAATAAATTTAAAAACTGCCGACGACCTTGACACTATGAGAGCCTTTGCTAGAACAGGGGAGCATGGAAAAGGATGACATCTAACATTGTTTCTTTTGCTGCACGTCGGGGCTATAAGTAGTATGGCTCTCGTGAAGTGCTTAAATAAAATAAATTAGTGATTTATGATGTCATTTAAAATTAAATTTTACATCACTGAAATGTCAAAAATAATTTTAGGTGATGAAAACACGCAATTATTTTATATTTATGGCGATTTTATAAAATCAGAAAATGTTCGGATTAGATTTATCGCATTCTATACTAGAATTAGAATTTGGGATTGATTTTGCTACTTTCCCTAAGTCTGGGACGTACTGCTTTCGGTTGGAAATAAAACGTAGTCGCGAACCTATTCCTCCGGAGGTCCACGTCACAGCCAACAAAGGTCCTCTCTTCGTGTTGAAGCAAAATTTTGTGGAATCAAAACCGGAGTACTTTGAAGGAAACAGATCAACACCAATTTACGACTTTTTTAGTTTTCTACTACCACGTGGTTGCTTTAAATCAGCAACTATATAGGATTTATTGGAAAGGAGATTTGGGATGACTGTTTTATGATAATCTCAGTTTTTGAAGAAACTAACAATGGCCGTGATCTAGTGGGAGCCTGTACACTGCCAATTTGGCCCACGTGGATGCCTCAGTACGTCACAAATTGCCTGTGCCACTCACATGACATTTACATTCACTCTGGTAGGAATAGATTAATTTTAGGGAACAAAATTGTTCCATTTGTTAAAACAAGGATCGGATTCTGTTGTCAGCTAAATCACGTGATAGCCCTCAGGGAGGTGAAATATGGAGTTTGGATGGGATTCAGTATTGACGAGGGAACATTTATGACTTTAAAGAAATATTAGAAAATCGGAAAAGTGCATTAATTTGACGAATAATATAATTTTAATTATTAATTACTTATATAAAAAAGAATAAATTATTATTTGGTTAACCTATTATAAAATACAGAATTTATATCAATTCGTAAAATGTGGCCGCACTTTGCTTTGTTGTGCTTTTATATATTATAATCTAGTGATTAATGGAGAACGATCGAGACGTCGATAAATACAAAATCAAGGATTTTCCACTCAAATTCAGCGTAACTTTAATAATGACGTAGGTCATTAATAGATCAGCCACGATTCTAGCCCAGATAATACAGAAAATGTAACTTTTACCCTTAAATCAAGTCCCTAACGGTCAAATTCCTCAAATTTCACGTGGTCTATTAAATCTATCTAACACAGTAAGGAAACCTAATTATTTTAGTGCTACATGAACTCTGTCCTACAGTGCTTGGCCAACACTCCCAATCTGGCTAAGGAGTGTCTTAGTCGTGCGGATACTGACGGTTTATCAAATTCCTTGTGCGACTGTTTGTGCTCATAGTCACTCCTAGCTTTCTGTGAGGTCGTCAATGAACTATGGTCGGACTTGAAGACTACGGCATTTAGCCCTCGTGACTTCAAGATGGTGGTAAACAGTCGATTGCACAAATTCTTCGGATACCGCCAGCACGACTCACACGAATTTCTCACGGCTCTCCTCGTGTACCTATCCGAACCAAAAGAGACCACGTTGACGACCCAATTTATCCTTAGTGAGGTAAATGGGTCAAAGTCTCCTAAACTGCTCGCTATCCGAGATTTTTACGGTGAAGTATTCCGTACAATGCACTGCAAGGCCTGTGACAATGTTCTGACGATGACTGAGGAAATGTGGAGCTTCACTATCCCACTTAGCATTGGAGAGGTAATCACGAATGTTGATTGTTGCAGAATCACGACATTGTTGAACTTTTACGGCATGAAATGGCCCCAGAGAGGATGACGAGTGAAAACTTACCTGTCTTCAGTGATTATTATCGTAGTACTGCGACAAATGTAAGAAGAGGACTAACTCTGAGTTCAGTTGGATTATTAAACGGTCCCCAAAATATCTGATATTCCGTGAGTTATTTGTCTTCATATTTAGACCTTCTGCGTTTCACGGGTCCTCCTTCCAACAGTAAAATAAACTCAAAGTCAACTTTAAACTGAACAATCTTGACTTAGTGAGTTTGTGGGTAGTTTGGTGGTTTTGAGAGAAGGTGGTTTTGACTGCCAATATAATCTGTATGGAGTTATCAACCACTATGGATCTCTCAATTCTGGACACTACACTGCGTTCTGTCGATCCACAAGAAGAAAAGATATGTGGTTTTTAATGAACGACTCGAGGTTGATTGTGAGGTGTATTGGAGTGTCTCCTTTTGTCCTTCGTCTAGTGTAGTGACTAATGCGGCATATCTACTTTTTATGAAAAGATTGATTAATGAGTTGTTTATGATAACTGACTTGTGTAATTTGATTATTGATTACTTTACTGCTTAGTAACTGTAATAGATTAGTTTTGTTATTTATGGTAACATTTATATGAGGTTGTTTTGTTCATATATACTTGATCTTGTGCTTTACTGGAACAGGGTTAATTCCTGTTTGTCATATATATAAGGATTGACCTAATTTTGCTATTTCGTATAGTGAAACCCACAAATATTTTTCTGTTGCTATCGTGAGAAGTGACAGATCTTGTTGGCGGGGCTAACGTTTGTATGGAAATGCACTCAGTCATAATGTTTTTCTAAAAGATCAGCTGGTTGTATGATGCAAGTCAATATCTGCGTAATAATGATTAAGTTTGTAATAAAATAACGTCATAAATTTATTACTCTCATAATTTCACTAAAATGGCATAATCTAACATTTTCCAGTTTTTCATAGTCTCGTACTTTATGCCACCCCTCCTTAGAAACCACTGCCACATTTTTCAACTTCTTGGAGATTTCTGGAGACTCCATCCCTGGTTTCCGTGCCTCAAACATATACATATAATTCTCCGTTAATTCGGAGGTAAGTGAATTTGAATCCACAAGTGTTTCATGAATCGTTCCCAGGGATCCAGTACGAGCCCATCCACAATAGAAGACGTTATAGTGATCACACTTGATATCAGAGTCCGAACCCAAACTAGTAATGATCTGTCCATAGATAAGAATCGAACCTGATCACAGTCACATAGCTCTTCTCTGTTACTTTGGATGATCTCAGACACATTATCGTAGATCACTTCCTAAAATTTATTCACATTCACTAACGTTTACTCCAAGAATCAGAGACTTTTTAACTAACTTCAAAGGTCGTCGAAGGTACGAAACGATCATTTCCCTTCCACAGTCAGTCTCACGTGGACCTGCACACGACATGATTAGCTCCATTTTACGTTTATCAGCACGCGTGAGATCTGGCAATAACATAGTCGTTACTTTGATATCTCGCACGTGTGTCAACATTTTCGACTCTTACCGGGAATAGACGAGTGCAATGTCGGAATTCTCGGGTAGAGAAGGCTGAATGTACAGCGTCCCTTCGAGCAATAAGCCGAACTGCACGAATTTTTAATGAGTGTAGCACGTTTAGAACGTGCATGGGAATCAAATACTTAAATTTATCCAAGTAATCGGTTCCGGCTGTAAGAAGAACTCTGGCCACGTCAAGAGAAGCGTTCCCTGTGCCGATAACGACGACATTTTCAGTCCCATTCAAAGTCTCTCCTATGGAATCGCCCACATGAGGATGTCCATTCACCCACCGCATAAAATCGTGCGCATTTAAGTTTGGAAAGTTAAAATTTGGCAATTCCCTAGAATTCTCAGCCCCTGTGGCCTTAAAAATAAATTATCAACTCAAACCATAATCACAACATTATAGGCACTACTCAGGTCAGCCAAATTCAAATCTTTACCCACGTGGACATTTCCGTTGAACGTAAAGTTAGGATTTTCGAGAATTTTCTCAAATTTTGAAGTTACATTCTAAACTAATTCTAGAAAGCAAACTCTGACGTCGACATTGTCGGGGGCGACCCCATACCGCAAAAGACCGAAGGGCACGGGGAGCTTTTCGAACATATCAACACGCATATTTGGATGCTTTAGAAAATTTCCTGAAATAAAGAAGCCTGCTGGACCCGATCCTACTACAGCAACTCGAATAGACCGATAAAGCATGAAAATTATAAATTATAATATTTGTTTGTGTTTTAAAACATAAAAATTAAATAAAAACTAAATAAATTAATTAAAGTACTACTACCTTTTGTGGGCATTGATGGGTAATGAGACTGCGATGAAACGCATCAAAAAGGCATAAAATCAAAATTGAAACTCTTTTTTAGGAAATTGAAGCTATGACAACTGATCCTCCAGATTTGTGCAGTGCTGGCCCCATTGGCGACGACAGTACTTTTACTTAGTAAAATTTTATAGTCTTCCACTGGCAGGGATTTATCACAGGACCTGTATTATGTGTCGTGATAATTTTATAGCCCGGGACGCCTTATGAGGGTGGGGGATTCGTGCTCGACATTCATATCCCGAACGAATACCCCTTCAAGGCTGTAAAGGCATGGGTTTTTTGTAACTTTCAGGTGACATTCAAAACTCGAATATACCATCCAAATATTGGATCAAACGGAGCTGTTTGCCTAGACATTTTGCAGAACAAATGGTCAGCAGCCCTCACAATTTCAAAGGTGCTGCTTTCGGTAAGCGTGCTGATGGGGAATCCAAATCCGGATGATCCAATGGTGAACAGTATCGCTAAAGAGTACAAAACTGACCCTGAATTGTTCTCAAAGACTGCACGGGAGTGGACGGCTAAGTATGCCACTTGATTAACAGTAGTACTCTATAACATTTCTTGGTTATTCATTTTTTATGATAATAGTTGAATTAATTGGCACTTATTTGTTACTTTGGGGAGATTTATTATGCTACTTAGGTTTAATTATATCAGTAGTCTAATTGACAAATGAGCTTATTTAAGATTATAGGCCAAATTAACAAGGCTAAGAATGCAGTAGTTTAATAAAAGAAGGCTGTGATGGTATTTGAGATACGTTTTTTTGGAATTATGATGCTCTTGTAAAAATATCTTAATTTCATTACAAGCCACAAAATGATGTACGTCACATCTACGTTCATAAATCGATTATGTTAACGCAACCATGTGTTAGTCGATAACTTGACCTTTAGAACACGTGATTTTATCAAATTACCAATATTGATTAAGTAACCTTTCATGAAACTAAATATCTACTTTTGGCTCTCTGAATCTATTTAAATAATAAACTTAGGTTTACCGTTTGAATTTATTTATAAGCAAAGAAAGGATAAAACATTAGTTAGCTGCCGCCCTCACTGCGTGGCTGTTCCCTTTCAGAATTGCGATCGAAATTCGCTCAAGCAGCCAGCGGAGATCGCGGAGATCTCCAGTGCATGAGGTGATCCGGTTTTTAAGACGTCCGAAAAACTCTAGTGTAGAGGGGAGTAGGATCCGGAAGCCTCCATAGCAAGGGGAACAAATTGGACATTATCAGGAGGTCGCCGTATTTTTCGAGTTTGACCTTCTCCGCCTTGACGGTTGCAAAGCAGGCCCTTGAAGCGCACTCGTGAAGATTGTTCGGGGCGAACGTGTCTGTACATGTCACGTCCCAAACAAGTGGTTTCTGGTCATCCATCCGGTCGTTTCTCGTCACTTCTGCATAACCCGAATTTTATTTTTTTATCGTTTTAGTTATTGAATTTTATTTAGTAAACCCCTTTATCTTCATCCTTCAGTCTTATCAAAAAGGGTAAATTAGATAAAAGTTATGTTAAAGTAACATAATTATGTAATTATTATTTATAATATAAATAATGATTCGAATTTATATTTCAATAATCGTAGTTCAACAATGTGCTCATTTAGACTAATTATGACAAGACAGTATAAATGTATTAAATAATATTAAGTGGACGAACACGAGAAAATCAAAGTGGGTTGGTACAGGGTTAACTTCCGTCTGACCATTTTAGGGCAAATGGACACTGAACTGTCCGATTTAGGGGTATCTCAAGCTAAGAAACTGGCAAATGAACTAAAGGACGTCCCAATTTCACAAATATACACGAGTGATTTGATCCGAGCTTATGATGTCGTATTACTATCTCATTTCATAGACTACGAGATTTGTTGTCGATGAAAACATATATTTCAAAGGGAAAGAGCCGGTTGTCATCGAACGACTAAGGGAACGAGTCAGCTTAGTTTTATATTCTTAGTATTTTGGTAAATATCAGGGAATGCCATACAAACTGCTGAATAAGTCGGCGATGGAAGGTGTTGAGACCGAAGAAGAGGTTGAGGTTTGTTGAATTTCAGTTTCAAACACGTTGTACGACTACCTTCTACGAGATAATAAACACTTGCTTACAATCAGTAGGACAGGAACCTCCTATTGACGGAAAATTACCAGTCGTTTTGATGGTGAGTCATCATGGAGTCTTGCGGATGATATTGAAGAGCATCAAAACAGTAGAGAACCTTCCCACGAGGCTGTACAACTGTTCCCTCACAGTGTTGGATGTCTCTTTTGAGGAAGGACAGCCTGTTTTCAAGAATGTATCTATTTGTGATGTAGATCATTTATTGTGATTATTAATTTTTTGATTTAATACGATATTTGTTTCAATTACTAATAGTACTTTTTTAATTGCTTTTTTGGATATGTCCTCTGGATTTCCTGATCTGCATGAACCGAGGAGTGCCCGTGCGACTACGGGCATTCATTCGTACGCCGATACGTACTTGCGTGAGCTCGAGGGAAAATCATCGTCCCTAGTTGAAACCTCTGTTGGAGCGTGCCGGGATCGTGTGAGTAGTTTGTGTTACTGTGTTCTTTGGAATTTTTCATTTCTTGTCAATTCTGTAATTATTTTCTTTGGGAAAACAATTATTTTTAAATAATGAAAATTAGGCAATAATTAGAACTACAGAATGGCGAAGGCGTTACCTTTAATAATCGCCAATTCGAGCCTCTGTAATTATTTTGCCAAAAAACACATTATTTCTGAAGTTTTATTAAAAATCCTGACATGAGGCCTAGATTAATGCTTCTTTATCGCCATCCTTCTAGTCTTATCAAAAAGGTTTATTATTGTCTTTTTCTTAAGCGAAAATACCACCCATCACATCCGTAGATCAAATAGGGCATTATAATTCTTTCAAAAATATAGATAAACGTCTCCTTTTTCAAATCGAGTTTTCGTAAACACAAGAGCTTGGTAACTTTTTTCATTTCATTTTGGCACCTTCCACATATACAGAACACATTACTTCCACCAAATCTGTTTAGGACCTAAAAGGCAATTATATTTTTACGTACTCTTCAGATACAAGAAGAATGGCTATTTTTCTAAGGCAATGGAAGATCCGTTAGTCGTTTGAGGAACTTGGGTGAGGCTCGATAACTACTCTGTTAGTCTTTTAACCGTGTCAGTATACGATTTTGATCTGCAAGAATATTCATGGCTGAACAGATTCCACCCTCTGATAGTTTTCGGAAGAGACTGTTCTCAATACATCTGTATAAGCACTCTGTAGCCAAAACACAGATCATCTTGGGAATCCTAATAAGAAGTTTTCATGAGGATATCATGTTTGAAATCAGCTCAAGTAGGTTCTAATGCTCTGAGTCACTTGATCAGACGGAAATTATTTTCTCGATTGACAGTGCATTTTGATGCCGAGGAAGGTTATTTTGGTCATTTTGCCACAGAACACATGGAATTATCGGAAGCACGCTATTATGGATTGCCATTTGATTTTGCTAATATTTTCGCATTTCTTGTATGTCTCTTGGCTGATTTTGAGATCTTTCGTTTTTCTCACCTTATAACAAGTCCAATACGATTGAAAATTTTTTTTTTAATAACCAAAAATTTAAACAATAGAAGTCAGGTAGTTGCCGCCCTCACTGCGTGGCTGTTCCCTCTCGAAATTGCGAGCGAAATTCGCTCAAATAGCCAGCGGCGTTCACGGAGATTTCCAGTGCATGAGGTGATCTGGTTTCCAAGACGTCCGAAAAACTCGAGTGTAGAGGGGGAGTAAGATCCGGAAGTCTCCATAGCAAGGGGAACAAATTTGACATCATCGGGAAGGTCGACGTATTTTTCGAGTTTGGCCTTCTCCGCCTTGACGGTTGCAGAGCAGGCCCTTGAAGCACTCTCGTGAAGATTTTACTGGGCGATTGAAATTATAAAATATATATTTCATAGGAATTTGGGTGAATTTTTGTGGTCTTGTGCTCAAGATTAAATTTTATCAGAAAATTGATAAGTCAAATTTCTGAATCGTCACAACTTATTTTTCATAAAACAAAGTTACGATTCAAACAATGAAAATCATGTTAGCATTAATTTAGGAAATTATCCGCAATAACAATTTACGGTAATCACCAGAAGTTTCGCTTTTTATAGCGGATTGAAGCGATTTTCCGGTACTCTTTTGAAAAACTTCGCTAACATTCATCAAATCTTTCTATTTTGTGGACAAAACAAGTACCTCGCATCTGTCTGCGATCACAAAATTCAACAAATCCTCGTCAGTTCCCTTTCCTTTAAAGGCACTTTGAAGACAACTACTGAAGTACCCAACTGGGTGAATCGTCCAATCAACTAAAATAAAATTTGAGTCAACTTAGCTGTTTCATTAAAAATTCATCTTCCTGACTAAAATAGGACCCACCTGATTCGAGAACTGATTTTTGATATAACTGGGGAATAGTTTAAATTATACAAACGTTGTTATATTCTTGAATACAGGCTGCTGCTTGGAATCGATTTTGTTGAAAAAAAACTTCGCATAATACACTCTTGTCTATTATCGGCTGTTCTAAGTCAAATAACTCCTTAAGTTGTTCTGCTTGCATTTTAGACAAATTTCTGTTGACCAAACCATCGATGTTGTCTATGTTATCTGTTAATTCGGCCTTTCCATTCTGCCAATACTCGACATATTTAACCTCAAACAAGAAGGAAATCAAAGTTCTGAAGAGTTCGCTAGATTCTCCTTCCACTACCTTTTCCAGGGTTTTTTTGTTTCCTAGAAAATAACCTCAAGTAAAACGTGAATTGTATAATTTTACAATTTCATTTCTTTCCTCATTTGTTCTGGTTAATAAAACTGCAAAAATAAGATTTATATTGGCTGAACGTCCCTAATGAAGTTTCAGACCTTACTACTTTTGTAGCAGCCTTAATAGCATCGTAGGCTACTTCATCCGAGCTCTTCATCAAAGCAAGGGCAAGAATTCTAAAGTATCCACTCAGTTCACTTTTTATTTCATCATACAAATTCTAAATATTTCTTTAAAGCATGCCTTTCCGTATAACAATGAGTAAGATTCCACGACCAAGTTTTTTGGCTTGAAGGCAACACTAAATACTCTATTACGGCATCCTCATCGGTTCCTGTGATATTATTAAAGTCTCAACCAAATCCAGCCATTGCCTTGTTGAGCTTAACTGCTTCGTCTTTTGCATTAAAGTTTTTTAGATTTCTTAAAGTCCCAAATGAATCTTTAATTTCCACTTTCAAAGACATTTTTATATCGCCTTTAATCTTACCTTTTAAATTATTATAAACCACAAAAATTTCCGTAATAATGATTTCCCTGGATCACAAGGAAATCAAACTTGAGGGGACGTCCATCTTGAATCGCTCTCCATAACGAACATGTAGTTTTTGAGGTAATTTACAAGTATATCCACAAAAATATTCATTTATTATAAATGAATGTCCTTTCGGGTGAATTGGCAGAAACTCTGGCCAAGGCTTCCTGAGTTTTGTAAAGAATCAATTAGTTAAAGCACATCCATGTTACCAGTAAACACTGTTTATGGTTTCGCTTGTGCCATGTTTAACTAAGTACATGCGTTGTACATGAGGATTGGTCGGACAATATATAAGCCTAGTTGCATCTTCGTAGGAATTTGATTCTTTCTCATCAGAATAGATTGCAATTTTTAAGTGCTATAGTGGCCATATATCTTTCGTTGTGTGATATCTTCTGAACCTCCACTTCTCAACGCGGGTTAGCGCTCTTTCAATAGTGGTTATTTCAGATTTGTCTTCATTGACTTTGAGATATCATTTACTCAAAATTGTTTTCGTATTCTCCATAATATTATTATTATTATTATAGGCACGTACGCGATGCCAAGATCATGACAAAGCATGTGAAACACGAAAAGTTAACAATCTAATTAACGCCCCGTCCCCCATCTTTTCGATCCGTTGCCATGTTCCGTAGCATATCCTGAGATCTTCATCTAGAATAACCGCAGTGTTGTCCTCGGCCGGCCGCGGAAACGAGAAGCTTCTAAGACAAAATACTCCTCCATTGCTATGTTGGCAGGGGTCCCAATATCGTGGCGGAGTATTTGTCCAAAGAGCCTTCATCTTGAATCAGTAATCTCACATGATATCTTGTATAAGATTTCAAACTCCTTCGTTATTTTTGTCTCTTGGGGACATCCGATTGATATCTTGTATTTTGAAAGGTCTTCATAAAGTTCTTTTCTTTTCCATGCACTAGAGAGTCCTTTGACATTGAACGTTAAAAGAGAGAAGTTATTTAAATTGCATTTTTCGTGTTTTTCTGACAAACTGTTAAAGAGATAAGTCTCCACCTCAACCAAAAAATAATAACATTTATAAATTCCCGATCTTCCGCAACGACATCAACATCATCCGCGTAAATGAGTTCCATCAAGAAACCTAAAAAAGATATCCATGCGGAGGAATTCTGACCAGTTTTTCTGCAAACATTTGACAAGACACTTCCTGAAGGTGGTAGGATCGCTGGCGGATCATTTACTAGAAGCTGCGACCAGTTGGCTTTGATATTTTTTTCTTTCTAGTTTGGGGTTTATCAAATAAAATAAAGAGTCTCTCGCTACACTATGTGGACCAACATTAATTCTTCAATTAGAAGGGTGGTGGAGTTATGACTGGTTGAGGTCGGGTTTGTTTTCAGGAGCCTAGCCATTACTAAGATTAAACGATGAAGTTCTCGCAATACGGAATTTTTTCCCTAGTAGCAGTGGTGAGCTCGACGAAATGAGACTGGCTATCTGAAAAGTCTAACCTCTTTATTCCGTAGGAGACCAGGTATTTCGTCTTACTATTAATTACAGTCAAACACTTCTAAACCGACTCCTCCGTATAATGGAATTCCCTTAAAACCGGAGTAAACTTCTGGTCCCAAATCACCTCATAGGCCATCACTGCTGTTTCATCTTCGATTTACCGGATCTCTCTTATTCCGAATACCGGCCGTATTTGTGGTCCCACTTGAATTTTCTTTTATCATAAACCGGCCTTCTGACATCAATCTTTGATCTAATCCTATTAATCGTCTTTAACCTTGAATTGCGAACAACGATGAGATATATATTGCGAACAACTCGACAGAAAATCAAAAACTAAAAAATGATAACTCCGACAAGAAAACGATTACGTTGCGAATTGTCTCTAAAGAAGAAAATTCAAATAATAAATGAATCGAACCAAACACCTAAGCAGACACAAAAATTTCTCAGCAAGAAGTATGGAGTTGGATGCAGCACTGCATCAAACATACTTAAGAAAGCTGATATTTATTTGGAATTATTCAATAACAACGTAAAGTCTGCTAAAAAACGATTCGACAACAACTGCAAAATTGAAAATTTAAATAAAATCATTTGGAGTGGTTCCAGATAGCACGTTACTAAAACTTTTGTTTGGCAGGACCAATTATTATCGCAAAAGCTACAGAGTTTGCTAAAGCACTGGGGGAAAATGATTTTAAAGCTTCCACTGGCTGGTTATGCAGGTGGAAGTCCCGTTACTTAATCCATACGTACTGTACCAGTGGTGAAAAAGCTAATGTTGACAGTGATGTTGTTTCTGACTGGATGGAACGTGTACCTTTTTAATTGAGGGATATCGACCAGAAATATTTAACTGCGACGAACCGGACTATTTATCGTGCCCTCCTGATAAAACACATCAGTAAGAGGGTAATTATCACAGTGGATCAAAGAAGTCGAAGGAACGTCTTACTGTAATGCTTGCATGCAGTTCGACAGGAGAAAAGCCAATTGTAATTGGCAAGTCTCGAAAACCCCGATTTTTAAAGAATATTAATCTGAATGAGTTACCTGTTATTTACTGCTCCAACGTTACAGCCTGGATGACATCGAAATTGTTTTCAAAATGGTTGCAAGATGTGAAGATGATGCGCCAGGAACGAAAAATTATTATGTTTTTGGGTAATCAGCATCACATTCACCAAACGTAAAATATTCCAACGTGGAACACAAATTTCTTCCTGCTAACACAACGAGTGTCATACAGCCTTTGGATCAAGGAATTATTCGGTAATTTAAAGAAAGATACAAAAGACTAATAATGACTCAACATCTTGCCAAAATGGACACAGAAACCAATGCGTCACCACTTGCAAAAAATTTCTCTCTTGGATGCTATCCGGTGGATTAGCACAGCTTGGATGGACGTGAAATCAAACACAATCTCCCTCTGCTTTAATAAGGGTGGCATTCCAGTCAAAATATATGATATAAACGACAATCCTGAAAACAATTTACTGTTCATACCTCTCATGGATAGACTAGTCTATAATTCAATGACAGAAGAAGATTTTGTCGACTTAGACTTGGAACTACCGACTGAAAATCCCAAAGATTGGGAATCATCCCTAGTTGAGCAATACCAAACAGTCTCAGCTTTTGAAGATAATGACAGTGACCAGACTCTGATAAGCAAACAAAGCCAAAACATATAGAGAAATTAACACGCACAAATGTTCAACAAATGCTAGACGAAATCTGCCACTTTGCTTGCACTCAAGACCCTACATTACTTGATCACGTCAACAGACTGATCTATCTGAACAATAAAGCGATTGATGAATCGAAGCTAAATACGAAGTAATCCTTATCGACAGATTTCTATTAATTTTACTGTTTCACTTTTTCGTTATAAGTAAATTTAATGACTTGTTCAATATACCGGCCTCCCCTCTATACAGGACAATTCTGTCGGTCCAGAGAGGAATCGGTATAGAGGGGTTTGACTGTAATTGTTATTATTTTAAATAATTAATTCGATTATTATATTTAGAATTTAAAGATCCAAAATTACGTTGCTAAGAACCAGAGCTGTGGAGCCGGAGTCGAGGGGTTTTTTGTATAGTTGGAGTCGGAGTCAGTGATAAAAGGTCGACTCCTAGGTCATTATGACTGATTGCTTCTATTTATATAATATAATGAAACCGCTCTTAAAGTCCTGGCCGTCACGGGAATGCGCTGTCGTCTTGTACAATCAACTTCTAAAACTGACGGTAGAGTATGCTTGTGCCTCATGGGCCTATGGAGCTTCAATATCCAATTCATACAAGATCAACTCCCTAACAGGAAAACTTGCTTGTCTAACAAATCTATTCCCGATCTTCGCCTCCCCAATGTTTGACCACGCCGCAATCAAAAATAACTGCTCCGGCTTCACCGGTCTGTGTGGTCAAGAAACAAGTCGTTTCTTCCATTCAAGGCTAGAAGCCTCAAATACACGCAATTTGGGGAAAAACCCACCCCTCTTCAAACTCTAGTGAAAGATGATCGTCGTCTATACAGGAAAGCCATGGGTACTCTGGAGGAACATAGGATAAACTACTCGATTCTGTTAAGGCGTTCCGGATCACTTAATTAACTGGTTTACTCATTAAATAAATAAATAAATTAATATATATTGCTTCCTAACAACGGATGATGTCAAAATTATACAAAAACTACTGCAGAATACGCAAATAGCAACCAAACTCGGAAAAACTACTTCAGAATTCTTTTATACTTCACGTGGAATTCCGCAAGGAGACTCTTTGTCACCAGTTCTATTCATAATCTACCAGGAGGCTGCACTGAGAGATTTCAGGCCTTTAATTGAGAACAACAAAATAATCGAGTTAATATATGCAGACGATCTTGACTTTATTTCTGAAGATGTTGAAATTCTTCATCACGTTCTTAAGAACTTACCAAATGCCTTTTCTAAATAATTCTTAGTTGTCAACCAAGACAAAACTGAATATACAAACTTGTACGAGCTGTACGCACTTACGATGAATCATGGAGAAGGCATAACAAAGTTGGTTCACTACTTGGAGACTCAGAAGATGTTACCCACAGAAAAATCCTTTCCACTGCTGCATATAAAAAATTCTTAACTATCTGGCGTTCTAAGAAGAGCATAACTACGAATACAAAGCTAAAATTGTATAAAACATTCGTGGTTCCAGTCCTGACATACAACTGTGGGACATGGGGGATTACGAAACGGGAAATGGACAATCTGGATCAATTTCATAGAAATCAACTAAGAACATCTTGAGAATACATTTCCCGAAAAAGATATCAAATTCAGAACTGTACAAAAGATGTGGCTTAAGGTCATTATCAGAGCAGATTCTCAAGGCTAGGTGGAGACTTTTTGGTCACATCTTACGAATGGATATGTTGACTCCACCAAACATTGCAATGGAGAACTATTTCGCACAACTGAAGGGATCATTCCGTGGCAGGCCTAGAGTGACGTTGCCTTCAATACTAAATGATGACCTAATCCGAATAAACAAAACTCTACGAAATGGTTAAGATCTTGACTCACTACGAGCAATGGCCCGGAACAGGGGAACATGGAAAAGGATGTGTGGGAGGATACTGGACGTGGCACAAGGGGAACTTAATTAATCTAATTAATTTTTGATTTCCCGGGAGTGCTTAAAAAAAAGTGGATGTGGATATTCTCGAATGCCTGAACCGTGTTATTAATGCTTGGATTAATATCAATCACCCAACGTCGATTGATCAAATTTCTTCTATTATTTTTGCTGGTGCCTATCAAACTCTTAATACAAAGGAATTTGAGCCCTCAAAATGGATGGAGGATATGACTAAAAAAATTGAACAATGGAGATCACATTCTGTTTTTATTAATAAGTTTTTTACGAAGACTCTTTCTACTGACGAGAAGTCTGTGGCGTATCATGTTTTGTCGATAGTTGGATACAGGAAAAAACAATCCGGAGAAAGGACCAGAATTAAGTTTCTTATCCAAGATAGGATTAAAGTCATGGAGAAAAAAAATATTGACATTTGAATCGAAAAGGAAATTTTGTATGGACCAAATGTTCGAATTGAATAGAAGGTACAGGAACTTGAATTCAGGACAAAATAATATTAATATCTCAATTGATAATGAAAAATGCGCAGATTTTTGGGAAGAATTATGGAAAAGAAGAGTCTAAATTCGGAAAGTTTTAATATCGGAAAAATAATGACTGGTGTTGAAAATGTGTCTTGAATTCTCGAAGAATGTGTTTGAACGAACGATTCAGTATTTGCAGAACTGGAAGGCCCCAGGTTGTGATGGGATCTACAATTTCTTTTTTAAGAAATTTAATTCGCTGCATGAATTTATCCATCCTGAAATGCTTAGATTTTAAACGGAGGGTACGTCCCTGTAAACTGGTTTTTACTGGAATTGCGTACTTGATCCCAAATTACGAAGCGCCACAGTCTCCAAAGGACCTACGCCCTATTACATGCATGTCGTCACTCTATAAACTTATGACAAAGTGTGTCAATGCCAAGTTAGCGGATTATGTGGAAGCGTTTGGCCTTCTTTCTGAAAGCCAGATGGGAACAAGGAAGAGATGTCAGGGTGCTAAAGAACAGGCACTAGTCAATTAATCACTTAATAAAGTAGATGGTGGTGGATTATATTCTGCATGGATTGACGTCAAAAAAGCATTTGACTCGGATGACCACAACTTTTTAATGGAAGTCTTTAAAAAATCCGGAATCCCTGAATGAATTATGAAAGTTTTGAGATTACTGATTATGCATAGGAGAGTAAAACTAATGTTTAATAATGAAAATATTGATGATATTCAGATTGAAATGTGAATTTTGCAGGAAGATAGTCTATCCCCCATGTTAATTGTCTTAGTGCTTGACCCATTTAGTCGTTTATTGACATATAAGTATCCAAAAGTCTCCGTTTTACATGATGATCAGTCTGTCTCATCATTCTCAACTAATCATCTTTTATTTATTGATGATTTAAAACTTACTTCGACTAGTGAAGATGTTAATTTGTACTTCAGTGCTGTGGGGCTGGAAAGGAATCTAGAAAAGTGCTACAAATGTCTTGTTGTTATCAGATGAAGCCAAGTTGTTAGAGGGAATGGATGGATATAAATACCTCGGTGTATTGGAAGGTCTTTCCGGACAAATTCAAAAGCCAGAAATG
The DNA here is from genome assembly GCA_011109175.1 of Dicyema japonicum. Taxonomy (NCBI): domain Eukaryota; kingdom Metazoa; phylum Dicyemida; class Rhombozoa; family Dicyemidae; genus Dicyema; species Dicyema japonicum. Next base: position 91,775 of record RDEW01000036.1, read on the forward strand.
TTAAAAATAATTTCTTCGCAAATAAACCAGAGAATTGAAAAGTCGGTGAATACCAAACTAAATGCAGTGAATTTGTTTAAGAATATTAACGAGCAAGCTCTGCTTTATATAACTATTATATTGGACTCATTAATGTGGAACCCTGTGAATACGATTTGATTGACTCAGCTATCCACATTGATTAAACATCGAGTCAATCAAGAAATTACCTTGTGAGAGGGCTACGCTCAATCTCTCTTCTAAGTGAGAATATGTTATTTGGATTTTTCATGTTTTGAAACTCAGAAGTACTGTTTACAGTAGAAGTGCCGCAATTCTTAAAGCCGAAATTTCAGAGAAAACACATTTGACATTAATTGAAGAATTTCTAAGGCACAAGTATTCTGTTTGCGACACTTCTGAGTTATATACAAAATTGATATCGAACATGCAAAAAGATGGTTTAATGAATCAAATAAGATTGAAGAGTCTTCATTCCGTTATTTATAAGTTGTTGGAGGATTATGTGAATATGGAGCATTCCTCTCATTGACTTCTAAAAGAGAATAACTCCACAAGGTCGGGAGCATTATTCTGCCTTATTCAAAATAGGAAAACGAAAAAAACCCGAATTTATATAGCGCTATTGTGTACGGTGATTTTGGAAAATTTGGTTCTGTCAAAAATCAAGATTTTTTCCTGGATTTATCATTTCAATGCGGTTATAAAAAAGAGGTCTACTTCGACACATTTATCAGCCTTGACCAACTTTATACGATTTGGTTTTCCCATGACCAGGAAAATACATCAGTACTATAGTTAGACTGCATCCCGTGTTGGACGCCTCTTAAATAAAAGACAAAATTGAGGTTGTCGTAGGACTTATTAAGAAAATCAAATTTTCAGAGAATATGAAAGGCAGGGTCTCTGACTGAACGTAACGTTGATGACATCGGATCTGAAGGTCGTGGGTTCAAATCCGAAAGATGGAGTTTTCATCGAAGGTCAATTCTTATCAAACAGATGTCACCTTTGAGGCGACGAGTCCTTCTGGCATGACATAGTAGTTAAAAGGGATCTAACTACCTTTCTCCTTGACCAAATACTTTGATGAAGATTGCATTATTAATACTATTCCGCTAAAGAATGAAGTGATTTCCGCGACTATAGAAAGTGGGACTAAAATGGAAGAGGGCGGACCTACTTCTCCACCTCTCTTTGAAAGCGGAAACGTGTAGTGAAATATAAAAAGATGGAATTGGTCGGCACACGCAGATGTTCTTTCATTGGTTCCTAACTTGAATTAGTTAGTGACTGTTTGTGCTTGGCTTACAATGGTAGGCATGGGGTTAATAATACCAATAAAAGGCAGTGCATATCAAATTGGACTGAGGAGAATATTTTCGAGAATAGAAATCGTAAGATTGAATCATAATTTGCAGAAAACAGTACAAATTGTAAGTAACCTCTAACATTGACCGACAAATCATCAAAAAGTTTACCACAACCGCCTCGAATGAGTGCAGAGGCTTCATTTTGACAACTTAGACAACATCAACCTGACACACGGCTTTATTCGTTCTTATTTCGAATTTGGATACTGATTATCTCGATTTAGTTGAAACAAATGTGTTTGATTTTTTGCAATTCTGGTACTTTAATAATTTTTGCACACATTCTATATTATCGAATCATATTAATTATTATTCTATATGTTTAGTTTCTGATAGATTCTATCTTCAATTATGGACCGGACGAGATTCGAACCCGAATACTACATGCCTTCGACAATTTTTTTGTTTAGAACTTTGTTATCTGACTTCTTCCGCTACCTCGCCCATGTTTACAGAAAGAAGGAAGACAAATGCTTTCACCCATCATGAACTGATGTAGATATTTCGTCGATAGATGTAAGTTGTACGAATGAAGATGAAATGGAAAAGCTGACAAAAGTGGTGTCTCAACCCTTTTCTTTCAAATAAGTTGTCATGTCGGGCATGTTGTTCGTGGTCATCCAGAGGTTTGTAATCCTACCATAGTTACTTCCTTCATCGCATTTGCCTCGTGCTGTTTAGAACGCTTTGTAGACAAGAGAATGCGTTAACACCTTTAATATCAACCATATTGCTCCACGGTGGCTCATACAAAGGTTGAGTACAAGCCAGATACAGATTTATATTCGCATTGAGTTGTTGTCCAAAAGTGTTTTGAACCCTGAGCCATGCAGCTCACTTGTAGTGCCCATGTGTGCAGATATTAATCTAATTTCTATTTGATTGCCCGAATGGTACTGGCACGAAGTTTAGGTTTGTCCTATTTTCTTTAGCAAAGAATTTTATCAAGTCAGCCTGATATCCATGTAGGTAGTGTAATACTGGCAAACGATTAGCGTCCAAAACAGTAAAGATGCGATAAATCATTTTAAATGCGAAGTATGTGAGTAATATGTATAATGCCTTATGAAAACTAGGTTAATTTTGTAACCAATTCCCATTAAACCAAAAATAAATTATGCCAACTGATTATTCATCCCAGACGAAGATGGAAAATAACGCACATAACTATCATCTCTTGAGACTTTGATTCAATTTTAAATGAGAAAATTTCCCTCTAAAATCTAAAAACATAATTACCTCGTTTGAAAATAGTGAAAAATTTTTTCGAACATAAATAATCTGATTTTCTCCAGATTTTAGTTGTTTCCTAGACACGTATTCGTTTTTCAGTATAGTTCTACCTTTAAGGGAGGAATTAACACTCATTTTTTATATAAACCCATTGAAGTTAGATTCTAATATACATAATAAAGTACCAGCTTTGTACATGACACGTATATTCGAAAATATTATACGGTTTGAATTTTCCACTGAATCTCTCGAGGCACTAATAGAAATTGTGTTATTTTTATTTCCTAATATTGAATAATTTTTAATTACCACAATTATTATGTGGAATTATTATTGAATCGACAACAAAAAATAAAATCCACAAAATTGCGACATACATTTGATTTAAATTTTATTATAATTTAAGTGAAATTTGGTTCGCCAATAAAAAATATTTATCTGTTAATAATTTTTTTTAAATATTTATTTTATTTTTTTAACAATTAAACAAATGTCAGTTGAGGAAGCCTGCTGCGTGGATTGCGACGAGTTCCCTCAGAGTATAGCCATTCCAATCTTTTGTCTTAGCCATAACCCTTCTCGTTGATCCCTTTTTATTTTGGAAAGCATTCCTCCGAGTTCTCGCAAGAATTCAGCCGTCATTGGACCAACGGCTCCTGATGATCGGTCGCAACGGGAGTAAATCGGTAGCGATCCTCGAGGCAAGAATATTTCTTGATTTTTAGGTTCTCCGCAGTCGAAGCAGATTTATCAGGTGTCTGAACCGATTTGTATATATTCGTGCTTGAGAACATGTCTACACAAGTTGCGTCACAGACCAAAGATCTTCCAGACGTGAAGGGGAAAAGAGTCATCCCGTCAGGTCTCTTTCCATCTCCTCGATCAAGACCCACTTGTTCTAGCTGTGCTGGGAAGTTTGTAGCCTTCAGAGCTCTGACGTTCACATCGTTCAGAGCAGCATGACGTGGTCCTCTTCCGGCGCTTCTTCTGCAGGACAGCGGGTACAATCCCTTCGCATCTAAAGTTTTCCCGCCTCGGCATCGGTGCTCCTGGCAAACATCTAGTCCCAGCCTTTGTCCGATTAATCCTCAAAGAATCGTCGTCCAAAAAGGTCGCAAGGTTTGGGCAAGGTATTGCACCAAGCCTGCTCCACTCCCTCTACTTGAAGCTGACACCAAACAAGCCAGACGATATTGATTTGCTTTTTTTAGGTCTTCCAAAATTTTGGAGCAGACAATGTTATCCCAATTACTTTGTTTTGTTGTGTCTTCGAGGATTTTGAGTCCGGACCCGTTCCATTTCCGACAAGTTTCGTCAAATGACTCATTCCAGCGAAGTCTAATAGTGTTGTGAGGACTTGCCGTGTCAAATGGCTGCAGCTTGAGAGAGACGATAGATATGCCGGGTATGCAATCTCCAGCGCCGATCTTAGACCGACACCCCCAAATCCAGAGGAAAGTTTACATTGCTTCCAACCAAGTTCGTAGAAGCGGACGTTGATTAGTGACTCAACAGTATGTTTGAGAGATTTGTCTATCGAAAGTAGACTTTCGTATTGTTCGTAGCAGGGTGAACATCGGAGTAGATATAAAAGTATGGGTAGTCCGATGTTGTTTCTCATCAGGAAGAAGGATGTGTGAGAGTTGAGACATGACAATCTTTTCGCGAGGCGTGTTAATTCTTCATGTTAATTCGGAATGTAGATGGTTCTTAAGTTTTTCTTCGCTCAGTGGGCATCCAAGGAAATATAATTTATCAACTGGCACAGTCGGGATCCCAGGAAGCAGTTCGTTAAAAAACTCCTTAATAAAGAGGAAGTCGGTGTATGGATATGAGATATTTATTAGCTCTGATTTGTTAACATTGATGTCCAAGTCCAAGTGTTTTAAAGCGGGTAACGCTCTACGTAATGAATTGTATGTTTCCTTTAATCATCATCAGGTAGAGATTTAGCTGAGCATCAATTGATCTTCCTACATCATCAATGGTTAGGGCATATTAGAGAGGTCCGAGCGGATCTCTTGTTGGACCCCGTTTTTGATTTAATAATTTCATTTTCAAAAACCAGAGACGTATCATCCCCATAGGATAATTTGACAAGAGGGAAAAACTTTGGAACTACAGTTCATGTAGCCTCACATCCGTTCTTGATACTAACACCCATTTGTTTAGGAAAGAACTCCTCTCCAATTTGTCGGCTCACCAGGTTCGATGCTACCTTTGCTGCAAGTCTTCTAAAATAGTTTTCGACCGCAATGGGGCGGATTCCTCCATTGGGTTTTTTGAAAGCAAGTAGCATGGAAGGAGAAGAACAATTCTCTGGCATATTCTGGGATGTCGCCGTTAACCATTTTTCTGATTAGGTCCGTAATTCGAAAGCAAGACAACGTCCAGGTTTCGAGGTGTAAGTGGACGTAAGCTCCTTAATATGGCCAGGACGTAACCTTTCCAAGCCTGCACCGCTGCTAGCGGCGAAGGAAGTTATTCCATGGTGTACTTCGGATTCGGTAATAATAATCTCCGGGGTTCCTTCAGGATTCAAAAACTTTTCATAGTCAGTCAGTGCATCTGGGTGCTTCAGTATTAAAGTATTTAGGTCTTCGGGGGGTCAAGACAATACTGTGTCATCAGACGTGATAACCCGTAAGGCTGCCCGCACGTCGCCCTCCAGAAGTTTCCGGTTTACTCTCTCCTTTAGTTTGTTGGGAGCATCTTTGGTGTATGCTCCTCGACCTCATTGACATTAAGTCGCTGTTCAAGTATTGCGTGTATGTTATGACAGCTAAATTTCATTATGTTTCGTTTCAGTTTCCCGGATAAGTTGAGTCGGGAGTTTATTTCTTTATTATTATCCTCAGATTCCTTTGTAGGTACTCCGAGTGCGACAGGTGCAAAGCATATAAGTTTTAGCCAAAATTCCCAACTGTCAGAGGATATTGCGTGATCAATGGCATCTGAAAGACACGTTGCTGCGGCAATTCGTACTCCTTTAGAGATTTTTACTGGGACTTTCCGGAGGTTCAAGATCTTCAAGAGAGTGTGGTCTGTATGTGGCAGTGTAATGTTTGGCTGAGCTATTTTTTTCCCGCCTCCATTCCAATACAAGAGGGGACAGCCAACTCGACAGCGTCTCGGCTCAAGCTTTACTCATTTTTGTGCAGCCCAAGTGGACGAATGATTCACATGGCGTGCAGTTAATTAAAAATTTCCTGATATTCGATTGTCCACATACGAGACATACCTGATTTGTCCGTACTGGCTTTGTTCCACGTTTTTTCTTTCTTTTTTTTTCGTTCTTTATTTTTTTATCTGAGATTATCGTTGATCACACCACACCACAATTTAGGTAATATTTGCCAAAAATTTGTTTATAATTAAAAATCAAGTTATAATAGGGCTTTATTTTGGCCTGCACTTTTTTCCTCATGACTATCCTCACTCAAGGAAAAAGGCCTAGATACGAGTTTGGACAATTGAAAACTTGTCCGACGGAAAGATAACATTCATGATTTCTCCTCCGAATATTTACTTGCAGGCCGAGGTTTAACATCGCAGGAATAGTGATTCCATTCGTCGATATTCGAGGCGTCCCTACCGATCATTCCGTCGTCGATGTACCATATTTAGGGGACGAGATCTTCTTAATAATGTCCTCAATAGTAATGGAAAAAGGAGAGGATCACCTTGCTGAACACCTGACGAAGAGTCGACAATGTGATCACTAGGCGACCGAAAAGTTGCTCTTAAATAAAAAAAATTGACCTTAAAAATAAAAATTTTTTCTAAAAATAAAAAGTTACCTAAAAATGAAAATTTGATTTAATTTTTATTTGTTAAAACAAATAATTATATTAAAAATTGACACATTAATAAAGATAACCGATTGGTATGCTTTAATATTTTCTAGTATAAGAACATGAATTATCTAATTGAAATCACTTATTTTGGTGCCATTTTTATTTAAATTATTCTTTTATGTTCGTTCAGATGCTTTGTTAAATTTCCTGATTCATTTCTTCTAATTTTTTTCCGGATGGTAGTACCTTTTTATCGGTTTCTTCGTTTCACGAATGCGCGTGCATGCAAATTGAGAGTAGGAAGAATTTGTATATTAGAAATGAATAAAAATCTTGTCCGCCCTTAGAATGGCTGCACTGATAATTTTCGCTGCTTTAACTATCAGCTGTTATGGTAGTGGAAATCCAATAATCAATTCAGCATTAACGAAATTTCGGATGCCAGTTTACTGGATTTCTCGAATATTTGAATTTATTTTAAATAATATTATGAGAAACTTATTGACGGGCATGTTACTAATAACAGAACATAAATAACACTTTTTATCTTTTGGTTTAATTCACTTAATTTCTTTTTTTATTTGCAATTTTTGTCTATTTTTTTAACGAAGTGATCGAATACGAAATATCTATAATTGAATAGACATTAATGCACTGGATCGTCTCAAACAAGTTGAGGTCGAAGAGGCAACGATATGACTTTCTTGCAGAAGAGCTATCAATCTATATGATTCTCAAAGAAAAATAATTACAATGGTTATCAAAGTTTATTGTTTGAACATAAGATTAGGCTCTCTGATCAATCCAAACTTGAGGATATGGCATCTTTCTAATCAATCTTTTATGTAATTTACTATGAATTTAAACTGAAAATAATAATCCTTAGTGAACACAATAATAAATTTATCGTTAAACTGTTAATGATGAGATAACACATTCGGGAAATGGAGAAAATAACTTTCGCTTAAATCTAATTGATATCACGTTTTATAAAGATTAGGATTTTTATAGTACGGGGTTTGTTTTGATGTCACCAGAAATGATTAATAGGGTGATCACTAATTAAAATGAGTAGGACCAGAAGAGATCCGTCCAAGAATGAAAATCTTTTAAAATTGGGGAGAGCTAATGATTCTTTCCTTAAATATATACAGCCCCGTGCAAATGTTACCACCAGGGTCAAGTAATTCATAAGATAAGCAAAAATGTTACTTTTATTTGACAATTTTTATTATTTTAAAAAGCAAATATGCTTTTAGCCAACCTAATCAATTTTTTATTTTTTATTTCATCCCTTAAAAATGGTATTTTTCCACTTTTTTTTTAATGAAAATTAACCGTGCATATGTTTTCACCTAAAAAAAGATATATCTGAAGTCTAGTATTAATTATTTTATTTTTAATTTTTTTAAATGTACAATAAAATAAAAAAAACGTTAAATGCCTCAGTTGAAAATCGTTATAAAATCATATTTTTTATTGAAAATGGGACTTCGATTTCTAAAGTTGATAGCACTCTCGGAATTCCCAGAAGTACAGTTCGTTAATTCCATAAGCGCTATATTGAAGAATATGGATGCAATGATAGACCTAAATCTGGCCGGAAAAAATTTATGTCGGCACGATTTGAAAGAATTCTCGTCCGAAATTCAGTGTGCAATCCCAAAAAACATCTAATCAGATCCGAACATACTGTGCTGTTTCTCATTTTGTTAGTAATTAAAAGAATATTACGTCAAAATAATCTTTTCGGGCGAGCATGGTTGCTTACTGAGCTTCAAAAAAAAAAAGAAAATTGTGGTGCAAAACTAAAATACTCTTCGAATGGAAAAATGTAATATTCAGCGATGAGTGTCGAATTTCATTGTAAGTAACATTGAGAACAATCAAAACTCTGTTCTGGTAAGACACCATGCTTTAGTTATAGTAATTTGCCTTATATTCTAAAATTTGAGTTGGATTGTTGAATCTTAAAAAAAACAAAGTATTGTCAGTGAATAATGACTGAGTGCTTATTTCGTTAGAAAAATTAGAGCATCGTCTTCAACGTCAGTAGTAATATATTTTTTAATCAAGCTAATTTCAGATTTATTTTTTTAACTTTTATAAAATAAATTATAAAAATGATAAATTATTTTACAGTGGATTGGCAAACCAAACTTTATAATAGATATTTGATAAAAGTAGGTAATAATGATCTACTTTATACTTTTTCTGATTGACCTTACTTTCCAGGACGTAAAACATTTAAATCATCAAAATTTCGATGAAGTTTATAGAGCTGATTGGTATATCGTTGAATTCAGTATATATTTTCTGATAATGATTATAGCTAAAAGTTTATTTCATTCAAACCTTTATCTGTTGAGCTTACGTCGTCAATTTCACATACTTTCTGAAGAACCGACACAGCAAAGAATGAAGTTTGGAATTGTGGACGCGAATCATAATGAAATTTTAATCAACAAATTTGGCATCAGAGAAATTCCAGCATTTGTCTTATTTAAAAATGGGAAATCGTTGAAATATATTATCGTTAGCTCATAATTTAATTTATTTTAGGAGAAATAAATATTGATAGTTTAAGAAATTACCTTGAAGACATAACAGGTCAACATTGGCTGAGTAAATTCAACTATAAAGATATATTTCAGAGGAATAAAAAAGTTGTTGTTATATTGGTTAATAAAAAATCACATAAAATAAATGAATTAACTAATTTAACAAAAAATGTTGAGAAGCTTAAAGATGTAAAATTGTAATTTTATTTTAGGTGGAAGTCTGCTTTTTGGGAGGGGAAGATAATCATTACGTATTTTTATCAAGATTTTTCAAAGTACATCATTATCCCACCATGGTCGCTATCAACATAGGAGACGACAAGAAAGTCAGTCGTTACCTTCCCGTCAATAATAACTTTACTCATAAGAATGTAATTGATTGCATTAATAATATCCAAATTCTAAACTCAGCGTAATTTCATATTTGACTACAATGTAGAACAGTAAATCCTACCTATATTGGAATATACATACCGTCGAAGATATCTCGTGGAGAAACTTTCAAGGATTGTTAGACCTGACTTGTAATGATTAATATTATTTCGTTATAGTTGAAACCAAAAATATTTCTACGTGACTTCTCAGACTTTGGATAGCTTGGTTTTTCTTTGGGGATTATTTTTGGATTTGAAAAATATTGAATTCAATTTCTATTATTATAATTCATACTTGAATTTTTCAGTGAAATTAGGTCAAACCGTTCTCATATTTTAACATTCTTATGAAACTAAAATTGAGGTAACCAAAAAAAGAAATCTCGATTTGGAATTGTTCATTTGGTGTTAAAGCAAACTGGGTGAACTTCGTTAATTATCAAAGTTATTTCGAAGGAAAAAATTACAAAATAGTGCTGTATCGAGAAAACCGCCTGGAGCTGTTTCTGTATGCAAATCTGTGAGGACGTCACATCTGGAATTTTTATAGCCACAATTTTTGGGAACAAGAACGATGAGGTAGAGTCAATATTGAGAATCACACGAGATCTATCCTTCATGGTTCTCGACTTCTGAATATGATTATAGATCTCCTTAACATCTAAAATGGGAGCCATCAAAATCTTAACAGCCTATACCTTCAAATCGACGGGATCTATCGGATTGTCGACAAAAGGCTCTGAGATCTTCCGCCTCGAATTCAGGAAAGACAAAATATTTAGTGATCACGTTATTGCCACTTAAACTTTTGATATTGTGATCATTACTTTGTAGAATCCGATTAGCCCGTCCGAAATAGAGTTGAAAATTTGTTTTTACGTGTTAATGATAACGACCTTCATTAATTAGTTAAGAATTAACCCCTTATCGAAATATATCATTTATACAAGGGAGATAGAAGACTCTGTTCTAATGGTTTTAGTTTGTTCATTTGCAGAAGATGCATTGCTTGTCGGTTTGGGTTCAATATTATTTATGTGTCAATGGTACATGAAAGGCCGCCGAGGTGCTTACTGCAAACGCTTGGACACATATCCTCTTTCTGTTAGGGGGAGACAAGATGTCTCCGTTGTGTAGAAAAACACTACCAAACTTGGTGTGAAGAGACTCCTGGGAGCATAATAAATTTAATCAATTGTGGTTCGACCGGACATTTTGACAGATGTGGTGGATGTCCGGTCGCCAAAAAGACTGAACAAGTCAGGAGAGAGAGAACGAAAAACGATAAACAGGCGATAACAGACGATTTTTGGATAAGGTGGACAGCAAAAGATAGTTACGTTCAAGTCGGTACATAAAATACCTTGAAAATTCAATGATGGAGTACCACTAATCTATCAGAAAGATATATACGGAAATTCAGGAAGGTCACCCGAATTCTGAAGGGAGGCTTAAAGATAGTGTAGTGAATGCTCGATCACTTACGCCGGACGACCCAAATTATTTTTCTTATCAAGGAGGGGACTTAGTATCGTCAGCTCTATTATCTATGTGGAAAAACCAAGAACGATATGGGATATCGCACGGAAGCTGCGAAGATTGATGTAAAAATCCCAATGCAGATTGTTCAGTCTTCCATAAATCTGAGCGAATCTAAAATTTTCGAATAATTAAAAATATGAATAACACTTTCATGCATTTTTAGGATAATTAGCACAAAATCTCTAATTTTGATAATAAGCAACATTGACTTAACTCGCCATTTTGTTTCAGTGGTGTTAATTAATTAATTAATTTTTTGGGTGGTGTTAATAATCGTGACCGGTTTATACGAGCCGTTATGACGTTATACGTGGCGTTAAAGCGTTAGAAATCAATAATTTTTTAATGAAAATAAATCAATAAATTAATTCCTATTTTATAATGATTGTAATTTTAATAATTTATATTTCTCACAAATTTTTATTTTTAACGGCTACATCAGATAGAAGAGTAATAGATTTTTGCTCAGGCTTGTTTTTGTATTTTGTTATGAAGGTTGTCTATTTTACTCTGCTATAAAAGCAAGAAATAATAACCTATCTGCGATACCAAATTTTACCATCCAATTTGCTGAAGGAGAAACAAAATTTCATAAGAACTGCGTCATTATTCAGACTAAAAGACTCAAATATTTTTTTTCAAAACAAGTGGAATTTTATTGCACGTGTTCGCTGTGGAAGAAGATGAACAGAAGAAGATATTTATTAAAAATGTTCACCACAAAAATGGACATCCTAGTCGTGATAGACTTCTTTCTAAAGAATCTATATGGATCTTGCAGAGATGGAGTTATGGTTGTTTTCAGGTCTTGTTCACAATGTCTGGCAAGACGGCTTATGAACACTTGACCAACTATAACACCTATCAGAGCATATCAGTGAGAGAAAAGGACTAGTTATATTTTAATTTCAGGTATATTTTTGATTTGGTTGATCTACGACACTATTCAAATTTCAATGAAAATTTTTGCTGGCTTTTGGTTGAATTCCTTTTCCAAATTTTGCTGGACAAGACCTCTAAAGATAAATCGCCTACGGAGGTGTCAAGTGCAATAAAGAGCATGATTTTAATGTTTGGAAAACCAACCATCTTGCACACAGACAATGTCAAGGAATTTGTAAATGAGAAAAATGTTCGAGTTATGCTCAACATTTTGTATAAAACACGTCAGGGTACGTCCTAGGTGTCCCTGGGTGCAGAGACAAGTCGAGCGTCGAATCAGACATTGAAATTTATGATTTCTTCAACCTGCTTTTCAAAGAATTTGAATTTTAAATGGATAGACAATTGAAGAAATTACAAGTTCCTATAATTCTCTTCAGCATTTAACAATTTAGCACGCTCCTTTTAAATTGATGTTCGGAGATTCTGGCAATGAAACCATAAATTAGCATTACTCAGAAGAGGAAATGAATGAAATATTCAACCAAATTGATTCATGGAATGAAGAAACACAAACTGAAGCAACTGAATATCTTGCGTGGTTTTGGTCATCAAATGAAACTTCGAGAACAAAAGCAATTTTAAATTCGAACAATGCTGAAAGAAAAATGTTAGGAAAAAGGTGTGAAGAATGATATTTCCATTTTTAACGTCGGCGATCGAGTTGTCAGGAGGGTGTATCTTGACAATAATAAAAAAACACGAAGAGGTGGTTTAAACGAACACATTGATACATTCATATATCATGTTAAAGAGTATCTGCCACAGGAATGATTGATCTAGAAGATGGTAAGTGTGATTCAAGAAAATAGCAGAAACTTTGCGAAGCTAGAATAATTTTACAATATAAATTTCTTAATTTTTTTCTAATAAAAACAGTTATTATTATTTTAGGGTAAATCTGATCATCAATAACGTTGAGATCATTTATGATATCATTAGTTACGAGCTTTGCATTAGAGTTAGGAAAACTTAGGGATATATATTGGAGTTATACAACGAACAGAACGTGTGAAAACTAACAATTTGACGAGACACAGCTGAAACACACAATTTGAATTGAAATAGCAAAAATCACCAATGTAACTAAGAGAAAAATTGGGAAGATAGTATGTTATTTAATGCGTCCCGAAAATCACCAGGAAAAGTCATTTAGTAACGTTTCTCTGTTTAATCGAAATTTTAATTCAATGAAATTTAAATTATCAATGACAAATCTATCGTTAATTTTAAATCACATTTTGGCGTGTGTTTCAGTCACTCCTTAAACAGGTGTGTAAGAAAAAGTATTAAGTAGACATCATAACCAATTTTATTAATCATCTATTATAAAGTTTGGGTTGCCAACCTAAACTTTATAATAGTTTATCATTTTTTATATTTATTTACATTTATTTATTTAATAACCCCGAAAAATGGAACACAAGAAAAGAGATAAACCATCTAATTAAGTGATCCCGGTAAGAGAAACTTGAACCTTATATGTAATTAAATAAATATTTAAAATCACTAAATAATTGAACATGACTGATCCGATTTTAGATAACTAAGATTTTTCCTTGAGGATTATTTTGCATTATTTTTGGTAATTCGTGAGACTCTGTGGATCTCCACTGGAAGCGTAAAAAACGATACGCAGATAATGTCGTCGGTGACAATTTCATTAACTATTTAAAATCTTGCTTTTTTATATAATGAATTCAATTTCCTTTATTATAAGAAAAGTCAAATAATTAAAGGAAATCAATTGTAATTAATAAACACTATGCAAGCAGAATTCTTCTCTTCTTTGGGCATTGGCCCTTTGTATCATTCTCACTGTTTCTCTCGTATACTATTTGAGAAAGCAAATCACTAGACAAGAGAGCTGTTTCTCCTGGTTCCTCTTTGACGTCACCTCTGAGTTCAGAGCCTCTTGAGATAAGATGATTAGTCACTCTTGTAACCTCATCATCATAGTTATCAACTTTGAGCCCATGTCTATGCTCGAATATCATGCTCTCTAAAGTTTTTTTAATCGTCATTTTTTTCTTTCGAGACATCCACGTTGAGTCATTCTATATAAGACTTGTAGTACTTTGTTAGCACTACATCCCATGTCAAAGCAATCGGAATTATTGTCACTTGGCTTTGTGAATTTGTGCTAGTTCTCCTGCCAGAGGTCATATTTGTGGAGTTTTTTCACTTCAACATATTTTAGCAAATCTTAAAAAGTGATCCCTTTTTCTATTAGTATTATTTTGTTCTTTGATTTATCGTATCGAAAAAATTAGGTTTGTTATTTTTAACTTGTATATCCGTTTGTAATGTTGTATTTACTCGTATTTCAACTTTACTGTTTGAAATCATTAGCGTCGAATTAACGTGGTTCAATGTCAATAAGGTCGATGTAATAATTATATATCGAGATTGCGTATTCATTTATCGCTTTAAACAAGTTTACACAGTTTAATGTCGAATTACGCCAAAATCTCTATTTTTTCTTCACATTTTCAGCAATTTTTTCCATAATTTTGTCATTCATAACATAACTCCCTTTATTTTTTACAACATTGCAGTTTCTCATAAGATTCTTGATAAACTTCACAATCCATTTAAGAACTCAGCTATCAAGAACCTGACACAAAAATTCATGATTGATAGAATCAAAAGCTTTCCTCATATAGATCCATGTTGTGAATAAGCTATTTACATGTTCAGCATTAAACATTGATTTAACTCTCTTATTTTGAACATAAAATGTTTCTTTACATCTTGCATACATGAAAATTTCTGTTTTTGTAAGTTGTTATCTGAGCCTTTTGTTCCGATTAAAGCATTTCGACTTTTCTGGTCCACGCGCGTCTTTTTATTAGGCTTTAAATTCAATAATTTTCGAACGCCGAGTACACTTTTATGAGTGGAGAAACGAGCATAGAATTGCAGGACGATAAGACTCCATCCACCCTGAGGGATTCTCCCAAATCTCTTTATCGCAGAGTTACAACCATTAAGATCCATTTGATCCTGTCACCTGATCGAATCTCAGTGATTAATGCTTTGAGGGACAGCGGATGAGTAAGAAATTTACCAAAAAAGATCGTTGCTAGTTCCATTGGCATTGTGTAGTCCTGAAGACACACTTCTCACTTCTAATTGGTTTTATCTTCAATTTTCTCTGTAGACAGGATTTGTTTGCAAACTGATGAAAACAAACATACATACCACCACTAGAATAATTTTTTACGACTAACGCAATAAATACGAATTTTTAATTTTTTTTAAAAAGATTAGTTAACTTGAAGATTTCATTAGTGACGATTAATATAATCCTTAATTATAAAAATAACAACATTGTAATTTGTTTTAAAAATCGCAGCATAGAAGTGGATCTCTTTCATATTGGATTGAGTACATATATTCTCAATTTTCTGAATAATGTTGTGGGGAATCAACATCTTCATAAATACATTTGCTATTATTAAAATAAATATTTACGAGATTTAGATGTTAAATTAGCAAATTCCCAAACAGTCCAAAGCCAAATTCGCTCATCCAAGTTCAATTTTAATAAATTTATTGTAGGCATCAATGACCTTGGACATAAAAAATTGGAATACCTATTATGGATATTATCATAATTTGCTTCATAAGGATATTTTTTTATAAATTGAAAAATCTTATTTAAAATGAATTCTTTTGTACTCAAACTTACATATGTTGGACAAAAATCATTTGGATCTCCCAAAATCAGACACATACAATTCCAGAAAAAATATTGTTCATGAAATTTTAGTTCATCGTAATTTAGATTCCTTTTAATGAAACAACAATTTTACAATAAATCTTCTATTACTCCATACATCGCAAGCAATCTTCTAGTTTTTGGAAATTTAGATATTGCTTCCACAGTCAAAATCACTGGAAATATGATATTACCTAAGTGCATAATGCGGTCTGATGGTATTTGTTTAAAAAGATTGTGAATATGATAAATTCCATCCAGATCAAGAAACAAATCCAAATTTTTTTCATTTTCGTCTAACTAAATATATTCAGAATACCTAGAAGATATTTCAATGCATTTAATATGCAAAAGTCTCTGTAATAACATTTTTTAAGGTATTCAACGCATTGCTAAAAAATAAAGACATTAATTTAAAACTTTGATAACTCCAGAGTACCCCATAAAAGCCAGAAATTCTATGCTCATAGAATTCAGAATAGTACTACAATCTAGTAAATAATCATCTTCAAGGTAGCACAATAAAAATATTCCTTTATACGTTAATGACAGAGCAGGTAACTAAATTGACTAAAACATCAAACGAATATTAATGCTTCCCATGGTTTTAAAAATCGTAGTAACTTTAAACAACTATAGAAATCCTAAAATTTTAAAAATTTAGTACATAATCGTGTATATTACACAAGTAAATTATAGTAATGTGAAGAAAAATATCATAAATTAAACTAAAAATAAGATCAAATCATACCAACGATTAAAATACGAAATTTGATGCTTTTCGGTCATGTCATTTAGAATCGAGCTGGAGTCATACAATTAAGTTACATAATTTCATCTGCACGCCTATCATCTTCACGATAAAATTTCTGAATAGAGAAGCTATAATAATATTTTCAAAATACTCTCAAAAATCGATTTAAAAAGATATTTCGAATTTTAATATTGCTAAACTTATAGAGGGTTTCATCCAATATTTTTGGAGGTCCTTCATAGACGGACTTTACTAAGTAATTTAATACCGATTCTCGATCATTCTATATTATATTCTCAAATTTACTGTTTCGTTTATATCCTCGCTAAAAATCATGACACTTTCACTTTGAAGTTTATTCAATCCATTTTTTGCTATTTGGCTACGTTTATTATAATCAATTACTCTGTAACTTTCTGTTCGTCGAAAAAATAAAATCCAGACAAATTTAGCAAAGTAAGATTCTTTGCTTTTTTGATAAAACAACTAATAATATTTGTATCCATATATTTTTTAAAATAATCTTTATAAATTATGAACGCAAAATAACTGAATTTTTATACAAAAAAATATACCGCAAAGACTCTGGGCAGTTTAAGTTAGCAGAAAATTCTTCAAAGTCGATAATTTGAACGTTACGAATTTCTATGTGTTCCAGCTTCTCCATTATTTTCAATGTGCTATTTTTAAAAATAGTTGGCTTATGTGTACGAACAACTTCAAGGAATGTTATTTTTGGTAAATCCAGTCATAAATAGAGCATATAGCAAATCTGGGTCATCATATTCTAAAATCGTAAATGATTTGATGTTATTAGGTGAAAATGGTAATAAAGGAATCTCTTCTGATGAACAAAGATTCCTTATTTTAATATTCGATAAATTCGGATAAACCTGAATCATTTTGAGAATATCTTTAATGTCAACACTGTAAGCTTGGTATTTAGTCAAATCAACACTGAAAATATTCTTCTGTACTACATCTGAGATCTTGTATATACTTGAATCCGAATCATTTAAAACTCCTTTTGATCTTCTTTCTTTCGAATATCTGAGTTCTTTTAAATAATATTTTAGAAATCATTTTCTTAGATTTTTCGCATAATTCTTGATATTCCTTATTAATGTTTGTTCTAATATTGTTGATGCAATGCCAATATAATGAAGGTATTTCCATTTTCTAACAAAATAAGAAATTTAATTGTGTTAATTTTTAAATAAAAATATTTTATAATTTTTATAAAAAAATAAATAAATAATTTACTCTTTTGACTGAGAATATTTACGCCTTCAGAGCAGGGAATCATTTAAACACATATTCAACAAAGATTGGAAAGGAAGACAGTCCCCTTGAAGTTAAACAAGGCGGCATCCATTTCAACAGATGTCAAAGGATCTTGGGTGTGACAGTTGATATGCATCTCTGTTTGACACCATAAGTAGAAAACATTCTATTGAAATGCGAGAAGAAACAGAACGTATTGAAAAGTCTATCGGGAATATGGAAGAGTGGTACGCACCCAGTCTTTATGAAAGTGTACAAACAGTACATCGAGCCATGTTTCTCATATTCATGCGCCTCTTGGGGACTGTCCATGTCTTGGACAAATATACGGAAAATTACAGAGCTAAGGAGCGTTGGATTTGTGAAGACATTGAACCGGACCTAAGCCTCTGGAGCCCCTTATTAGACTAGACTCTAGACACTGGAAGGAAAATTCAGTCAGCCTTCCTGTACGTTCATGGAAGGCACTAAAGAAGAACACCGGGCAAAAATGACATCATCAGCATAATAAGGCAATTACTTTATCATTCAAAATACAAACTGTTTGATATTTCCCCTTGTAGAGATAATGTAAATTTATTTAGTTTTTCATAAATTGAAACCAAATATTGCAAGTCTCTGTAACCAAAGAATATTTTCCAAATTTTTGTAAATTGGAAAATTTTGTTTCTTGAGAAACGCAACAATCTCGTTTCGTAATTCAAACAAACGTTGCAGTATTCTTCCAAATGACAACCTTCTTACTTCTGTATTGGAAAGTAATGATGTATGATTGGATCCCATTTCATCACACATATTTTAAATAGTCGAGATTGGAGAGGTCTTTTTTACGATAATTAAGAATTTCGATAGCATCGTCCAAACTTCACTCGATGAAAAGGAAATATTCTTTCTACACCAGAGCATGACGGTGAAGAATGCAATGACTACTAGTACAATTAGGAGCCATTTTTGTATTAATTCCAGAATTTTTTTAATCAGACATTTAGCTCCATCACTACAAACATCCACACATTTATTTTAATTTATGTTTTTTGGAATAAAAGCGATTCGCGCATTAAAATGTCTTCTTCAATAATATCGTCAAATGGGTATCGAACGAATACCAATAAAACTGCCAATCTTTCAACATCACTCATCACAATTTGAATGGAAAAATCATTAGAATCATATTCAAACGAAATAATAACTGCGTTTCAATCATTTTTCGAAAGTTTCTGAATCCGCCTGAAAAATTATTATTTGACAAAATAACAAAGTCCAATTTCTTAGACATTTGTTCGCCATAAATACACTCGATGATTTTTTTGAACATGACTTTACTAAGATTTCGGCAATTGTATGTGCCTCTCCACATCGTCCTACAAGATAACTCACTTGTTTGATTAAAATAATTAATATACTTCATAAGATGCTCTGGTCGATTTTAAGTTGGCGTCTTTCGCAGAATTGGACATTTCCAACTTACACCTTGTAGATGCATTTATTTTGTTTTGTAAATAGAAATATCTTTATCCTTTAAATGAGGATGCCTTCGTCAATAATAGTTTGGCAGGAACAAAGTTGTGCTTAGGCATTATATGATGGCATATTACACATTCTGGCTGACGCGGTAAATCAGAATCCATTCTGAGAAAAGCTTTCATCATATTTTCTTTTTTAAAATTATAATTATAAAAAAAACCTTTTTTGAATATTTTTTAAAATCTCTTACAATTATTGTTTCTCATTAAAATTCTTAAAAAATGACTAACTAACCCAAAAGAGCGTGAATATTTAATATATTTTAATAATTAAAAAAATATTATTAAATAAATATAAATAAATTTCGCGGAATCCTAACGCACTGCTCTAGAAGATCAGCTATAAATTTTGCCTTGGGAGGACCAGACAGCTCTTACTGCGTGGATATTTCTCTCTTCAGGATGGTGAACGAGATTCGTTCAAATAACCAGCAGCGCTCACTGGGATCTCCTGTTTATGCTAAATTAAAAATAAAATTCTGATAATCGAAGACTTTATTTACCTTTTCAAGTTCAAAGATGTAATCAGCGGCTCATGTGGCGTAATATTCTCGGGATCTGATCTTTCTTGGGAACTCAGAATTAACAGGTGTTATTGGTTCTGAGTATTACCACAAGGTTTGTGTGGTGAACTAATTGGGCAGATTCCGTCGAGACGATTGTATTGTGAAATTGTTGCCTTTCATAAGGCGGCTGAATGTGGAGATTGGGTCTGTCTTAAAAATCTTAATTCTGTAACTCATTGGCTGCCCTCTTTAATATGACTAGGACCTTGAGTATTTTAAAGTATTTAAAGTGTAAGAATGTCCTTTACAATGAAACCTTCGAAATACCGGTTTAATCAACCGTCCGTTTTAAGGCTGTTCATTCTACGCTTTGCTATCAACGACCACGCCCTAGAATACCCAAGGTTTCAGCTCCGACGTGTTTGAAAACAAAATTTCCTCCTGGAAGTATGGCATTTCAATTTCTAACCTCTCCACCAGTGTTTATCAACCTTCGTTCATATGAAAAAGATTTTCGCCCCGGTCAATAATTTAACACGACCAATCATAACTATAGTAATGTTACAAAGGCTTGGAAGGATTTTTAAATGCATAATGTTTAAGACAAGTGGATATTGCCCATAATAAATTCATAGACCAGGAGTCGAAAATATTTTTTGAGAAGAGCCACTTTTTGACATTTTTGAAAATTACGGAAAATTCAAGAGCCACTTTTTATTTTCTTACCACTTTTCCTAATCAAAAGTCCAATAATTATTAAGGAAATCATTTCAAAAAAATAAAATTAATCAAAGTCTCATTAATGAGAGATTTCCTCATTTCATTCGACAGTTGTCTGATGTCTGTGTCGTAACAAGTCAATTTACTTTTAGGTTTTATCTAGATTTCAGTTTGTAATTTTGTTCCTTAACTTAGATTTGATATAATCTATATGTGAAAAAATTGTTACCACATATAAGTGGACCAAATTTTGTTAAAAATTCCATCGGCAAAAAATTTTTTTCACAAAATCATCTAAGAAACATGTAGAATTTCCTGGCCATCCAAGATCTCGCGGAAAAAAACTGTACAATAAGTGTGACTGTACAACATTAAGTCTTGAGATAATTTGATCTCGTTGGAGACTTTTTGGATACGTCTTGAGTTTGGACCCAATATATTGTTGTCTTATTTTTTAACAGGAAGCATCAAAAAATTGCATGATATAATATGGCCCGTACGTGCCATCGGCCCACCATGGCGAATGATTTTAATCATTTAAAAAATAATTATATATTTTTGTCTGCTATTGGATAAGGATTACAAATATATATTTTTATTTTAAAGCTGGGACGCAACTTGCATAGACACGTTCTCAAGCACGAACAATTTTCAAATCTGTTCAGACACCTGGAGCAGCTGCTTCGACCGCGGAAAACCTAAAAATCAAGAAATATTCTTGCCTCGGGATCGCTACAGATTTACTCCTGTTCGACCGAATCATCGGAGCCGTTGGTCCAATGACGGCTGAATTCTTGCAAGAACTCGGAGGATTGCTTGCCAGAAAGAAAGGGATCAACGAGAAGGGTTATGGCTAAGACAAAAGATAGGAATAGCCATACTCCGAGGGAACTCGTTCGCAATCCACGCAAGCAGCTTCCTCAACTGACATTTGTTTAATTGTTAAAAAAAATTTTGTTAAAAAAAATTATTAAAAATTATTTTAGCACGCTTTTATTAAAACGGGACTGATGGTTTTTGTTGTTTGATTGTTTCTCCACTTCAATGTATTCAACTTCCATTAATTATTACTTCTCTAAGTATACTTCCTGTTGTGTTGTGATTAGACCACCGCAACATCGATGAAGGGAGAACCACCCTTTGCGACAATAATGAGATCATATGCGTAGAAAACCTTGTAAAAAAGCGGTGGTAATGGACAGGTATTCTGAGTAGTAAATTCTATCTCTATAATGTGCTTCTGTGGGTTCGAGGGAGATGAGGTCACTGCTGTAGCGTTTCGGGATCAGTCAGTAGTTCAACTTAATTCTTTAGTCCAAGACCATCGTTGAAACGAAAAGACAAACTAAATGATCCCGACAAATTAATCCTGACTCTAAGCTGTCTCGATGCTCCTTCCTCGATCCTACACAAGCTCAGTGAGGCCGGGGTTTCTCCTGGTCACTTAGATCAGGTCTTCTCAGTTACTCCTTCTGATTAAAATCTCCAAGGGTGTCGGTCTCATGCTCTTTTCGTTTGTAGACAGCTTCTCTGTCACTACAAAAGCCCTTTTTGAGTAGCCGCATTTTATGTGCATTATTCCAAGAGATTTAAGGTCCCCATTAGGCATATGCATAGGAAATGCTCAATATATTCACAGTAAAGTTTTTATAGTATTGGATAGTCCCCGATTTTCCATATCCCCGTTAGGCTTTTCAGGTTGATTTATTTCTCTCATTTGTTCACAGATTTCCAACTTTCCGCAAGAAACACATATCACTCCCAGGATTTTTTGGCACTTCTTAAATGGCAATGTTTTACCATCCACTTAGAATTCAATTGACTTGTTTGATATTTACTTGTCCGAGATGAATGGGCTGTAACGGATTTCTCTGGGCAGATTGTCAGTCGGTTTTCGCTCAGCCACACAAACAAACATGGTCATGCAATGTTGCAGTCTCTCCGCGGTTGCCTAAACGTTGTCTGCATAAGTCAAGAGTACATCGTTTTCTCTAATCGGTATCGGGTTGTCGCTATTATTAGTTCCTCGTCGCGATTTCTTCTGTTAATTGTTCAACTTCGTTTTTTCTATTACCCTCCACACGCATAAAAATATAGAAAGGTATTTTTTGTTGAAATCAAATCAAACCCATGAATATTAATCATTCATATCTGAGTATCTCCTTAGGACTATTAAATTAGCAATATAGCGATCCCTTGGTTTTCTAGCTTATATCGGTGTTATTGGCGGTATCGTGTTAAGTAATTTCTTTGCCTGTGAAATAAAAGGGAAAAATACCTGACAAAATGCACAATTGGAGATAACAGACCCAATCCAATTCCTACCAATCCCGTAATACCCCTGCCTCATTTTTGAAAATACCTGGTCTCTACCGAAATGATTATAGTTATGTTCTGACTAATAAATTGTGACTTTCAGGTATACCTCTATTGTTTTTAGCACTAATTCCTGTTCTTTACAAAGAAACCGTAGTTTTTTGTTACAGTTTAAAATATAAACCTTTTCCTTTTCGAAAATAAATTTTTTGAGAGTTTCTTTAGATAAAATCTGTCAAGTGGACCTAGGTCTTCTCCTAGGTCAAGATTATTGCTGATTTCATTTACTTTCTTCAATTTTTCTTGAGTTAGTCTCACTAGACGCATTTGTTCACGTTATTGTTATTATTAAAAACCAAAAATCACCGACAAATTAAATAACTACATAGCCGTCAGGTGATTCCGGCCGCTTCGAGTAGCCATCTCATTCTTGCTCGGTGTTCTTCCCGGGTTCCAACGCATATCCGGGTTGGGCGGGGTTTCTAACTTTTTAGAAGGTAGTAAGGCTCCGGTTTTCCTCACTAATTCCTCAAAAGGTGTAGGGTTTAGAGGTGTTCAAGAAAATTTTTGAAAAACCTTACTGGCCATTTTTTGGAAGGTATTGATTTTTTCTATATTCCTGTTTGATAGGTTGGTTCCCCATGCAGCTTAGTTAGAGACGGTTGAATAAACTGCACGTAGAGCGAGTCCAAATGTGAGTTGAAACGCTCTCATTATATTGTCCAAGGACTGTTTTAACAAAAGTTAGCTTTCGTTGTGCTAAAGAGATGATGTTGTCGATGTGTTTGCTGAAAGTCAAGAATGGGTCGTAAGTTACGCCCAATATCTTGACCGAGTTGGTCGTGGGATTGAGTTTTCCATTTATGGCTACACATGCAGCGGAGTTTGTCAATCTTCTGTTTGTTATGAACATTGTTGTATAAAACTTTTCGGGACTTGTATGTAGAATGTTCTTAACGAGCCAACAGATCAGATCGTCCAATAAAGCTTGCATCCGTTGAACAGTAGCATTAACGCACTGGTCTTTTAATGCGACGATTATATCATCCGCATATGTCAGAACCAGAGTGTCGTCACTGGTAAGGGAGAACGTTATATTAATTATTTATTTTGTTGAATAATTATTAAAATTTATAGATATATTTTAATATCCAATGAAAATTTTTTTTAAATTTCATATTTGTAATTTAATTTTCGAATATCTTTATTTTATTTATTAAAATAAATTAAAATGAAAATTAATGATATATTAAAACCATAGTAATGTCCACAGAAGAGAATCCTCAGTCAACAAAATCGCCTAAATTTGAAGAAAGTAAGGATTTAATCCACGAAACCGTCAAAGTAGGAATATTTAAACACAACAGCAAATCTCATTTGCTGAACGTAACAAGCTGTCTAAACTAACAAAAGCGGATCTACAATCTATGCAAACTAGGGACTACATTAATTGTACGGTCGTCCCCATTTTGATTCACGGAATAACCGCGATAGCACGTGACAGGTCAGACTCATTACTATTTGCTAGACCGGAAAACCCTATTGAATATTTGTGTGCTTATATGATGAAAAACAAAGAAAAATTTTACTCGAAATTGGATTAATTATTAACGTTTCCTTCACTAAATTAAATTTATTCCTTTTTAAGTGACTTTTGTTTATATGGTGGCTTGGGGTTGTCACTTTGACAATATCTATCTTCTTGGGGATATACCTATTAGTCATTTTAACGTGGGGGAACTAGCTGAAGGGAGGAGGTATCAGAAACTTTCATGTTTAAATCCCAAGTGATTCCTCCGATTTCACCATTTTCAGAACAGCTTCTTCTGAAGGCCGTCAGAGTGGAACTTCCTCGTTTACAATGTGGACATCATTCGTCTCTCGTTGGGAGAGTGATTGGGACCACCAGGACTCGACGTGAAAGAGTAGGATCTCTGGGAGTGTCCTGGTAAGCTAACTAACTATTTTTAACAAGGTTTGAATTTCCTGGTTGTTTCTTCTAACTCTCTCGAAGCCATCCACTAATTCTTAAGCATTTGAGATAACTCCATTTCAGTTGAATAGCCCTTACTTGAAGTCGCACAGAAATGAAAGTTCTCCTAACAGAAAACAATACACACTTTAACACTTTTTTATGTCCTCAGAAAAAGTTTTTATTTTTCTTCTATTATATAACGATCACGTGGTGGAAGAAATAAATCCACATAAATATTGGGTTCCTCTACATATTGAACGATGCGGAATGTGATGCTTCGAAATTATATTTATTCATTAAATTTCGTCTTTTTGAGAGACACGATGTTGACACTTCCTCCGTTCTTTATTCCATATTTAGAAGTTAGAAATCTTCTGATTAAGTTCACACCCCCAATTATTATTTCTCTTTCTGAAAATATACATCATTGTTTTATGAAGTTTGGTAACTCAGTCTCATTGGTATGTTTTTTGTAGGAAGAGATAATAGCAGTAATCGAATTCCCAGGTGATATTTTCATGTGGTTTTTGAGGAATCATAGGTTCATATTGTCGAGGGTCTCCTGAACCCTTCGCCCAGCATTTTTATGTTATTGGTGTCTTGCTGCGACAAAGAGATCGTCGGCATAAGACAGAAGGATGGTATTTTGGATGTTCGGATTTGGATGGTCTCTTGTAAATAAATTGAACAAGGTTGGTGATAAAGGGGATCCTTGAGGGACCCCGTTGAAGAGGTATCGTTGCCTTGATTTTCTATTATTCATGACAACTTGGCCTCTTTTACCATTAATGAAATTGGCCATCCACATCTGGATTTTTTGATGGATATCGGTGTCAAAATTTTTTGTTGTTAGAGTTTTCCTCGGTACCGAATCAAACGCCTTCTCGATATCCAGAGCGACAAGTACCGTTATTTTATGTATTTTCAAGTAGTTCAGTCTATCCGAGATGAACTGAGTTAGTTTTGTTAGATGTGTTCAAGTTGAGTATCCCGATCTGAAGCCATGCTGTAAACTTGCAAGATCAAGCAAATGATTAATCGTGTGGAGGATTAATTTTTCCAATGTTCTTAAAAGGCCATAAAAAATCGATGTTGGACGATAACTCCGGGGGTCGTCTGAAGTTTTGTTCTTTTTAGGTATTGGATGTATAAGTGATCTTTTCCATGACGAGGGAATCTCATTTCTATTCACTGAGTAATTGAAAATCTCAGTAAGAGCATCGATTGCTATTGGCCCCAAGTGTTTCAATTCATTTATTGAAATGTCATCCGCCCCTTTGGATTTTATATTTTTCACGTATTTAATTGCATGAATACCTCCAGTGGTTTGAAATTTTCGATTTATGGATATTTTTTCTTTTTGTGATTCGGTTGATGATCCAGCTTCAAATATGGTTTGTGACTTAAACTGACAAAATTTCAAAGCAGCCTCCAATTTTTTTTAATTTCTGATCTTTTAAGTAATTTGCTTATTCAGATCTGTAATGTCAGTATTCAAGGATGCTGTTTTATCAATAGTTTTCTTTAATCTACTTCTTCTTGCAATAAGGACTCTCGTTTCTACGTTGAATTTATCTAAAAAAGTCTTGAATCGCTCTATTGGAATAAACTTTTTTCGGGCTTTCAAAATCTTTTCATTAATAAATCCAACGGCCGCATCTATCGAGGAAAAATTCTCAAGCCAATTCCCACGTGAGAAGTTGATTAAAGTATTGCGAGTTACATGAATCTTGTGTCATTCGGAGTGAGTGTAACTTTATTTTCACCATGAGTTGTTCTAACGGATCTTCAGTGTCCATAAAGTTTGATATGTAATTTGAAGGGTCCACAACATTAATCTGACTATGAACAATGGTATGTAAACCTCCACCTCTTCCAAATTTTCGGTCTTTCCTGAGCACTTAATATCCAAAAATCGTTGGAGTTGAATCTCTATGAGTAAGCTTTGACTCTTGAATTAAAGCGATATCCACTGAGTTGTACTGAAAAAAATTGTTAAGTTCAATAATCTTTGTTCGAATTCCATTTATGTTGATTTGGGCAATAATCAATGGCGGTCCTGGATTTGGTTTGACATCGTCGGAAATAAGTAGTAGTGCACGACGCCATCCACGTCTCAATAAAGAAGAGATAGGGATTTTGCGGCTTTTTTTCACATAAATTATGCAATGCCACCACATCGTAGGTGAGCCACGCGACATTATTGTTACTTTGAACTTATTATTATAGGCACGTACACGATGCCAAGATCATGACAAAGCATGTGCAACACGAAAAGTTAACAATCTAATTAACGTCCCTCATCTTTTTCGATCCGTTGCCATGTTCCGTAGCGTATCCCGAGATCTTCATCTAGAATAACCGGCAGTGTTGTCCTCGGCCGGCCACGGAAACGAGAAGCTTCTAAGACAAAATACTCCTCCATTGCTATGTTGGCAGGGGTCCCCATATCGTGGCGGAGTATGTGTCCGAAGAGCCTCCATCTTGAATCAGTAATATCACATGATATTGGCTCAGTTCCTGCTCTCTTGTATAAGATTTCAAACTCCTTCGATTTTTTTCTCTTGGAGACATCCGATTAATATCTTGTATTTTTAAAGGTCTTCACAAAGTTCTTTTCTTTTCCATGCACTAGAGAATCCTTTGACATTGAACGTTAGGAGGAAGAAGTCATTTAGGTTGCAATTTTCGTGTTTTTCAGAGATACTTTTCAAGAGGGACGTCACCACCTCAACCAAAAGACTTTGAACTTTTGATTAATAATTTATACCTTTAGTCATATATTATATTAAATAATTTAGCGACTTTTTTATCCGACATGTGATTAGCCGTGTGGCGCCATGTGGTGTTACGTGGTTAATTGGTTGAAATTTTCTGCTTTCTTGTATGTTCCTCCTGTCTCTTCCCATTAGAGTGGCGTCATGTGATCCACCTGTCTAGGTGACACCCAGCTTCATTTGCTTTCCCCCACCCCACTGGAGGGGTTTCCACAACTGCATGGAATGGACGTCTTACCTTTTATGCTGATTCCGGATGGACTTCGTTTCTGTACAAGTGGAAACTGGATACACTCAATTAGTTGTTTACTTAACTTCTTTCTCGGTGTATCCGGGGTTAATAAATAAATTAATAATATTTAAAAAATATGTATATTTCAGATTTTCTTGTCTCGTCACCAGAATCGTGGAAATAATTGCGGCCGTTGTCGGCTGAGTAACTAAATTGCACAAATTGTAATCACATATTAGGCATCAGAGGACTATATGAGTTACATAATGATTACCGAATCTTACCATCAAAATCTCACCACAATTTAATTTAAAAATGTTATTATGTGAAAGACAATATGATGTGGGGCGTTTAATTAATATATTTGACAATTTGTTAATATGATAGTGTTGATAACAATTAAAGCAGTAGAATCCAGGAGCTATTAAGTACGGTAGACAAAGCTATCCAAAAATCACTCTATAACCCATCTAATGGTCTGGAATAAGATCAAATCCGTCAGAACTACCACTGAACAACATCTTGAAGAAATCCATGTTCATCGCAACACTGACTGACTATTATGCTTTAGTATCACACAAGGATTTCCCATAGATTACCGTGTTTACTTGAAGAGGATTAAACCAGAAACTCTACAGACTGGATCGTATTCTCCGGAAGTGATGTCCATCGGACAATATCTATGACGCGCAACTATTGAGTCGGAGGACCGGATTCCATCTCACTATGGAACTGAGGCATAGCGCTTAAATGTTAGCTCCAATATTTAATACGTTGATAAATACGAATTGTATCCCGCAGGTTGAGAAGAGATCTCACATAAAACTAATTCGAAAGGCTGTCAAACCCGCAGAGGAACCTTCATCATATAGACCAATATCAATCCTATGCGCGGCTTCAAGAATTCTTTGAAAGATGGTCCTCGATTATATTCGAGGTGACATCCCAAAGTTTGCCTTCAGCGTGAGTTCCGAGCTAACAATTCAAATTCTACACACTTAACGACCCTCACCCAATTTATCTTAGAAGGATTTAACTCACCGAAGCCACATTTAAGGGCTGTTCTTGTTTCTTTTGACATACCAAAGCAGCAGTCCTAGGAAAGTCTCTAAGGATAATGATATTTGAAAGGATATTCACCCTAACCTTTAAGGATTACTCACTAACTTTCCAAGCGGAAGGCGTGGGCGGTAATCTATAACAACGTGAAATAGAGGACTTGCTTTCTCTCAAATGGGACGCCCCAAGAATCCCCACTATTGCCAACATGCCACAACCCACAGACGATAACTGTGTCCTCCTTTCAAATGAAAAAGACATAGTCTGCAAGTGACTACGAAGTCGTCTCTTAAATGATTCAGAGTGCTCAATTGCTTAACCAAGTGGTTGGAAGGACTAATCCTGTATCTACAAAATCATTTGTGACCCTCTTTACTGCGGACAACATTATAAAAGGAGGCCTAAACCATGATTCGCAATGTAAAATCTCTTTTGCGACCGTACCAAACCATCTTGGAAGTGACGTTAAACCAAGGACTTTCCAAAAATATTAAGAATCGTACCACTGCGGCATTTACGGGAATGAAGATCCTAAAGATAATCTCAAAAACCCTCGGAAGATACTGTCCGCAGTTCAGGAAGCTACCAAAAGGGTCGAAGCTTGAAGTCTGCCCTTCTAGAAGCAGTTTTGATTAGTCGATAACAGAAGACAGCTACTCTGCATAACTATGAAGCCATGAACGAATACTTTAAAAACACATCACTTACAAAATAACCATATGTCCTCTATGACGTCGGATAGGACCTCTCACATGTCGGTCTGGGGTTACTTAGTTTGTAACTTTTTTTTTTTACCATGGTGATTATTGGGAATGGCAATAACCTGAGGAGACGTTCACTGCCTGGCCGTCAATAAAGATCCCTACTCTGATAGAGAAGTACCACAGTGGTTAATATTGATGATGTTTATGGTTGGAAAAGATGCGTCATATTCTGACAGTGGAAAATGGATTAAACTTCTTTTAGCTAAATCCGGGGTTATTAAAAAATTTCTTTTGGAGGACACATACTCACCGCCGACGGGTGATTTCCATTCTCAGTTTCCTGATGGAAATCCTCAACCCACAATAAGAAGCTGAATGATGTCTCTACTGAGCATAAAGAAGAAGGGTAATGAAGTACTCTTCCTGAAGGACTAAAAATCGCCATGCAAATCTATACGGGGGTTCCTGGATGTAAGTCGGGTTCACTGAATGAAGAAATAGGTTGGCTGTCTTCTCTATATCAGAATTAAAACTTGTAGAAATCACTTCGGACATAAAGAGCCTTATGAGATACAACGATGATGGGGAAGAGTGCTCATTTACTAGAAGATTGCATATACAGACTACATGGAAAAACCACTGCTTTTACTATCATGTATATCCTCTGACTCTCCGCGTCATATCAGAATTAAAACTTGTAGAAATCACTTCGGACATAAAGAGCCTTATGAGATACAACGATGATGGGGAAGAGTGCTCATCTACTAGAAGATTGCATATACAGACTACATGGAAAAACCACTGCTTTTACTATCATGTATATCCTCTGACTCTCCGCGTCAACATTTGGCAGAATCAGCTCATTAGATGACTACTCTTTTACAGACTCGAACGGATTCTACGATTGAAACTATCTTATTGAAGTTGTTGATACGAAGGAATAGCTACGGATTCCTTCGGTTCAGTTAAAAAACAGGAAATCTACTATGTCGGGATTTTCTTAGAGATCCATCCTTCGTCTATTTCCTTTGTAGGAAAAAACTTATACACACTATCTTATTGAAGTTGTTGATACGAAGGAATAGCTACGGATTCCTTCGGTTCAGTTAAAAAACAGGAAATCTACTATGTCGGGATTTTCTTAGAGATCCATCCTTCGTCTATTTCCTTTGTAGGAAAAAACTTATACACTTCCGGGGAGCGGAAATTTTTCTTTGGAACCCACAGATAGTCATCTTCGATTTTTTACAAAAACTTGGAGACATAATTTCCCACTTAAGGTCAGTCAAGCTGACAATCTTCTCTTAACTGCCATTTTGAAAAGCACTCAGTGCCTGGCCTAAATAAGGTGCAATTGAAAGTAAATAATTGTCTTTGAACATCTGCGTGGCTGTCACCAGAGACGATCCCGTCCAAGCTGAGAAATTGGAAGCGCAATGCTGTCCATGCAGGAGGATCCCCGTCTTGGAATTGCAACGAGTCCATTTTCAGCTGGTTCTTGACCTACTCTTTTGACGTCTTGTCCTCTTTTTCACAGTTATAGATAATTAAAACATAAATGGCAGATACTTGTGGGAATAGGAATGAAAACAACACCAATGGAATTAAATAAATTAAACTACTCCGAACTATCAGGTAGACTACAATCAGAGGACCGACTTATAAAGTCAGTCGGTCTCACCCATATCTCATTTCTAAGTACCTCACAAACGTCAGAGACCAACACCACGTCCAAATTAGTAAACAAATCCAAAAAAGTGGTAGTTGGCTGTGTCTTCTTCCAACTAATAAACGTCGGAGTCGATTGCAGTCGGTTTTGTTCGTTTATGGTGAACACATGTGACAGTTTGTTATCGAAAAAATAATCGTTCAGGTCAAAGAACTACGAATTCAACAAATATTCAACCATCGTGATTTCGAAAGACATTGGCTTGTCCTCAACGTCTTCCACATCCAGCAAAGCTAAGTGTTCGAAAATACCCACGTCATCGTTGGTGATGTGCTGAGAGATAGCAGGGTGGTTAGAAAACTAAAAGTGAGTCATCAATCAACCACTTTGAGACAAAAATGAGGAATCTTTTTGGCAAATTCACTACGTTTATTGTAGATTGGCCGACGAAGTTCGTAAAAGTCGTTCTCGATATTCAACATTTCATCAGCAGCTGCTCCATTTAGTTTCTCAATCTGTCGTTGAACCGCGTCTATTTTTCAAATAATGTTCTCTATGTTTATATCTAACATTAGTTTGCATTATACCTGAATAATCAAACTTGACGACCATGGACATTACAAAAGACCGCTATTTTTAAATTAAATTTATTTTTAATATTTTTTTTCAAAATATTAATCTTAAAAATATAATTTGTTGAGCAATTGAAGTCTAGCGGATTTAGATAAATGAAATTTTTGATGTCTTGTTGCACCATGTGGTTTCGCCAAATGTCAAACTGATACGAAAAAGGATCATTTACTCACACCTATTCCATTGGAGGGGTTTCCACAACTGCATATTATGGACTTTTTTTTATTTTTATGCTGATTCTGTACTGATTTTTGTGACGTTGAAGGACTGCTTCTGNCCCAATGCCAAACTGACACGAAAAAGGATCATTTACTTACACCCATTCCACTGGAGGGGTTTCCACAACTGCATATAATGGACGTGTCTTTTTACTTTTATGCTGGTTCTGTATTGATTATTATGACGTTGAAGGACTGCTTCTGTTAGAATGTAAACTGGATCACTTAATTAGTTTAATTGTTAACTTCTTTCTCTGTGTATCTGGGGTTAATAATGAACTTTGGTGTTGGTTGGAACTCTACGGACCTGCTCATCAAAAAATTAAATTAAAATTAATTCCAAACACCAAGGGTAACCAAACTAGCTAACTCCTCGATCCTGACTAGTTCTAGCATTCCAGAACTTGTCACCAGGATACGACATTGTCCCCGGGGAAGAATTGTTAGATCCTCTTGATGCCGGCCAAGTATTGGGCGCCTCATCAGTTAGGTGGATCTAGTGATGCTATCGGAAGAAGGAAAATACAACTACCCACGTAGCACCAATGACAAACTATCCACGTCTCACCACATGGGGCCAGGCTGTTAATATAAATTCATGACAGTCTTTATTGCTCTGGGGTATCAGAATAAGCTGATATTAACTTTAATTAGGATTCAATATAAGTAAACATTGAAATAGTAATTTTAATGGATTTTTATATATCGATTAAGATAGTCTGTTGTCATTTTAATGATATATCGATTAAGATCCTAGAAGACATTTCTAAGGCACAAATTACTCTTATTTGTTCACATTTTGTCTTTTCAAATAAAAAAATGTATGGCTAATGGCTCTTATACATGTACTCGTAAAGTAAACTGTAACTTTTCTGAAGAGAAGCACATTGACAGCAGGCATCCAGAAAAGATTTTTCATTCCTATTCTATTTGAAAAATTCTCACAATGCAGATATGGATAGCGTAATGCTTGAAAAGGATGCGTATAAGCATAAAGTAGGGAATTGGAAGTTTCAAAATCGAACAAGAAGTATATTTTAAGAAGATTCCTTATAGTTCTGCTGAACTAGACAAATTTTCTAATTAACTATTACGCGTAGACGACGACAATTGACTTTGTTTCTTAACAAACCATTTACTTTTTATTGATAACCTCAAAATCGTTGCAGAGGAGATTCTCCAACTTTGCAACTAACAGTCTTTACTGTCGTGTACAAGGCAAGTCAAATTTACAGAGAGTTAAAGATATCTGGGGTACTGGAGTACTAATCTAGTTATATATTAAGAGATAATATAGGGAGAAGCACAAGAATGCCTTATCACAGTACAACTACTAAGTTAGCATGGAAAAAACTGCTGTCTCCTTTTGGTCAGAAGAAAAGTTACTGGAATTTAAGACGAACCCGGGTCGCTGAATTTTGTTAAATATCCTAGGAAAACCCATATGACCAGGATCGTGGAGTTCTTATAATTAATGGATGATCAGCTAATGATCTTCACAGGACATCGAAACATCCCTATATTAATGATCTTTGGAAATTAACTTGAGGGGTCGTCAACTTAGTTTGAATTAGAATATTTCTCCGTACATTAAGATACTCTTCTGCTTTCTTCAAAATAGAAATATGATTTTTCTTTATGTAAAATGAGTCTACATGAAGAATAGTTGATTATTCAGCAACTCAGCGTAATTGGATGGCCTGCCGTGGTAATGACAAAGCTTGCCAACTCGAGAAACTAGTAACAAGACATCTTCCTCCACTTTCTCTTGTCATTTACAACTTCACGTAATCTATCCAGATCATCTCTCTTAAGCGTCTCCCAATCTTTTAGAGATCCCCATTGAAAACCATAGGGAGGGCAGTCCTTGGCGTCCACAGATAGGGGACTGTCAGAGACAAAGAAGTACTCCATAGTCACGTTAGTTTGGGCATCATGGTCACGAGTCCAAAAAGCCTCCATCTGTTCTGCGATTTTTTATTTTATTTATTTAATCCAAGACCACGGTAAAACAAAACTAATTATCACGTGATCCCGATGCATTATAACAGAGACGTCATTTTCCCCAGTTGTTCTTCCTTCGTGCCCGCGCATGAACGTACAGGCTGTCTAAATTTTCAGGGCCAACTTCCGATGATCTAGAGTCTAGTCTCATAAGGGCCTCCAGAGGCGTAGGTCCGGGTCGATGATCTTCAAAAATCCAACGATCCGTTACTCTGTAAGCCCTCTTTTGCATTTCCTCAATTTTCCTCATATTTGTCCAAGATATGGACGGACCCCACGAGGAGCATGCATATGAGAAACATGGCTCGATGTATTGTTTGTATACGTTCATCAAGACTGGGTGAGTACCACTCTTCCATATTCCCGATAAACTTTTCAATACGTTCAGTTTCTTCTCGCATTTCAATAGAATGTTTTCTACGTGAGGTGTTAAACAGAGATGCATATCAATTGTCACACCCAAGATCCTTTGACATCTGTGGAAAGGGATGCCGACCTTGTTTAACTTCAAAGTGACTGTCTTCCTTCCCAATTTTTTGTCCGAGGTAAATAGTGACGTAGACAACTTCTCTGCATTCACCACGAGCCGGTTTTCTATTATCCAGGCATTAAGTATGTATCTTTTCTGCGATAAACTGAGGGTAAAGGTGAATATAATTTAATTTAAAAATAATGAAAATAGAAATCCTAATTCTAATTAAATTATGAAGTCAATTTAAATTAAGGTGTCGGGGTGTATTTCCACGTGTCATAGACTAAATCAAAATCTTCTCCATCCTCACATTCTTCGTATGAAGGATTATTTCCTATTGATTTTAGATAAATCGGTTTAGGATATTCTCCGTCACTATCAGGACGTAGAATTGACCCCACAAAACGAATAAGTCTTTCGCGGTAGCAAGCTGAATTGGTAACAGAAATATTATTCTAAAATATCACATTAAAAACCTCTGAATGAATCACATGTTTTAAATTTTCCTCCAAAACTTTATTTCTACTGTACCACTGAAGAATATCAAAAAGCCCAAATCTGAGGTAGACCATTGAACCATTCAACGTTCTCGCTGGAATCAGGCAGTCACTTAGATTTCGATCGCCTTCGCAAAGTCGCACCTTTTTCAACGTTGACATAAACTGCGATATGACTGAATAACTACCACTTCACAGGAATCCTGAATTCCCAGAAGCAGGCTGTAGTCAACGATGCTGAATTGTTGAAGTATCTAAAAAATATCAATGACAGACAACCATGGTGTCTCTTTCTAGGTTTTTCATGATCAGGTCAAAGTGTTCTTTTTTCAATAATAGTCCACTCGGATGGTGGTTCATAAAATCGCCTTCTTTATAAGTCGAGAAAACTTTTAGATTTTCCTCCTTACTGCAAAATCTTAAATTCCCCTTAAAATCATATTTTTCCCGAAAGTTGACGTCATCGGAAAATATGTTATTCATGACCAGGAATTTTTCGCTTTTATATCCCATCTAAGTTCAATAACTCATAACAAACGTTGTAACTGTAAAGTCCGTAATACTTTATGATTAAAGTGTCTTTGTTTAGCAGAAAATTCTGAAAACTCATAAAAACGACCAACCACTAGATAAACTGAGGAAAATCTTTGGAACAAATCAAACTCGTCCTTGAAAAAAGTTTTCACTAATAATTTGCCGTCGGACGTCATGAATAGCTTCGACATGCTTTTCCCAGGATTATGATATGACTTCCAGGAATTTGCCAGGGAGTTCTACATCAAACGATTTTGTACTTTGAACGTGATGCTGTAATCATCAAACATTTGTCGCAACAGAAGGAAAAGTATTGGATACTCGACCAGCACTGTAAAATCCTCATTTACGTCAATTTCGAATTCTCGCCTAAAGTAAATGACTTAACGTACAGGGTGAAACATAAAGCTGTATCGTTCTTTGACAATTTTTCATTCTTAAAGCTGGCATATTCCCTCTCATTCTCACTAACAGAGAATGCTATTACCTTACCAATGAATTCCAAAAATGGTTGGGCAAGATCCTGGAATAAGCCAATCTATAAAAACAGCTTTGGTGAGGTCGAATTGTCCTGATGAATTTCCATCGAGACTCTTCAACCTCATCCTTTTATTTGTATTCCTTAGCCAATCAATATTTGCTGTTTTCGAGAATGTTGTGTCATCATCTGAGTTTAGACGTTCCATTTGGTTATTAAACTCCACCACTTTATCTTCGTACAATTTTTGTTGCATAATTTTCCGCTCATTCGAAGAGGACCCATGAACGAGGTAAACTAACGAGTAAGGTATTCTACCAACAGTTTTTCTTGGCTAAGACGAATGAAGAATTTTTGAGAGACGAATTCAAGGTGTCATCTATCGTCATCTCGTAAAAGAATTTAACATTTAATTCTAAATTTTCTGCAAATAATATTTATTACAACTCAATTTATTCGATAATTCTTTTTCAACGTAAATTTTATCAGCATTCATCACAACACGTCTAATTTTCCTTAAAACGATATCTGGAGAGGGATCCTCCATCCATTCCTTTAACTTTGGGAAATCTGGGTGGATTTATCAATTTACCTGCAACCGGTATGTTCTTATCTTTGCTGTCCAAAATCGAGTTGACTACTTTCAGAAAATGGCCAGTTTCGTATAAACATGCCTTGGTATCGTCAATATACTCATCCTCATTTAGTTTAAAGATATAAAGGTTCATTCCTGCAAATTTGTACACATTTGGTGTTTTCTTACCATCAATCTAACGTTGTCATAGCAAAGCAACTGGGATGTTTTTTTCATCCAGATTATTTTTCATCAGGACTTGTTCTCTATGGCTTTCTTCCCATATGTACAACGTTAATTGGTCGTCTGTTTTTCTCATTTTTGCTGTCTAAAATAAAAATTAATGATTTCGAACTATCAATCCAGTCTGCCCGATAATATTTGATTTTTACTTATTTTATATGCTAACATTCAGAAATCCGAAACTCTCAAATATTGAGATTTTATATTTCACCGGTTTGTGTTTCACTTTAGTTTATATTTCCGTATTTTTAAATATTGCTACCTCATTTCCTAAATATATTCTAAACGGGTAGACTGTTTGTTAAAGACGTCGAGAGCTAGACAAGGAAAACAAATGGTATATCAGAGGAGGTATTCAAATGTTCAGGATGACCAAACCCCAATGTCGCGGATGATTTGGAGTCTGGGAAGATCAGTCTTGTTGAAGACAGCCTGGTAGGATGTTTGGTTTTGGAATTTCTCCATAGAATAATTCAGCTGAGAAAAGGGAAAGTAAAGTCGCCGTGATAATACATAAAGCCTAAAGGATAGTCTTCTTGATAATGACGTAATTTTAACATCTCCGATATGAAAGATTTGTAAGGGTGGAAGAATCAGCAAATTGAAGAAAATTGTGAACAAGTATAAGTAACCTACCCCCAGCCGTGCTAAAGGGAGATCTGAACAGACAGCAGATTAACTACTGAACTGTGTAGTCTTGGATGTAGGTTTCGTTTCCTTGATGAGATCAATGTCCACATACTGATTTTATATGAAGTTGATTAGTCAATTGTTGTTCAACTGGAGTATCCTTAACTGCTGAATTAACTTGAGTCCAGGCTTAAGTTTAAAGCATCAAACTCTTATTAAAGTAATTTGGGAACTGTAACTTGAGTCTCTTGACCACATGAAAGCCATGTTTTTTATTTTTAACTAATATAATGCCGATTTAAATTATCAATTTATTAACTAACAGAAAATAAACAGGAATTAAAAAATTAAGATGTTAGTTTTTCAGACTCGTTGTTGGAGGAGAGAATATTATGGAAATGACCCCATTAGCGAGGAGATAACCGTAATAACTCTAGCTCCAATAAAAGTAAAACGTTTCAACGGAGATTGGATAGAAAGCGAACCGGTCCTTAATGCCGTGGCACTTCCTCAAGTCTTCAGTAGCGCTCACTGGGGTACCGGGATCACATCTGCTGTCATGCAGACGGAGCGCCGAGAGATTCCCTTGTAACGCCAGGTTACAGATGACTGCTAAAATAGAGAACGCCGGGTTTACTTCCCTTATGGAACCCATCAGTCTTTACAAATAAGATGGCAAGAAGCAGGTTGGCGTTACGATCATGCCATGTAGCCAAGGGAGGTGTCTTATGATTTAACATGCACGATGGAGCCCATCTGTCTTGACAAAGACGATGGCAAGAAGCAGGTTGGCGTTACGATCATGCCATGGAGCCAAGGGAAGTGGCTTATGATTTAACATGCACAGACACTTTCTTTAATGCGAATAAACTCAAATCATTATTTATTATTATAGGCAACTATCGTAGAAACATAATTGCTATATTTTCACACGTTAAAGTAATTTTTCGGATCAATCTCGTCCATCTTCCCCTGTTACTGCCAAACTTCTCATAGCATCCTGATCCTCCCTACTTACGAGCCTCCGGTTAATTGCCTTGAGATCCTCATCCAGCACCCCCGGTAGCGTAGTACGCGGGCGCCCCCAATATTTTTTTCCACTTGCAGCTAAATATTCCTCCATTGCCAAATTTGCAGGTGATGTGGAGTCCATCCGTAGGACGTATCCAAACAGTCTCCATCAGGCCTCCACCACATCCCAAGTCACAGATCGCGTTGAGCACTTTCGGTACAGTGCCTCATTGTTAATCCGTGTCGGCCATTATACCCCGCACAGTATTCGTAATTGCCTTCGGTGGAAGGAGTTAAGATTTTTGGTTTCTGAGACCGAGGTCCCCCAGCAGGAAAAGTTATATACCAGGACCGACTTCACGAAAGCATTGTACCGGTCTTTCAGCCAACCAATCCGTCTTCATCCTGTTCAGTGCGACCGTCAATAGTACTTTTCTCCGGGTGATGTCCTCACTGTCCCCGAGGAGGGAGCAGAGATTTCTGGAACGTATCCATCCCTCTTCCAATCTTGATCCCATGCGTACGATTTCCACAATTTGAGTTTTAGTTTTATTCACGGTAAGAAACCATTTCCCAAGCTCTTTAGGGGCAACGTTAAGTAACCGCCTCAAGGATGCTTTATCTTACGATACGAAATCCACAGCGTATATAATTTCGGTGATTTGGCCATTATAAAAACTTTAAGGCCACGTAGTGCTGCCTCCAGGTATACCACAAACAGCAAAGGGGAAAGGGAGTCCCCTGGGGGATGCCCACAGTCGTCGAAAAATTTCTGGACGACGTACTCCCAACTCGTACCGTACAGTTCTGTGTTTGACAATAAAACTTCTATCATCCTGACAGAATCCCTATTAAGGAATCCCCGCAAAGCATCAATAAGCTTTCCTCGGCGAATTGTGTCTAAATCTTTCGACATGTCGATCCCCAAAATTGTAGTCGCACTCTCAAATCTTTTGTAAGTGCACAACGCCACCTATGCCTCCAGACCACATCAACGGTAGATGATCCACTATGGCTCGATGACTTTCGTATTGAGTAGGATGATTTCGCGTGGGTAATCTTGCATTTCTGAAGATTTGCACGATTTATTTGACACCCAAGACCACGATAAAACCAAACTAACTATCATGTGATCCCGATGCGTTTTGCCAAAATCCTCATTCTTTCCCGGTGCTCCTTCCTTGTGCCCACACAAGCTCGTACTGGGCGGCTGACTGTATTTGCAGGGCCACCTTCCCGCATATCGGAGTTTAGTTTTATGAGGGCCTCCAGAGTTATCGGTCCGGTTCTGTGTCTCCCACAAGTCCACCGCTCCGTGATTCTAAAAGCTTTCTTTTGTACGTCCTCGATTTTCTTAGTGTTCGTCCATGATAATGAAGGTCCACACGAAGACACGCATACAAGAAGCATGGTTCAATGTATTGTTTGTAGATATACTCAGATATTTGATATCTGTCTTCCATATTCCAGATAAACATTTCAATAAATTGATTTTCTTCTCGCACTTCAGAACAATGTTTACCACGTGTGGTGAAAACATAAGTGCGTATCCAGTGTCACGCCAAGGATCTTCTGACATTTGCTGAAGCGGATTTCAACGTTGTCCAATTTTAAGGTGTCAGTCTTCTTCCCTAACCTTTTTTCCAAAGTAACATAGACGTGACCGACTTTCTGGAATTTATCGTGAGTCGGTTCTTCATTACCCAGGCGTTGAGTTGGTCTAGGTTAATTTGTAATTTTTCTGTAGCATTTTGGATATCTTGATCACGCGATGCAAAAACAATGTCGTCCGCATATAAGAGTAAAACATCGTTATTGGGGGACACAGTTTGGGAGAAGATGCGAGACAGATTTCAGTCCTCCGAGATGGGCTTTGTGATTCACGATTATTTATTTTATTTATTATTTATTTAACACCCAAGAATACGGTAAATCCAAAACTAACTTTAAATTATAAAATAATCATTCTAATATAAATAAAATTTCAGATATTTAAATGACTTGTTTTATGTGATCCAACCACGCCAATCAACTTTAGTAAATCTTAAGCAAAATAAGGAAGCAAAAGGGTAATTCTCAATTAGAGTCCACTATTTTTCATTTGTTAGTAAATCACTTGTTTTGAGACTAACATATTTCTTACCTAAAAATCTGGAGACGCTCTGCTCGGTACAAGCAAAGAGTCATCAAAGCTAACTTGAACTAGACTATAAAAGGGACAAGCAAAAAGTCGTCATAAATGTGAGAAGTTAACTTGCATCTTGATTTTCCGTGTTGCAAATGCTTTGTCGCGAGCTATGACATAGGGCAAGTCTTAGTAATAATAAATATCCCTTAAGATAACAGGGTACTTACAATAATCACTCAACTTTGGAACTTTTTAAGAAATTATAAAATTTTTTCCCAGAAGTGAAACAACGAATCAAGATTAGAGCCAAGTTGACTTGTTAGAATAAGTAGAGAATTATTTTTCTAAAAACTATATAGATCTTCTCTTGAGCCAACACAAAACAGAATACAGTGATTGCGGATTCTTTGCCAAAGATCACATGTAGTCGTTAAGGTGTCATGTTCTAATCATGCTCTTCGATTACCACATGAATGATGGCACTAAAGGAGACCATTTTGAATTTTCTTCCAATGGTTCTTCTCAAGTGTCACGTTACTGGGACATCCAGGTCAAGTCCTACTATATTTCCAAATAGGCTCTGTGATATCAATTGAGATTGACGAATACCTCATCTTCTTGTACACGATTATATTTGATAGTCTTGAAACCCCCCGGTAGGACAATGTTAACTTCATTTTCGTGCAATGGAAAGAGCCCAGTCTTTCTGAGTCTGTTTCTCAGATGTCCAGATACTCGCGTTGTATAACATAGACTTAACCAT
Source organism: Dicyema japonicum (assembly GCA_011109175.1). NCBI lineage: Eukaryota > Metazoa > Dicyemida > Rhombozoa > Dicyemidae > Dicyema > Dicyema japonicum. The sequence continues at coordinate 133,025 of RDEW01000036.1, forward strand.
TCATTATATAGTCGGAGTCTTATTTTCTGTAAGTACTTTGTGTTGAAGTCACGTTTTCTCAAGTTTTGGCGATATTGCATTTGAAAGTGTTTCCTAGTAGGGTCACAAACTTCTGTTATTGTCCCAGAACTTGTCAGTCCTTGATTCCTCTCTCATGTGTTCGGTTCTTTCAGTTTTGTTTAAATTATGTCACAAATCATACTGAGAGGCTCTAGGGAAGGCAGAGTTTCTGCTTATACTCATAGTTGTCGCGACGACAATTGCAGGGAGCTGAGAGATATTCCACTTCCTTAGTATATTGAAGTATGCTTAAATTTTTATGGTAAAGCTAGACTTCGTCCAATTGCTGAAATTGACATTTAATGTTAAAAACTTTATTAAATTATTTACCTCTAACCGACATAATCGATGAATGCAAACTTTAAATTGCAAGCTACCCTCACAAGTTTTCGTCTTTGCCAAGTAGGATTGATTCGAGAGTCATAGACTCGAAATTAGTTCCTATGATCCTGCTGATGGCTTCAGGATTTTGATCAATGGTCATTGACCACGTTGCACTGGAATAGATCAATACTTGCCGAACAAAATGTCCAAAGATAGCGGAGAAGGATCTAGCACTACTTCCAAGAGCTTTTGATACAATTTTTAAATTGTATTTTTCTTCATCACTGCTGTCAACTCAATGTTTAGTGAAAGAAAGTACTTTCGCAAACATGAATCCCAGGATGTTTGTCGTGCTATTGGGTGGAATAATCGTGTTATTAAAAATAATTTTTGGTTTGTCATTGTGGTCCCCTTTACACTGGGTAATTTGTTACGAACAACTGGTTGGGAAATCTCATCGTAGTTGAGCGAACAATGGGGTCAATGTCAAGTATTTATTATAAGACCCCAGTTGCTGTTTGGAAATCCATCTGCATACGATAGTATTATTCAATTTTCATTATCAGGCTGTGCAAAACTATATTGGTGAAAGGGGGAGAATCTTGATATACTCCGTAAAAAAGGCGGATCTTTGATTCCATTTGACCTCGTCTTCCACTCAGGAAGTTGATTAACCAAAGTTTAATATTGGGGTGAATATCCCCGTTCAATATTTATTTTGATATAATTTTTCTGATAATTGACTTTTTCCAATACAATCCTATAAGTAATAGCTAATTTCCTTGTTGAGGCTAGTGATTCTGGAGATGTAAGCATTGTCGGGCGAGTGCTCTTTTAGACTGTTTTTTTTCATTGTTTGTATTATTGTTGCGCAAAAATGACAGGAAGAGGAAAGGATCCTACAAAATGGGATGAATAGTTTCCTTACATCGTGAGACATTTGGCCTATAGAGGTCAGACGGTGTACTTTCATAGCCTTACATATGTATCAGCGTGTTGGCTGAAACCTTTCCAATTGGCGAGGTTACGTTGATTATAGTCAGCAGATTGATAATGTGTTTTAAACATAAATAAGATCGGGTTATGGTCGTCATATTCGACAGACCAGCTAATTATCGATGCCATAAATGGAGACGTTGCAGGAGACGACGGTTTAAATTTGTTTCGAGTGGGGGTTCCTGTATGAAGGGAGGAATTGTTTAAAATGTCAAAATTGTCCAGATCTTTAATTGTCATTTTCCCAACTGGCCCCCTATACCTAAGGTGATGTTTCGCATTAAAATTTCCACTTGGGTTGATAAGAGATGAAGTTCTGGAAAATGTTAATGAACATGAGCTTGAAGGTAAAAAGTATGCGTTAACCAGTGTGAGAGGAAATCGGAGGGGCGTAGTCAGGAGTTCAATGGTGCCATTATATGAGAGTGGTAATAATCATAGTCTGTGATATCCTCACAGGGATTTTGTTATGTATAATAGTTATCAAGCCAACTCAGAAAGTTCTTTCTCTTTCACATTAATTACCGAATTGCCAAATGGATTTTAATTTTATAATTCCACTCGGGAGTTTAAACTCATAAAAAGTTCAGTGCAATTTGATGTCCCACCATAAATGTAGGCAGTCCTTATTAGTCAACCCTGTTCGAAGGATTATGAGATTCCGATTCATTTCAAACACCACCACAACGGTGAGACGCATGGCATTCAACAACGTTATTATTATTATTATTACCCCCAGGATCACTGGGTCAAAGAGAAAGAAATAAAAGTTCTCATCTAACTAAGTGATCCCAGACCGACAAAGGTGAGGACGAGTCATTTAACAACGTTGAAATTAAAAAAATAACAATTAATTTTCAAAAAAAATAAATTAAAATATTTGATTTTCCACTAATTTTGAAATCGCAATATATGCCGGATTTCCGCTTTTTGCCTACTACAATTTCTAGTCGTCATTGGATCCACCTAACTCATGGGTCATCCAATGCCTGCCTGGGATCAAAAACGGATTCTTCTCCTATCAACTCCAACGGAAGAATATTCATGCTATCGGATATTTAAAAGAGACAAGATGCTGGGAAAGGATAAGTCCCATTCCGACTGAGAGAACTGGATATAACCTATTTAGAATATTCCGAGGTTGTTAAAATAACCTTAAAATCTAATTTCTACAAAATTAATGCAATTATTGTTTGTCCTTACAATGCTTCCTATAAGACTTTTTAAAGCAAAATGTACAAAATCATTGATTAATCACTTAGTTTCTTACTGTTTATTTAAAAGGGGACGAACCAACCTCACAAACATGTGAGATGCCTGTGATCTTCGAAGGTCCAGAAACTCATAAATCTTTGCAAGATATTTTCAGTCATATTTAATGCGTTCTATAATTAGTATTTGCTAAAGTTATGAAATATTTTAATTTTTTGATATTTCATTCTTTACGCAATAATCGATTTTGCGGATATTTCGTGGTCGTCATCTGATTGAACATCATGAGGATAATTTTCCTGATCCATGCCAAATTATGACCAAAATGTTTTTATTTTCCAAAACACATAACAAAAACATAAATTTAAGTGAGGCTTACAACGCAAGACCAAAGCAGATGGCGCTCAAGTCCACTGTCAAAAATACAAATATAATTAAATCTCTAAATTATAACTTTTAAAGTGATGTTTACGTTTTTTTAATTTTATGTCCCCGCAAAATTGTAGGCGGTCCTTATTAGTCGACCATGCGATTATTTGATTGAAGATTTCCCTTCCTTCCCTTTTGTGCCATCATCGGGTCCACCTTACTGAGGAGAGCCCTAATTCCTGGCCGGAATTCAAATTGATCCATCAATTAATTCCACCAGGAGACAATTTCGCGCCTGGCGACGAGATCTGGAATGGACCTCAGCTTTCGGACAACGTTCTCACTCTGCTTGGGTAAGGGTTCTGTTGGAACGCGTCAAGATCGAAAAATTAGTTTGGTTTTATCCTGGTCTTTGGAATTTATCTATTAATGGAATTTTAGCTACATATTATATGAGAGAATATAATGAAGGCATGTAACACAATTGAATATGCCTGTCCCTCATGGAGGTTAGTGATGTCCTTCTGTCAATAAAATTAATTCAATCAGACTAAGAACTACATGTTTACATCCCAAACTACTACACCCACTCTCCTTTAAGATGAAAGGAACCATAACCGCAGTTTCCTTTGTTTCTGCAAAGAACCAACAAATCTATTAGACAATGTGATTCCTGAACAGAGGAACGTCCATCAGCCCTAAAGAAGGACTAATCGATCAAGTTCCTTTGTAGACAATCGTAAGGCTCTACCGATTACAGTTGGGACACTGGAAGACCAAGCTATGAGGGTCTGAAAATTAAAGGAAGCTGAGATCACTTAATTAGTGATTCTAACATTTTTATTGGTGATCCTTGGGTTCTCATACATCTTTTATGGAAAACAACAAAAAAAAGAGGAAGAAATAAAGTATTTGAAAATTCTCTTGAAATAGTTCTGCCATTCGAACTCTTAGCGTTGTAGTGTTGTCATTCAATCAATTATTATGGGGGTAAATATTTCAGAAATTCTATATTTTCTGCTCTAGGGAAGACATTTCAGTTTGTCTATTGTCTTGGAAGCTTCAGCAACTATTTTTATAGTTCTGTATTGTCCAAGAGTAAAGTCAGATATTTCTCCGGAGGCATAATCAAATTTTTAAAGTAATATTTTTATAAGAAAACGAGCGGACTATTTTATGCTAGTCTTTTCTCTACCATACGATGTCGATACCCATAGAAGCGATTTTTGAGAGACACGTATTGTAGTCTTTTGATTACAGATGTTGACATTTCTCTTGTGTCAGCAAGTCTTCTTCCGATCCACACAGTTTTATGATGAACGGAGTTTGAAAGTTTTAGTTTGAACACTTGATAGTGTTCAAGGAAATTTTGTATTCCTAGTCTTTAGGCTTTCGTCCACTTCAAAATAGTCTTCCGAATCTTGACTGAGCTAAATGGGCACATTAGAATCCTATTCGACTTTGTCCTCATTATTAATCTGGTCTATGATCGCTTAAGATTCCTCCTCTCTAATGAGACACTGGATTCCGGAGTCTTGCATCAATTTCCTGAATGACAAACCGCACTTGGACCATAGCTACTACTTTATCGCTGTTTTTTCCATCGGGTTCATTCGTAGTCACCACTAGATATATGATAGGTCAATGAATAATTAGTCATTTAATAAGAAATTCAGAATCATACTGAGAAAAGACATTTAGGAATTTTGCTAATATGAAATTAAAGTGTGATATAAACCGATGAAATATTGAATCGCGATATTTGAGAGTTTGAATTTCGGAATTTTAGCCGAATCTATAAAAAAGCAAAAAATCAGATATTAACGCGCAAACTGATTTGATAGTTGGAAATAATTAATTTATATTTCAGACTACGAACATGGGAAAAGCAGACAAGCATATAGTGTTGGTGTGCATATGTGAAAGAAACATAAGAGAACAAGTCCTGATGAAAATGAATATGGATGTGGATAACCATCCAGTTGGTTTTATTTGACATTGTTAGAGTGATGACGAGAAAGTACCAAACTTGTACGAGTTTGCAGGGATGAAGTTTTTTATCTTTAATGAAAAAAAATTTAAAATTAATGGAATTACCAAAACATGTTTCTACAAAACTGATCGTTTTTTAAAAGTAGTCAACTCGATTATTGACTGCAAAGATAAAAATATACCAATTGAAGGTAAAATAATAAATTCACTCAGATTTTCCAATGCTAAATAAATGGATGGAAGATCCCTCTCAAGATACTAGTACAAGGAAAATTAGACGTATTGTTATAAATTCGGATGAAATTTACGTTGAAAAAAGATTATCGGATAAATTAAGTTACAGAAAATTTAATTTGCAGAAATTTTAGAAAGAAATGTTAAAAAATTTTACGACATTATGAAAGATGATATGTTAAAAGAAGATCAAGAAAATTCGAAAGATGATATGTTAATTGAAGATCAAGAAAATTCGAAAGATGATATGCTAAAAGAAGATCAAGAAAATTCGAAAAATGATATGTTAAATGAAGATCAAGAAAATTCGAAACATGATATGCTAAAAGAAGATCAAGAAAATTCGAAAGATGATATCTCCAAGAGAAACAGTGTGGAGAATAGTTTTAGAATAGAAAAATCGAAAAGTCATAATGAAACTTCATTAGAGCCTTTTGGTCTCAGAGAATCTGTTCTTATGGATTAATTTATTCCAGGATCTCACTAAACCGTTTTTGGATTACATGACGGAAGATGAGACATTAAATGACCATCAAGGAAATTCTGCAATGTATAAACGAAACAAGAAAGAAGTATTTAACTTCGTTTGTAATCGTTTTTTCCAAATGTTTTCAAATCAACAAAATTATGTGCAAAACAATATAGTGCTAGAAAATATAGATTTTATTGACAACTTTCTCTACGAGGATGAAGCCCTTAATTTTTTTACAATACCTGAAATCGATCGGCTAATGGGCGAAATGAAACTGATGAGGTCTAAAATTCTCAATAAAAACTCACCAGAGCCGTTTAGTC